>JZKD02S2001569.1:152532-190346 GCA_000966675.3 Picea glauca | reverse complement strand
CTTGGAAGGATAATTCCTTCTTCATACATAACTTTTTGACATGCAAAGGTAGGTACAACATTATCTTTCAGTATCATATTTGACTACTTCTGCATTTGAAAGATAATAAGAAAATTAATATTCCTTTTTACTAGTTGAAAAGTCTCACTAAGATGGAAACATGTATTCATAGAAACCCTATGAATTTAGAAAGAAGCATGTACAATCATGCTTTAATTAAATTAATTGTTGTGGAGGAGTTAAGGAAACAAAACGAAACATGGGGAATTTTTCTAGTGAAAAATGGATTTCAAGAAACACCCATTACCGAAAATCATGAAGTTAAAGAACCTGTTACTAGAAATCGTGAATATGAAGAACCCATTGCTGAAAATCATTAGGATTCCCACAAAGATGAGAATTCCCACATAGATGAGGGCTCCCAAAGAGGTAAGGTTTTCCAACAAAATGAAGGCTCAAATTCACGAGTGGATACAATATACGCAAAGCCATCAAAGAAATAGAGAGGTTCAACTTCTAAGGAAATTCCACCAATTCAATGTAGAGTTACTAGAGGAATAACAAGAAAATTCAAGAAAATACATGAGGAATTAACACCTAGTTCCAAAGAACAAGTGGATCAAGTTTCAGTTTTTCAAAACCTACCAAAGAAGCCTCAAACTAGGAGCTCTATTGTTATTGTTGATCCTCCAATAAGTAAAAAGAAAATAATGAGCAACACACTTTTCTAGAATTCTGGATAGATGAAAGACATGTAAATCCTATAGAGCCAACCATTTCTTCCTTAACTTCCAAATTGCAAAGAAAGAAAAAGAGAAACAATAAATTGAAGAGATTAATTAAGGAATTAGAGGTCTTAGGTAGAAATAACAAAACATAAAAAGAATCACAAAAATAATGGAAGAACATAAAAAATAATGGAAGAACATCTACAAATGAAAAGAAAGCATAAGCTACTGAGGAAGTATTCCAGGAAATGGTACCAACAAAATCAGAAAATGAAGAATCATAATAGAAGATTGAGAATTAAAGTAAATATGCAGAAATCAAAGGGATGGGTCGCTACAACATCTAATATGAATCTCCTAATAAATCTCCTAATAGATGCAACACGAAAAGTATAAAGCAACATTTTGAACATTTATGATAATTTTTGGAAAGCAGTGTTTATATGGATTTTTGAAGATGCAATTGCATGAGGACATGCAATACCCTTTATATGGGGGAGATGATGGGACTCAGTTTTGGCACTTTCAAACACTTCCAATTAAGCCTATTTCCCTCCCATTTTGTCAAAAAATACTTGTTTTGTTAATTTCTACAAGATTAATGGCACAAAGTGAATATTCAAGGTAACAAGCTATCTTTATTTCCAAATTCCTAATTTTGATAGGTAAAATACTATTAATAGTCATTTGCTAATGTGATTACCATAATTTCAGGGTCAATTACAATAATTTATTCCCATAATTTGTCTAAGGTTTATGTATCAGCACTCATCTAAACTCATATCAACCACTTGTAAAGAATTCATGAGCTTCATGACATGGTGGGGTTCTCATTGAAACTTCCTAAAGTTGATCACTACTCCTCGGTCAATGCATGGTCAATGATACCAGTTGTTAAGGAGAATATGTAGACCATATATCATGGATCCATGATTTCACTTCTGGAATCATGGAATCGTGGAAAAAGGGAGTTGGACCTTCACAATGGAGATAATCAAGGGTGTAGTGTAGGAAACTAAGAAAATAACACAAGGATATCCTATCCCATGTTCTAGACGTGAAGAAGAATGTGACAAATCATGGAAATTGAAGGAGGAGCGTTATTTTCAACACCGCTCTATGTTTTCCATGGTAAAACTATAAAAACAGAGACCTATGGTTATTTTGAGTTAGTGATACTGAGATTAACAACGAAAAGAAAAGAATTATGTTTTATGTTTTATGTTGACTCATAATTCCATATATTGAATACAAGAGTTTTATGTTTTACATAGTGTGATGATAATATTTTAGTGATGTGAGCATTTCCTACAACATATTCTAGGATAGGAGGCCCCCTTACCTCTTGTATGTGTTGT
Source organism: Picea glauca (assembly GCA_000966675.3). Taxonomy (NCBI): domain Eukaryota; kingdom Viridiplantae; phylum Streptophyta; class Pinopsida; order Pinales; family Pinaceae; genus Picea; species Picea glauca. The sequence continues at coordinate 188,260 of JZKD02S2001569.1, read as the reverse complement.
ACCATTTCCAATTTTGTTCATTTATTTTAATTCTATTCATTTCCTGTAACTCTATTTTAGTGTATTGCAGATTTTAATTACAACTTGATAAATATTGTTTTCAATCATAACCTACATGCATCCTCATCAATTGGGATTGAATTAGTGGTATAAGAGTATTGTTGTATGAGTAATTCAATTCATGGGATTGAATACACATTATAATATGCATTTCTACAACCATTTCTTTAGTAGATAACAATCTGAATGTTGGAATCAATCCTATAAAGGTTAATTGTGAACATAGTATTTTGCAATTGTTTACTTTTACTATACTTTGAATAAGTGTGATTTCTTTTGCAATAGTGTGTTAATAACATACAAAAGGCTTCTTAATTGGATTATAAACCTAACTATTCTAAACCGAGTAACTATTATAGATACATATTTACATAAATATACCTATAACCTGAGCTTCTACGATCAAAGACCAGAATAGTAATTGGTACCAAGATAACTCTTGATGTGGGTTAACCCTGAATAACATCTATTTCAACTGCTTAGGCTTACATTAAGTTTACTAGCTCATAGGATTTTTAGTGTCAAATAAACTGATTCTACATATATAGTGTCTGCACCTCAGAAGATTACACATCCTGGTTGATAATTAATTGTCAAAGAACCTATGTAAATAAGATCCTAACAATATTCCCCAATGATACTATGACCTATTCCTCCTAAATAGGTCTTTATTTATTCTTCACATTCTTTACACTCTTACCCTCAACAAGGGTGTTCCTTGCAACCACATTCCTTGGTTATTTTCCTATGAATCTTCTCTTATACTATCTCTAAGGCTTCCATCTGAGCTGTCAATTTCTTAACTTCCTCTATGGCCTCATCTTCCTTATAAATTCTCTTGCAAAATATTTCAATTTTCAAACTTCTCTTGAGTTCCATTTCCACACGTTCAATGTGTAGTTTCTTCTTCAATATTTTATTTCTACTCATAGGAGCTATCCTTCCTCTCTCCACTAGTATGAATTCAAGTCTTCACTTCAACCTTGAAACTTTGAAGGGTTCTCTTTTCCCGGACCACTTAAGGTTTGTAAAATTTCTTCTATCCACATGTATGATTTCACACTATTCCCATAAATTCATAAATTATCATTGCCAATTCCCTTGGATTTATTCCAATTTGAACAACCCCTTCTTGAATGAACTTCCCTCTTCTAAATATTTCAAATCTACTTCTTAACTGCACTTCTATATTGGAATTGTGTCTCCCATTTCTACCTAAAACCCTTCTATTTTGTTGGAATTATCTCAATAGTTATACCTAAGAACTATGCCATGCTCCTATTGTTGGAGCAATCTACACTATAAATCTATCCAACAACTTTGCCACTCTCAGAGTTATCTACACTAGAATTCTACCCAAAACTTTTATTCCTATTGTTGAAACTGTCTACCCTACAAATCTACCCAACAATGGCTTCCTTCATGATGGCCAACTTCCACTATGTGCAACTTCAAACTCATAACATCTACCTAGCCGTAGTTGAGGCTATTATTCCTCCCCTACAATTCTACCCAACATGTGGTTGGAGCTATCTCTCAAAATAGCATCTAAATGATATCTCTCTCTCTTTGGACTTTTATTTCTCGGTAGGACACTCCCACTTTAATATGAGTTACGCACGAGCATCCGATAGGGCCTAGTATTTTTTTCCTCCACTTAAAATTTGTAGAAATAAAGTTTTGATGCCACGATATTGTGGATCCATAATCATTTGCAACATTAAATACACCCCAAAACCCAATAAAAAATACTCAAATAGTGGGTGCAACCATCTCATGATGGAGACCCCAAATCACATGAAAACAGCATGCACATGAGGAAAATAATTTAGAATATTTAGTGGCTCAATACGCCTATCATTAATTGAGGTAAAATATAACAAATGCGAGAGTTAAAATAATTTAGAATATTTAGTGGCTCAATAAGACTATCATTAATTGAGGTAAAATATAATAAATGGGAGAGTTTACATTCAAAGACCACAATGGGATTTTCAAATCCATTAGCCTTAATGGGATATTTCTAAAAATAAACAATTTTACAATTACATGATGGTCCTAGATTTAGTCAGTCGTCTTCTACTTATCAAAAAATTACAATTTATCAAGGGCCAAATTGTATTTCATTTTTTGCTTGATAATAACATTGGTTCTCTCTTCTTCTACTATATTGATTCCAATGGGCTCCTTCTCATCTTATAATTGTACCCACTTTTAGTTTTTCTCTTATCTCCGAGTCTTCTTTCATTAAGCAAATCTACCCAAACTTATTAGATTTACCCTTGAATTCATCTCTACAAAATTATACTTGACATCATCTAGAATTACAGTGTCTATCTTAGTTCTCCCTCAACAATTCTACTTTCTTTCCATTGTATTTATTTTTCCTACAAAATTCTACCTAACAACAGTTGGAATTGTGTCTCTTCCCTTCAAAATATTCTTCTTCATCTCAAGGATTCTTCTTCCTTTGCAATTCTACTCAACCTTAGCTATAATTTCACTTACATTCCTCTTCTTACAATTCTACTCGGTCCTCTAATAGAATTTCTTTCATCCTCTTTAGCCTTGTTTTGCAATTACATTGAACGCTATTTGCTAGAATTGCTTTCGTCTTTCTGTTCTTCTCACTATAGGATTTTTTTCCCTTATGATTTTTTTTCCTTTTAAGTAGTCTATTTTTTTTTCCTTCTAACTAATTTATTAGTAAAAAACATCACAATGATAAAAATACCTCCTTTCAGATTCTTAACACCTAATATCACCTAATTTCATTCCCAATGCTCCAAGGATCATAATAAATGAATGAGGCTCCTAACTTGTAATCATACCACATGTTGCACATGAAACTACCCCAAAATAATGACCAAGGGGATGTGTTTCACTTCCCTCACTTCAAACTATCATTAAAATTGGATTTGATCCAAAAACTATGATTGTGTTGTGGTGTTCCTCCATTGCTTCTCCTTGCATAGTATTTTGAATGTTGCAAATCCATCTAAATTGTCGATTAGGAAAAAAGTGATGGTTGAGTTCCTATTGATCTTTTCATAGTCATCTGACTTCAATTTAAATGCGGTTCATCAAATACAATGTCATATAAGGGCCAAAATCAATGTTCTCTAGCAAGATGCTCATGCATTAGGCTTTAAAATTAAACCGGGATAAAATTAGTTAGATACAATCATAAAAACAACAAAAATGCCAAATAATAAAAGATTTTTAACAAAATTAGTAGTAAAATTAAAACATAAAATATAAATAAGAACATAAAAATAAGGAAAAAATATCGATTTAAATTGGGATAGTCCCTATTATAGTCTCCAAATTATGTTGATTTCAAAAATGGTAATTCCAAAAAAAGGGTCTCAAATACCCTCATGAGGATTATTGAGGGGAAAGTGGGAATACTTGGGTATTGAAATTACCTATAGGTCCACTTTATATGTTTTGATTTCCTTATGAAAATTATAGTATTTTTATATTTTTTGATTTCCTTATGAAAATTATAGTGTGAGATTATAGTGCAACACAAGTTTCTTGACTTGATTTAGCATAGATTTTCCCTTGGAATTTTTAAATATTTAATTTTTAGGTTTTTTCCATTTAAAACTTTTTGTGTATTTTTTTGTTTTAAATTATTCATGAAATAAATAAATTGTAAAAATGAATTGATAAACTGGTTTTTAAAACGGAAGGCATCAAAATTGTATTTTATTTCAATATTTTATGATTTCTTTTAATTTGTAAAAATAAAACAAAAATGAAAATCAATCATCAAAACAAATAGTACAACTAAAATCTCAAGAATCATCTCATAACATTGTTCTATTTGAATACATTGATGACATAGCAATCATCTAGTATTATTTTTCAAAAGGTTAGATTAGTTTTACTTAAAACCTATTTTGATGTTTTTGAGACCATACAAATACAATCTAGAATGTCAAAGAAGGTATGGTATGGAATCATGGTTCTTATAAACTTCAGAGAGATGAACAATCATCTTCATGGGATATAATGTTTTTGAAGATCATTCACCAATTATTACTAGGTAAGGATTTAGTAAAAATGAATAAAAATCTAATAGAATACAACATATACTTGAATCTAAAGAGAGAAAGTTTAGGCACAAACATCTGTTAGTACCCTTAGAGGTCATCCATATGTCATTAACATTGTTAGATCCTCTAGAATGCCTCTGATGGAAATGAATAACATAATGATTTATTTACTATTGATAGAACTTTAGCATACTTCTAGTCTCCTTTTCCTCTTCATGTCCTCACTTTAGTTGTCACAAACTACCAAATTACTTTTCAAAATAATAATAATAATAATAATAATAATTTAAGCGACTAAAATGTTTAGAAAAGTAAAATCACTTTAAAAATATTAGAAAAAACTCAAAGAAGAAGATACATCACCTATGAAACATTTAAATGTGCCACTAACTATCACGAGTCATGACTTCTAAAGCTCACATAACCTTATCACTCCCTTGAATAATTAAATTCCTTATTCCTACTTCTTTCTCACATATTTCCATTCATTTAATATTCAAACATGATAATTGATAAATAATCATGAATGCGTCATCATATAAGCCCACATAAACCATAATAAAAATGCTCTATTTTTAATTTATGTAAATAACCATTTTCTCAACTTTTCTATTTTCATAGTAAAACATAAATATCTTTGCATACAATATAAATAAAAAAAATAATATATTTTGATTCACTTATATATAAGTTATAATGTTTATGATCTTTTATGTCAACCTATATATATATATATATATATATATATATATATATATATATATATATGATTCTTTATGTCAATCACAATAAACACATATATAACAATTGGGCATAGGTTCTTCTTAGTTTTCAAGAGAAAAAAATATTTCCCATGTGAATCCTTCTTCATCATCATAGGGAAAGAAAAATAATAACTTTATTATCAATTTTAATTTGAAACTAGTTGACACTTTTTTCAATATCATGTAGGATCTTGGAGAGGGAAACAACATTTTTTTGTGATTTTCCTCAATAGTAATCTATTGCACTTCTTTGGTCATGGATTTTTTTTTCTTTCAAATTCATCTTCTAATTATCAATGACATGTAGACATAAGTTTACAAGTCATCCTTATTAATTCATTCACCATTTAAAATGAAAAAAAAAAAAAAATATTAATCAAAGCAATGCATTCAAATTAATGCATAGAATTTCTACTCAAAATTGAAAAATGTAGGACACAAAACCAACGAAACATATGAGGACTCTTTCTAGCATGTAAGATATTTTCATTCAGCTAGTGAAGATAGTATTTACAAAATATCTTAGTGAGATATAAATTGCTGCAATATAATAGGTGAGTGAATATGTAAACATGGAATGAGATATAACAATGTTTAGTATTTTTGTATAAAAATAAAGTATGAGATGAGCTGTGAATCATTTTCAATCAGAAGAAATCATGAAACGAATCAAAATCCTATGTATATATTCTACATGGATAAGGCCAAATCAAATCTCTAATAAGATGTCATGTATATTAAATAACTTAAACAAATCTACTATAAACACAAAACTACATTTGGAATATAACATTATGAAATGTACTAAAAGATTATGGTGAAATGATTTGAAGGAAGAATAGACCCAGAGCATTACCAATTTTGGTGAAGACTTCATCATACAAAAAAATGAAGGATAGATCGAGTAGCTTAACTTAGATTAAATAGTAATCCATATGGGATGATTTAACATTGAATTCCAAGTGCCATTTGTTAAGAAAGCGTGATTTCAAACCCCATTTCCATCTTGGCTATATAATTTTATCAATATCCACCTTCAAACTAAGGATCCGGATAATCCAACCTTTGACCAATACCATGTAGTGTGGGGAGTAACCTAGCACCACAATGAAATTTTCTTCCATATATACTTTTAGGTACTCTCCATTCATATGTTTGCTCAAGAAGCATCCCATAATATTCTAGTCATAGAGCTCCATAACTCCATTCAGTTTAATATTATCTCCTAGGTGTAGGTTTACCACCTTGGCCTTTTGTTTAATGCACTTACTCCTCTTCCCGAATTTCTCTAGACCTCCCAGTCCCAAACCCTTCTGAAAAGATGCCAAGGACTTAGAAATGGGAATTTCACTCACTAAATTACCTTTGATAATACCTCCAATGAGACCATGTTCGATCTATCCACCTACAAAATCCTCACCAAGACGTAAAGAGTGCGAGGAGCCTAGAAGTTTGTCTAAAGGAATGTCATTTGAGGGACCTAATTATTAAGGTGGAATCTCAAGTGGTGAATATGAAATCACATAAGTGTCTACAATTAGGGAATAAAAGCCACATGATTTCAAATAATGCACCATGTAACTTCCAAGATCACCTAGTAGGTCATAATGATGCTTTAACAAATTATGTCATGCCATAGCGCAAAGTCTCAATGAATTGGAGATCTGGCCACCAAACTATTCTCTTGCTAGCTCACCCATAATAGCTATGGTTTCTTCTTCTAGTAGGCTTACTCTATTTTTGATGCTCTTGAGTAGGGGGGTTCAGATATGAGCCCGAGATCTACTATATTAAACCATATTTTTTTGATCTATTATCACACAATCTTACACCTTAGTGCAAAGATTTCACAAGATACAAAGATGAGTGAAACATTAGAATCATTACCACTATCACCTAGGCAACAACTTCTCTCGTTTTAGTGAAGGATGGATCCAACACAAGGGAGGCTTCCCTAGTATCCTCTAGGGTTCATAAGGTAAGATGGTATCAAGTCTAAGGTCACCTATATAGCTACTCAATTTACCATCAATAATATATAATAGAAAAGTATCAAATAGGAGGTTACTGAAGGTAAATTCCATATTTGATTTTATTGTGCTTTTAGGGTTGTTTAGAGGGTTTATCAAGTTACTATCCAACGTAAAATCACCCCCAAACAATGCAAATCTGAAAATTACTAATGGGCATTGTAAAACTCCCAATAAAGATGAAAATTACAACATTAAACAAGCTACAACAACAATAAATTTCATCCCTTTAAATAGGTTATAAACAAATAAAAATTAGGGATAAAACAATGGATAAAAATGCGCTTTAAATAATTAGATAATTCTAAAAATTAAAAGGAATATAAAAAACAAGTAAAATAAGACATCTAGCCCTAATTCTTTAACAATAAAAATTAGTGAGGCTATTTATTGTTGCAAAATGTTTGTTAGGTCAAGAAAATGCACATATACCAAGACATCTATGGTTTTTTATGGATGGAAATGTATGTAAGCTATTATAAAACCCTATATTTACCCTAAAATATAAAATAATAATGAAATTTTGAATTTTAGATTGACTAGATGGGAGAAGGCTACTGCCAATTATCTTTTTGGGCATATGGGATCAACTAAGGACTCCCTTGAGAAGTTGTCAGTAGAACTATGGTGATAGCTAGAGTTTTCCACTGCAAATCCTAACAAATATATCTAGTGCCTTTCAAATACCAAGATAGTTCAAGGGAAGATACTCCATTAGTAATCTTTTGAGAGTTATGAAGAAGGGACTTGTTTAAGAAAAACATAAAGAGAGTGTACCACCACCACTAAAGAAGTACAACTACACTTACAATAATTTATAACAACATACATAAGATAAAGTGAGACCACTTACTCAAGAAATCAATTCATTTCAAAACCCTATCCAAGAGCATCCATGGAATTTGTAAATCAATCCGCATACATCATTCTCAAGAAGTTGCTATAGTCATCCATCCATTGCAAATTTAGAGAAGTAAACAAGTAATGTTTTCCATAAGTTCTAGAAATGATTCACAAATGAGAAGTGCTTATCTATTTACATGAGAGATCTAGTACCTTTCTCATAATAATAATAATAATAATATTTTCCTAGCTTATGTCCGAAGAAAATATAAAAATACCTTTGATGCACTTGGATGAACTTGTATCCAATTGGGACCACTATTGGGTGCACTTGGGTCCATTGGGGGCCATTGGATGCACTTTTTGAGTGCTTGGCACATTGGATGGTTGACGAACAAATCATAAAGAAGGAAAAGGAATAATCAGAGTTGGAAACATGGGTAATTGGGTTCACTTAGGCTTGGAGGGGATTGGAAATGCAAGAAAAGTATTGTAAAAGTAACGAACACCTCAAAGGTTCCAAGGAATCAATAATTCATTCATCATTGTTCAAAAAGAGTCTAAATGAATTTTTTTATTTGTGTTAAGTTCAAGGTTGGCATCATAGGGTGAATTTCACTAGTTGAGTGAGAAGAAGAAGAAGATGGGACCTGTAGGAGGAAGGCCTATAGTTTCTTCAGGGGTTTTATTGTGTAATTTTGTTGGTAAGTAGACATAAGGTAATTTTATGTTAGACACATTGTACACATATAATAGAGTTTCAAACAGAAGGTTGCAAATCCCTTGTTGTATATATATAACATTCTTCATCTAAATAAAGTTAAGGAACCTACCTTGGGTGTCTCCTATACATGTGTGTCTTTCACTCTTTATGTGTTGGATGTTACTATTCTTTTCTTTGCTTTGTGTTAGATAAGTATTGAAATATTGGCTAAGCGTTAAAGTATTTCTAGGATGTTTTAAAGGTTGTGGTTGGATGTGTGTCTACTATTGAATGGACTTTCTTGAATAAGAATTCATTGCATTTTAACAAGTTGTAGCTTAAGGAAAAGTTATGGGTAGATGTTAAATGAAACGATGTAGTACAGTTGTAGTAGGCATAGGTTAGCCAAGCCACTACGGTTGAGACAAGGAAGTGCCACATTACCTCAAGTGTTGAAATAAACTTGGGAGAAACTCAAGTTTGCAAAGAAAAATTCAAGTAGATTGTAGGTCCATGACCACTGGTATCAAAGGATTCTAGTTCTTCAAATTCCATCTCATTTTTGACAGGCTAGGTATGCATTATCAATCCTCACTTCGGGGTGAAAAGTAGTCCCCTGCTATTAATATGTGACATTTTTTTCTTAATGGTAGTGCAAACTTACTAGTGGGGTAACCTCACTTGTTAAATCTACAAGTAAGGAGACCTTCTGATATGGATGAAACAAAAAAGGATTAGAAACATATATTTCATTATATAAGAAATGGATTGATAAAGGATATGAACAATATTGGCATCCCGAAATATTTATTGGGAGATTATATATAAATATTTGGGTATTCCCTTCCTAAATATTGAGCATTCAACAACTAATTTTGAACCATCCATAGTGCAATAAATAAGAAACAATGCTCCTATAAAGTCCTCACCTGAAGTTATGAAAGCATACTTGAGGGAAAGTGTCTCCATAATTGAGGATTTCTACATTATACCTGCATGTAACAAGCCTAGAGATCCATTATCTCCAAAGGATGATGTTGTATAGGGACAAATGTTCATATTACAATCGCAAGATCAAGAGTGTATGATATGGTTGGATATGACAAAGGGAAGATTTTACTGAGATCCTGAGCTACTATTGAGTCTTACAAAGAAGAGGTTCAATGGTGGAAACCCGTTGAAACATCAAATGTTAACAAAGAATTGTATAAAAATAGTTTAGATATAAAATAGCAATGGGGTATTGGTTTAGAAGAAAATGTGTTCATTGATGTTAATAACATCATATGGCCATGGTCACCGAAGGTAGGATGGATAGGAGAGAAAATAAAAATAACTAAGAAGGGCCTTGCAACAATCAAGGCACAACAAGAATATATGGAGCATAATGTTGAGAGTGGGAGTGATGTTGTTGAATGAGACTTTATTTGAGTGATGTTGCCTTAAATATTCATTAAAATCACAACTCTGGAATATAATGATTATTGTCTTTCTTGTTTTTATCTTATTGCATCTTTTCAATCTTGATATATTTAGGAATGGGTGTCATAGTGATATTATGCATGCACATACAAAAATAATATTTTGACAATTGTACATTAATCTTCAATCTAGATATTATATACACATTAAGAAAAAAATTCAAAATACTGAAATCTAAATACACATTGTATCAAGTAGATATTAACACTTTTGGAACTAAAATTATCACATTTGGAATCAAAATTGACACTTTTGTATTTCGAAATTCACATTTTTTGAATAAACAATCACACTTATTAGATTTAAAATTATTCAAAATTCGCACTTTTGAAATAAAAAAAATCACAATTTTGAAAACCAATATTGCCACTTTCAGAACTCAATTTTGCACTTTATAAAGATTAATATTGACACTTTCAAAAATGAAATTCATAGAGTTTTAGTCCAAATTCCATGTAATTAATCCAAGTTTAATGAAATAGGGGTGAGCTAGAATCCATGACCATAGATCATATCACAACTCAAGGAACCACTGCTACAACTAGGAAGAGTATTACATGAGTTGCACACTTCTATTCGGGAGGTGTAGAGATGTAATACCTTGGTTTGGAGTCACCATATTAATAATGTATTCTATTTATTTTATGAAATACCAAAGTTCCTGTAAGTTGAAAGGCCATATATCCTAGCAATTGAGCCTAGCAATTTAATTGATTTGAATATTAATAATAAAAACACATCATTGGCTACAAGACTGACAATGACAGAGTTATAGGGGGCTATGATTGCATGAGAGAGTGGGCTAAAGGGGATAATCGTTTTTTTTTTATTATTATTCACCCATCTTGGAATTAGTTGGTAAAAGAGGTTACATGAGATTCTTGGAGAGGCCATGTGGTGCATTAGTTCATATAATTATTTAAACCATGTTTTGGGGTATTTGGGGGCTACTCACTCATTCCTCAATTGATATTGAATCGTTACTCACTCATTGAAATTGGTCATTCATTGTACCTCATTATTTCTTGTTCCTTCTTGTTCTTAGTTTGGGCATGAGAAATGAATTGTTGGGGGTAGTGAGCCCTGACTAGATGGATGTAGGTAACTACTACTATTTTCCAGCAAGAAATTGATGCACATGTGCATGAGAATGTCGATAGTTGTGAAATAATTGTCCACAATTGAGAGTCCTTAGAGTTTCTAGCATTGAGATTTCCTTACCAGTAGCCCCGAAGCCCTGTAAAGAAGTGGAACAACTTGAGGGACTACATTGTAGAGAAAGGGGTTCATTTCTTTTGGTTATGCAGGCTAGTGGGGGGGGGGAGAGAGATGGTAAACTAGGATTGTTGTGTGGTTGAGAAAATTGCGAGAGATTGCTAGCTGATTGTTGTGTGTTTTAGAGTCGGCTTAGGACCTGTCCTTGTGGATTCATAACCTTGGCTCAAGGGTGGTTTGTTGTATATATTTTATATGCAACAAAGCCTAAGGTTGAGTAGAATGTTCGATGATTTTAGTCAGTTGGTGAATTATTTCAGAAAGATAAGTTCTCTCTATAATTTATATTCCATTGTGTAATTATAATTGTTATGATTTTATAACATGTGTAACACCCCTGTTTCCCCCAGCTTGTAATTAATCGTAATTTATGATTTCCATGCAATGGCTTGCAAATATTGTAAATGTATTATTGTTTAATTGTAAACATCGACAATTGACTGATGGGTGAAGCCTTAAAGTATTGTCCATGATATCACTAGAGGAATGAGGGGAGGTTCTATTAAGTTAAAGGACCTCAAGCCACCTTCTGGAAATATTAATTGGAAACATTCAATTTTTCCCCCTTATCTTGGATAAAAAGACAATTCAGTTAATGATAAGGGGTTGGTAGTTGAACAACCAACCACCCCAATGAATGGAAGTATGGAGGGTTTTCAGAAGGGATAAGAAGCGGTCAACTAGAGGACAGTAGGAAAGATCACCACAGGTCCCCAGGATTGACCCATAATTTTCCTTCTAATAGAAGAAACATGAGGACAAGTCGAAAACTTGCCTAATTCATGTGTGCAAGAAAAACACACATAGAGAGGGAACTAGGGAGGATTTATGGCCTCAGAGGAAGAGAGATGATGAAAGGAATGCACAAGGGTGTGGAATAAAGAGATTAGAGAACCCATAGAAGAGGAGGGGGGGGAGCTGGAGAATAAAAGACTGAGAAAATCCAACCTTATCTAATAGGGCCATGATCTTGATGTTGGGAAGGCATCTAATAAACCTCAAAGAGGCCTAGGCTAGGTGGGTGTATGGAAAATCTCTACCTAGAGTAGAGTGAAGGAGAGTAACCTTCAAGTCTTACCGAGAACCTAAGAGAGATTCCCTAGTGATATCATGGCTTGCCATAGGGGTGGCTAGAATGGTAAAATTGAATGCATATGAGCTTATGGTTGGGTGGAAAGGCGAACACACATAGTCACTTGATCGTATATCAACATGAATAGATAAGTATTTCATAGAATCCGTGTAATTGAATTGAAATGCATGATTTAAATCTTGTACTTGCGCTATACATATACATACTTGATTTATAGTGATGATGCTTACTGACAAACTACTTCTTGTAAGTGAAGGCAAGATAGCAAGAATGGTGCATGCCTTTCACAACCAAATACAAGCGTTCTGTAATGTTCTGTGATAAAAATAATTGAACTTAATTTTATGGTTCCCATGTGATATATATATATATCCATTGTCGTGGTGGGAAAACCATCGTCGTGATGGGCGATCCATGAGTGGAAATTAGGATCATAAGTTAATAGTTGAATGAAAGGGAAAGAACCCAAAGAAAAATCCTTGAATTGTCTAAGTCATGAATCAGATGAAGAAAACCATGTTATGAGCTTGAAGGAATCACAATCGTTGGATCAACAAAGTGAATAGATCCAAACCCTTTATTGAAGCAAGTTACTATTCCTGTAGAGAATGTACCCAAGTAAATATAGATCATTAATCGTGAATTAACCCAAAATTAACCCCTATCATAGATCATTGTGGTATTGTTTAAGCGATAATTTGAAGGAGAGGTAACGTCAGCATGAGTTACCATGTTGACCTAGAACCCCAACGTGTCTAGAAGATGATAGGTTTTAGCCTGTGAATGGTAACATATAATTGGTTGGTGGGACATAACATATCCCCTTGGGGAAATTGTGTCTTAGACCTCTGTTTTAGCCTTGGACATCAGACCAAAATTTTGAAAGATCTCGATCATTGATCGAAGCACATCTAATATGTGATCTTGGTTGTCGATCGAAGTGGAATCCCTTATTCGTTAACGAGAGGAGGGATGACCTCATGATAACGTATGTTGATGTAATGAGCCTACGTGTATGAGAAATCCATGTGGAGGCATGTATTTGGTCGAGGTAATAGGGAGTGGATCCCCATCGAGTTTAATTGTTGATAAGGTGGGATGAATGGGTTTGCGAGTCCACTAACCCGCGAACCCGACAAACTCATAAAACAATATGAGTTTTGATACTTCTCGTATGGAATTATGAAGGAGGGGTATACAATTGTACGTTCGCAAGTCCACGAGTCTGCATAGATGGAAAAGTGGCTAAGTGTTGAGACCCTTCAGGTGGACTTATGAAAGGAAGAATTATTCTTTTGTGAGTTTGTGATTCCATGAGTCCACATAAATGGAAAAATAATCTAAGTGTTGAGACTTTCAGGGTGGACTCATGAAAGGAATAATTATGCATTCGTGATTCCATGAGTCTGTGAGCCTACGTAGATGGAAAAATAACTAAGTGTTGAGGTTTTTGGATGGACTTATGAAGAGGAGGTACAAAATTGTACGTTCGCTAGTCTGCTAGTGTGAGTAGGTGGAAAAATGGTTAAGTGTCAATACTTCTCGAACAAACCTATGAAAGTATGCTTATAGATTTATGCATCCACAAGTCTATGAAGATGAAAATGGATAAGTGTTGAGAATTCGCGAGTGGACTAATGAAAGGAAGCTACAAATTATGAGTCCATGAGTCCACCACCCAAGAGAGAGTGCGTCGGAAGAAGGTCTAAGAGATGATGGTTGTAGGCATGCATGGGTTGAAGTTCCACCATGGCAGGCTAGGCTAGTGCCACATTAGGACCGAGGTGTCACCACTTCAGTTGGAACGGTCAATGAAACATCACGTGGAAATAAGAGAGATGTTGACTATATAAACCCAAGAAGTTCAGAAGGTCATAGATTTTTTTCTAGAGATCAATTCTAAGTTAATTTACCATCATTGGAAATATCTTGATGAGAAAAAGAGGATGGAGTTGTGATAGAGAGAATATTTAAGAAGAAGAATAAATTTAATACCCCATCCCTTCAAAGGAGACTTAGGGGTCGGGTCTGTTACAAAGTGGTATCAGAGATGGCTACAACACTAGGCCTGGATGGACCAGAGATTAGTCATAGGACTGGTATATCAAAATTTAGAGTCTATTGAAAGGTGTTTCTACCTTTAAAGGATTGTTCTTTACCTGCACGAGTCCCTTGAGGATGGAGGAGAACAAATTGAAATTGCACCTTGGAAACCCTGGTTAAATTACCACAAGGGAAATTATATTGTCCCTTTTTCAAATTGATGACTACTCTTACACAAGTAGGAATGTGTTGATAGGCATTATTGGTAAAAACTGAATGAAAATGGCAGTAGTGACATAAATTCTTCTATGAATATTCCTGAGTCCAGACAAGGGACATGAGTTGGGTTGTTTTGATAAGTATAATAATGTCTATCTGTTAGGGTAGGTAGAGTATTTTGTAATTAAATATGGTTGATTATATAAGGGTTAATACCCTTATGGAAAATTCCTTGTGCTTAAAGGGAATTGGTATGGATCGATAGAATATGTAGCAATAATAACTACTGCTTTAATAAAATATTAAACCATGTATACGTGTATGATCCCTCACAATCATAGGACTGATGGAAAATGTGTAAGGTCAATTTTATTTGACCTATAGTGAATGAAGAAAATGGTTGTTGGAGAATAACCCAATTAAACAATTAAAAAGGAGTCACGTGGAATGTTGCTAGACCTCCTAGGAGAGGTAAAGAGATCTGAGCACATGAGAAAGTTTATGATTCTCATGGCTATAATAAGAGAATGTGTATACCTATTAATCCAAGGACATGTCTGTGCATGTGAATACAGATGGAAGACAACTGGAATACATCTACACTGTAAGCATGGGTAAAATACTTGGGGCACGAGGATATGCCAGAATGCATATGGAAAATATTGATCATGTGTATAATGTGCATATAGGCTTATTATAGTCTGTTATTGGACATAAAATATGGTGATGACATGGATCATATGGTTAATGATGATCTGGGTATAGCAACTTAAGTAAAATGTTGATGATATTGACTACATATTACCCTATGAGAATAAAGTAGAAGGGTTAATGAATTGTTGACTATGAATGGAGTAAAAGAAGTTTTGGGGAATTTCTAGATGACCAATGGGTCATAATGACATCCATAGGTGGATGGTAGCCATAGTAAAATGGTTTGGTGTGCTTAATTTGTAGTCAGAGAGAATTTGGAAAAAGGATTCCCTTGATAAAAAGGTTTGTTGACCAAGAATGGTCTGAGGCATCAAGAGAAGCTTGATGAGTTTTCATGTTTCTTGGGGCACTATTGAAATTTCCTCGATTGTACTTTTGGGTCATTGCATACTTCTATAGAAATTTAGGCAAGAGTTTTATCTTGATGGTTGTTGTCGTATGAAAAGGGAAGCATAGTTATGAATATGTCTACGAGACTTGTCATGTGAATATCATGTATATGACTATAAACTCTCAACAGAGAGGGAAACATGGTGTTGAGTATTCCTATGAGACTTCTCATAAGAATGGATGTAAGATCTCTGGGAGGAAGGATGTGAAAGTTTGAAATTCCCATGTGTAATAATGACATGGAAAAAGGTGCAATAGTGAGCTTGCATATTGAAAATAAGACAAAGTTGTATGCTTAAAAAGGAAAAATGTGAAAATAAGTACAACTAGTAACTGAAAGATATAATATTGAATGTGTTTAAATGAATGAACTTGGTTAAGCTACAATGTATGAAGGCAATGAGGCCTTGAAATAAATTCAACTAGGATGAAAATTCTATGATGGGAGAATCCCTTAAATCCTTTATTGTTATCTATTACGCTTCTCTGGGATGAGAAATTGATATGCTGATTAAGGTAGATATTTTGGCATGAGAATGTCAAGAGATTAAACTGAAATTTGAATGTGGTTGCACTCATGAAAACATTGGGGACAATGTGATGGAGTGAATATAGATATGTTAAGGCATATATGAAAATGTTTTACTGAAATAAATACTATAGTACATGCATTTGATTTTACATGATAGATAATGTGAAATGTGATTGTGGTGATGTATGTCACGTGTACAAAAGATTGGAACTATTAGAGAAGGACAACTACCAATAGTGAACAACCTCAAATAGAGGTGAATACAAGAAGGTTGTTGATAAAACAAAACTGTGAAGGGGATTTTAGAAGTCCATGGGAAGCACCACTGAAGAGGTAATATCAGAGAAGGTGATGGCATCCAGGACAAGTATAAATATTTTGTACCCATGTGGCATGATAGGTAAAATGGTTTTGGGTAATAATCCCTTCTAAAATAGTCTATGTTTTGATGGTATGCATGTGATATGAATGTCTATTGTATGCCATTGATACCCAAGTAGGGTATGATTCAGGAAAGGAACCTGAAGGCCATAGAAAGGAAAATCTAGTAGTCAAGAATGATTAAAATCCTTGCGAGAATATTCATGAACAAAGTGTCATGAATACTTTGACTATCGTGAATGACTGGGAACAAGGGTGCTCATAAGAAACACGTTGATTAGTGCATCAAGGAAATGCATGTTTGCTTGATAGGGTAGGAAATGGACTGCCCATTATGGAAGGAGGACCTTCCAATACTCTACCGGAGTTGCGTAATGGAAAAGAGAGAATTTGGGTGGTTGCAAACATCGAGACCTTGGTTACTAGTAAAGGAAGAATGCTTAGATGAATTCATGTGAAACTTTTAGTTTCATGTGTGCTGATTGGAGGTCACGATCAACTAAAGAAGGAAAACAAAGTCTTGTTTTAATGATAAATAATAAAGAAACCATATGGTAAAAGGTTGGATGAGTTCCAACCCACCAAGGCAAAGTGCCTAATATGAAAAGTAATAATCTAAAAATCAATATAAGGGTGCATTGTGTGTGAATGTGGTCATGGATATTGGCACATTGATTAGATTCATTTTGAAAGGAATGGTATTTCCTTTTTGAATAAATGAACTTGATTGTTAGTATGCACAACTATGAAATTGTTTGTGAATCACTACAAGTGTGCAATGAAAATATAATGTGCATGGGAACTAACAATTTGTTGGTTGATTGAAGAGGAAATTGCAGGAAGAAAGGTCTTGGATGTGGCAGTGTTGTAAGTACATGAAGAGGACCAATCCCTATTGATTATAAAATATCCAAACTGCTATAAGAAAGAGATATCATAATTGTGAATATTGTTCTGTGCAGAAAAGCTCTGAAAACGAAAAATGTGGAATTAAAAATATCCGGATAATAGATTTGAAAATTTTGATAAATTGATGATATTATTTCATGGATTACTGTATACATGTGATACATGTGAGATAAAATATCTATCTGAAGGGACAGAGGAGGCCTGTCAAGTTGTAAAGCATGGTAACAAACTATTGTTGTGACATGAGAATCCTATGATGAGCCATGATCCCCATATAATGATGTATTGTGGTGACACATGACGAAGGGACACCTTCGACAGAGAAAGCATGAGGGACGCCTCAACTGTAAGACTCGGGGAGGTATCATAAATTCTTCTTGTGTGAGAAATACCTAACAACGAAATATGAATCAAACAAGGGACTGTATAAAAGAGAAGGGGATGCCTAAACCTAGGCCTGGATAGTGAGTGACCAGAAGGAAGAGGAGACTCCAATAGTTTTTGTAATATGTTAATCTCGATCATGAAAAAAATGGGTATGTCAAGGAAAGAAGTGGGAGAAATCAATGAGACAACCATATGGATGCAGATCCATGAACTGTATGGATAAGCTTTGTGCTAACTTATGAATATTCCACTTAAATTTAAAAAAAAATAATTTTTTTTGCATGAAATGATAATTAATATGTTGGTTGTTGAAAATTGTTGTAGGCATGTACTAAATTCCAAGATTATTGGAAACGACCAAGCCAAGAAAAGGAAAATGATGCAGAAGTAACTAAAAGATGAAGTCATGGCAAGTGTTGCTGAAAAGAACAACGAGGACAATGTTCCTTTAAGGGGGAGGGGATTGTAACACCCCTATTTTTCTTAGCCTGTAATTAATTGTAATTTATGATTTCCATGCAATGGCTTGCAAATATTGTAAATGTATTAATGTTTAATTGTAAACATTGAAAGTTGATTGATGGGTGAAGCCTTAAAGTAATGGTCATGATATCACTAGAGGGATGAGGGGATGTTCTATTAAGTTAAAGGACCCCAAGCCACCTTACAAAAATATTAATTGGAAACATTCAGATTATTTTCCCTTAGCCCTGATAACAAGACAAGTTAGTTAATGAGGAGGGGTTGGTAGTTGAACAACCAACCACCCCAATGAATGGAAGTATGGAGGGTTGTCGAAAGGGACAGGAAGTGGTCAACTATAGGATAGTAGGAAAGATCACCATGAGTCCCCAGGGTTGATCCATGAGTTTCCTTTTAACAGAAGAAACATGAGGATAGCTTGAAAACCTTCCTAATTGATGTGTGCAATAAAATCACATAGAGAGATAGGGAACTAGGGAAGAGTTCGGGCCTCAAAGGAAGAGAGTTGTTGAAATAAATTCATGAGGGCATGCAATTAAGAGATCAGAGGACCCGTAGAAGAGGAAGGGGGGGAGATGGAGCATAGAAGACTGGGAAAACCCAACATGAGATAAGAATTCTGTGAGCTTGATGTTGGGAAGCCGTCTGATAAACCTCAAAGAGGCCTGGGCTAGGTGGGTGTATGGAAAATCTCTACCTAGAGTAGAGTGAAGGAGAGTAACCTTCAAATATTACTGAGAACCCAAGAGAGATTCTCTAGTGATATCATGGCTTGGCATAAGGGTGTCCATAATGCTAAAAGTGAATGCATTTGAGCCTACAGTTGGGTGGAAAGGAAAACACCCATAGTCATTTGGTCGGCTATCAACTGTAATAGATAAGTGTTTCATAGAATATGTGTAATTGAATTGAAATTCATGATTGAATGCTTGTACTTTCACTATACATATACATACATGATTTATAATGATGATGCTTATTTGCAAAATCCTGCATTTAAGTGATGACAGGATGGAAATAATGGTGCATGCCCTGCACAACCGAATACAAGTGTTCTATAATTTTCCGTCATAAAAATAATTGAACTTAATTTTATGGTTCTCGTGTGCTATATTATNNNNATATATATATATATATATATATATATATATATATATATATCGTCATGATGGGTGATCCATGAATGGAAATTAGGATCATAAGTTAATAGTTGAATGAAAGGGAAAGAACCCAAAGAAAAATCCTTGAATTGTCTAAGTTTTGAATTAGATGAAGAAAATCGTGTTATGAGCTCAAAGCAATCATAGTCGTTGGATCAGTGAAGCGAATAGATCTAGACCCTTTATTGGAGCAGGTTACTATGCATGTAGAGGATGTACCCGAGTAAATATGGATCGTTAATAAGGAATTAAACTAGAATTAACCTTTGTCATAGATCATCGTGGTCTCATTGAAGGAGAGGTAACGTCAGCATGAGGTACCGTGATGACCTGGAACACCTACGTGTCTAGAAGATGATAGGTGTCATCCTGTGAATGGAAAAAATAATTGGCCAGTGTGCCATAAGATAGCCCCTTGGGGAAACTGTGTCTTAGATCTCCGTTTTAGCCTTAGACGTCGGACCAAAAGTTTGAAATATATCGATCGTTGATCGGAGCACATATGGGATGTGATCTGGGTCATTGAAGCCCTTAGCTGTTAACAAGAGGAGGGATGACATCATGCTAACATATGTTGATTTCATGAGCCTACATGTACGAGAAATCCATGTGGAGGCCTATATTTGGTCGAGGTAATAGAGAGTGGGTCCCTATCGATTTTAAGTATTGAGAAGGTGAGATGAATGGGTTCGTGAGTCCTCTAACCCACGGATCCAAAAAACTCACAAAATAATCTAAGTGTAGATATTTCTTGGATGGACCTATGGAGGAGAGGTATAGAATTGTATGTCTGCAATTCCACGAGTCCGCGTACATGGAAAAGTGGCTAAGTGTTGAGACCCTTTAGATGGACTTATGAAAGGGAGAATTATGCTTTCACGAGTCCGCGAGTCCACATAGATGGAAAAATAATTTAAGTGTTGAGACTTTTTGGGTGGATTCATGAAAGGAATAATTATGCATTCATGAGTCTGTAAGCCCATGTATATGGAAAAACCAATAAGTGTTGAGGTTTTCGGATAGACTTGTGAAGAGGAGGTAAAACATTGTACATCCGCTAGTCTGCGTAGGTGGAAAAATGGTTAAGTGTCGATACTTCTCAGAAGGAACTATGAAAGGATGCTTATAGATTTATTCATCCATAATTCTGCAAGTTCATGAAGATGAAAATGGCTAAGTGTCGATACTTCTTGGGTGGACTAATGAAAGGAAGCTACAAAATTATGAGTCTGTGAGTTCGCCACCCAAACGAGAGTGCGTCGGAAGAAGGTCTGAGCGATGATGGATGTAGGCCTATGTGGGATGAATTTCCACCATGGCAGGCTAGGCTAGTGCTATGTCAGGACCTGTGTGTCGCCACTTCAATTGGCACAGTCAATGACACATCATGTGGATGCCACATGGAAGTAAGAGAGATGTTGTCTATGTAAACCCAAGAACTTTGGAAGGTCAAATATTTCATTACAGAGATCAATTTTGAGTGAATTTACCATCGTTGGAAAGAACTTGATGAGAAAAAGAGGATGGATTTGTGATAGAGAATATTTAAGAAGAATAAAAAATTTAATACCCCATCCCTTAAAAGGATACTTAGGGGTCGGGTTTGTTACAACATGTTTTTTTGCTAATTGTTGTGCATGGCATGTTAAATGTTTCTTTTATAGTCATGAATGTTTCTTGACTATTGCATGTGACTACATCATGCTTTTTTATTTATTAAATGGTATCAAAAATTCAAAACCAGTCAAGAACATGAATTCTTGAGGTACCTGGGTAGTGGGTACGTCACCGATTGGTGTTTGAGAAAGTTTTTGGGTTTGTCGGTAACAAGGGATGTTGCAGATTGGTATTAGAGCACAATTTGCAGCACTTGGGCCATATGCATTGGCACATAGTTTTAAAAGATATCTTTTTTGCAAAGGTTGAGCCAGAGGGTGCTTGGGAAGCTAATGATATTTTCTTGAAATGAGGCATTTTTGAGAATTTTGGGAAAATTTAAATGTTTCCATACAAGTGATGTCAGTGATTACATAGAGGCCATGTGTTAGGTGATGTGGACTTCCAGGGTGTCGGGGCCACTATGGAACATGGGGGTTTGCGGTGCAAGTTGGCAGACTCAATACCATAGTGGTGTTGGGCCTTTTCATGAGGAGTTTTGGAGAGTTCCCAAATTTCCTGAGATGAATAGGAAGAAATCATGTATGTAGCAGGTGATATAGTAGTATTAGGACTTTTGGTGCTGATTAACCTCCCTCCACCTTCAAATCCCAATATTATTCCCAGTTGTTGATCTACCTTGATCCTCCACCATTCAATCTAGGGGTTAGGCATGTTGTGCAACGAAGGTAAGGTGCGAGGTGGGGACCCACCGTTAGTGTGGGAAAAATGACACGGTTCCATGTGGTCGATGTTACAAGTGGGATCCAAGAAAACAAATCATCGATCATTAATGGATTATTCTAGGTTCGACGAAATTCATAGATCAAAGTTAGTTCATCAAAGAAATCATTTATCACCGATGAAGTTCGGTGAATCAACGACCTAGATTGCTTTGGATTGGGTGATCAACAATCGAGATTAATTAGTGAATTTTAGTGAAGTATGACAAATCAATGGTCGAGATCCTTTTGTCTTGGATATCAATGGCCTAGATTCATAATGAATTTGGTCGAAACTTTTCCATGTGTCAGAATTCAGTGAAGAGTTATGAAGTGCAGACCTTTTTATAAATCATCAATGATCAGGGTTCGATGGAATTTTTTGTGAAGAATACTTTACAATGAAAAATAAAATGTCTATCGTTGATGATTGGGGTTCGACAAAAACTTTATGAAATAACCTTTTGTAAATCATCGATCACTACTATAGAAGAGAACATCAATCACCAATGAAGCGGAAAAGAGGAGGATGATGTGGTAGAGTTAGGGAATGATAGGTGGTCAACATCCATGTGGCATGCCATGTCAACATCCATGTTTCATGTCACATCAACATCCACATGTTATGCCATGTCAGCATCCATGTGTCATTCCATTTCAGCGAGAGAAACTCTTATCGTCAATAGTCGATGGAGGTTCCAGAGTTCGACAATTTTCATTGAAGTTAGTTCATCATAAAGAAACATAGATTGCAAATCATTGATGATCGAGGTTTGGAAAATTTGGTGAAGTCTTTCAAGTTGTTTTTCAAATAAAATCACCGATTATCGACGAAGTTTCAGAGTTTGGTAAGTTTTGGTGATGTTGGTGAATGGACGATCCAGATTTCATTTTCAATTTGGTGATCAATGCTTGAGATTCATCCGGGGGATTGTAAACGTTTATCATATCCACAACCAATATTACCTTCACTTTTGAGATAGACAACTCAGATTCATTCTAGTTGGGGTATGTCCGGTTTTTCTAAAATTTCTAAGTCATGAGAAATTGTAAAAAGGACAAAGTTACAAATTGTTGTAGAATATTAATGGAGTAACACATTGCTAATATGAAAGTTGTTGTGTGATCACAATAATGATTAATATTAGTTCTTAATACCATCCTAGTATAATTGCACCAATGAATAAAATGCACAAATTGGGTGAAAATGATTTTTTTAGGAAGGCATAACTTTCATCTCAAAGATCAGATCAAAGAGCATGAATATTCATTGGAAAGTTGATTTAGAGGAGAATAAACTTGAAATATTAGAATTTTGAGAATTGTTGTATGATTCTTCATTAATTGAGAAGAAGAAGAAGCACCTATAGTATTAATTACCATTTTTTTTTATAATATGTATAATTCTAAAAAAATCGGTTACTTGCACATTTCACTGAATTAGGGGTATAAGCATATCAATTCAATATTAAGATTACAGATTAGAGACAGAGAGGATGCACAGGGATCCTATAGTCATTAGAAAGAATCCAAAGGCCAAAATAGTAGTGTGGTTAATGAGGAGATATAATTCAATGGACATAGGAGTAGAGTGGAGCCAACAAAATTGGTAGAGACTGTAAGGAGTTCGAAAATGGAAGTGAATATTTATAGAGATGATAATGAGAGCTCAGGAGGAACAAAATAAAATCAATACTCAGTTGTTGCAAATTATAAACTAGTTGCATAGATAAGTGAATAATGGATCAGGGTCAAGGCATGAGGAAGAAGGCAGAACCCATGCAAGGAGAGATATCTACAGAGGATTCACGAACTTAAGAAGTGATAGTAGATATTAAAGGAATCATTACCCACCTACCCATTCATCTAGGAAGTATTATGCATTTGAATATTCAAGGAGAATCCAAAAAATATATCTCATTATGCATAAAAAAAACAAGATATGAGTCAGAAAACTTGCAAAGAGAGATTAGGAAGATGAAGCCACCAACCTTTGATTGTGAAAATAGAAAGGGAGATGATGTTGAAGCCTAATTACTTGGAACAAGGAAATATTTTCAGTTGCACAACTACTCATATAACCTATAAACTAGGGTTGCCACATAACAATTGCATGGAAAAGCCTCTATGTGGTGGGATCAGTTGAAGCAAGTTGAGCATATTGATGAGAATAGGATTTATTGGAAGCAATTCAAGAAATACTTATAGAAGGAGTATATTTTAGAGAACTATTATAACAAGAATATGCATGAGTTCTTTGAACTCAAGTTGGGGAGTATGACCATAAAATAATATGAAAAGAAGTTCTTGGATTTGCTGAGGTATGTGAGGTTTACTAAGGAGGAGAAGGTGAAAATACAAAGGTTTCTAAGTGGACTGTCATTTTTTTATAAAGATAAAAT
The DNA here is from genome assembly GCA_000966675.3 of Picea glauca. Classification (NCBI taxonomy): domain Eukaryota; kingdom Viridiplantae; phylum Streptophyta; class Pinopsida; order Pinales; family Pinaceae; genus Picea; species Picea glauca. The sequence continues at coordinate 163,948 of JZKD02S2001569.1, read as the reverse complement.
TCAATTTGATGAACCCAAAAATTTGGAAGAGACCATTAGAAAATCCAAGTACCTATATGAGCAAGGAAAAGACAGAGAATATTTTCATAAATATTGGAAGGATAAGAATAAGGAGAAATCAGATCAAATAAGGACGGGATTTGAACCTCTTTTCAATAGAAACAATCCTAACAAATATCAACAAAAGCAACCTGTTAAGAATGAATCCAAGATGGAAGACTCCTTGGGAAAAAGGGGAAGGCTACCAATCAAGTGTTGGAGATGTAAATAAGATCACATGTACAAATATTTCCCTCACAGAGAAGACAAAACGAAGACCTTTCAAAACATTCAAGAGGCTACTATAGTGGGAGACATGGGTAGAAATATTCCAACGATATATGCAACCCTAGAAGATCGAAAATCATAGCATCAGTTCCATATGATTGAAGTGAAAGGTAATATCATAAATAAAAATGTTGCTATTTTAATTGATTCAAGAGAAATCCATATTTACATTGATCCTAAAGTAGTGGACATATTTCATTTGACAAAGAGTAAGTTTGAAATATCATGGTTGGTTTAGTTAGCCACTGAAACCAAAAGAAGGATCAATGAGATTGTCATAGTTTGTCCAATAAATTTGAATGGAGTAAATACAAATGTTAATTTGAATATCATACTATTAGGATCTTATGATAGCCTAATTGGAATGGACTTGTTGGATAAACAACATGATATCCTAGATTTTTATAACAAGACATTTACATGTCTTGATGAAGAAGGGGAACAAAACACTATGAAAGGAATTCTAAGACCCATTTCTATAAGGGAGATTTAAACCTTACAACTGAAGAGATGTTTCAGGAAATGATGTCAACTATATGAAACTCATGTGGAGGAACCAAACAATACCAAAGCGCCAAGCCTTGAATATTTTTCAGTATTGCAAGAGTTTGAGGATGTATTCAAACAAATACGAGGATTTCCATCAAAGAGGGATACATATTTCTCTATTGAATTAGTATCGAGAGCTCCACAATATGAATTAGTATCGAGAGCTCCCCAATATCAAAGACTCCTTATAGAATGAGTACACCATCATTAAAATAATTACAAATGCAAATAGAATAATTGATGAGGAAAGAGTACACATGCCCAAGTGTTTCACAAGGGGAGCGCAAGTACTCTTTGTGAAAAAGAAGCATGGAACGTTGAGGTTGTGTGTTGACATTAGAAAGTTGAATAAAGCCACTGTGAAGAACAAATACTATCTACCCATAATTTGATGACCTATTTGATTAACTAAGATGAGAAAATATATTTTCAAAGATAGTCCTGAGATTAGGATACCATTAGGTGAGAATCAATGAAGAATACATCAGTAAGAAAACTTTTAAAACCATATGTGTGCATTATGAATTTGTAGTGGTGTCATTTGGACTAACCAATTCACTAGTTGTATTTATTTTCTTAATGAATGACATATTCATAAATTATTTGGATAAGTTTTTCAATGTCATCTTGGATGACATACTTATTTATTCCAAGTTAGAAGAAGAACATGATCATCATTAGAGATTGGTACTGCAAATACTAAGGGAGCATCAACTATATGTCAAGATAAGAAAGTGTTATTTTTACCAAGAAAATATCCATTATTTGGGGCACATCATTTCAGAACAAGACATAATAGTAGATCCAGAGAAGATTGAAGCCATTAGAGGATGCCCAACACCAAAGAATGTTTCATAAGTAAGATCTTTTATGGGATTAGTTGGATAATACAAGGGATTTATCATAGGATTATCTAAGGTTTCTCATCCCATCACTTCTTTACAAAAAAAGGTAATTAAACTTGAATGGACAACAAAGTGTGAAGAGAATTTCCATTTATTGAAGGAGTTTCTTACTAGTGCACTATTTTGAAGATTGTTGATCCAAATGAAAATTGTGTGGTATGTACAAATGCTTGCAAAGAAGGACTTGGTGGAGTCTTCACTCATAATGGACATGTCGTTAGTTATGAGTAAAAAAATCTTAAAGAACATGAGAGGAATTATGCCACACATGATTTGGAATTTGTTGTCTTAGTTCATGCATTGAAGATGTGAATACATTGTTTAATGTGGAAGAAATTTGAATTAAGGACATACCATAGTGGTTTGGAATATCTTTTTGAACAACCAACTTTAAATGCCAAACAAACAACATGGTTGAAAATTTTAAGTGAGTATGACTTTGACATCAAGCATACCGAAGGAAAATAAAATAAAGTTAATGATGCACTCATCAGATGAGTACATCTCATGTTTGTTACAACCATTAGTGTGCATAGTTCAAATTTAAAGAGCAAAATTTTAGATGTTGCTATTACAGAATAACATTAACTACATGTAAAAGAAATCTTACATCAGGAAGATATACAATATAAATTTAAAGAGTATAAGATGAAGGAAGATGGAATAATTATGCATAAAAGAAAATTATGTTCCTAATTCCAGAGAACTAAGGAAGTCAATGTTAAAAAAATGCATAATGTTCCATATGTTGGATATCTCAGTTACCAGAAAAAAAAATTGCAGTGATAAGAAGACAATACTTTTGGCCAGGAATGAAGAAGGATGGTGTTGATTGCATTGCCATGTGTATGGTGTCAAAGAGTGAAAGTTGAGCATGGACACCCAACATGTTTGATACAATCATTTCCAATCCCATAGAGGAAATGGGAAGTAGTAACCATTGATTTTATCACTAAATTGAACAATATAACAAGGAAATATGATTCAATAATAAAAGAAGTGGATAAATTAACAAAGGCTACTCATTTTATTCTAGTGAAGATGACTCATAATGCAACTAATATTGCAAAAAATTATAGGAAGGAAATTACTAGGTTGCACGGAATACCTAAGGAAATTGTTTCAGACAAAGATACAAAGTTTACTTGAAACTTTTGGAGAGGATTGTTAAAGAGATTTGGTACAAATCTAAATTTTAGTACAACATGCTATCCATAGTCAAATGGGAAGACAAAGAGATTCAACCAAGTGATTGAATACATGTTAATAATGTATGTGATGGATAAGCCATCTAAGTGAAAATATTATTTGCATTTGGTTGAGTTTTCCTACAATAATGGGTATCAAGCTTCATTAAAGATGAGCCCATTTGAAGCTCTAAATGGTAGAAAATGCAACACTCCAATAAGTGGGGACAACCCAACAAACAAAGTAGTACTTGATCCGAATTGCTCAAGGAGATGGAAGAGAATATGGTTAAAATTAAGAAGAATTTGAAAGCAAAACAAGTTAGGTAGAAGAGTTATGTAGATAAAAACATGACAGTCACATAATTTAAAGTGGGAGAACATGTATTTTTTAAAGTGAATCCCAATAATAGTTCATTGAAGTTGGGTAGTTGTACCAAGCCCACAACCAGATTATGTTTTCCATTTGAGATATTTGATAGAGTAGGGCCAGTTGCATACATGCTTGCATTCCCTACTTTTGTGAATGTGCATAATGTATTTCATATATATGAAAAAGTATGGGCATGATCCAAAACATGTCATTGGTTGGAATTTGATTCAGGTGGATCCAAAAGGAGACTTTGAGGTCTAATCGGTGCACATATTGAACAATAAGGTCAAGGTGCTCCAGAATCGAGCCATATGAATGATAAAGGTTCAATGGATTTGTTACAATCATGAAGATGCTACATGGGAGCATGAGGATGCCATGCATGAAGAGTACCCACAAGTTTTTGAAGATTGTTTATTGTACATTTGTATATAATGCACTAAGGACGGTGCTAAAATAAGGGGGATGGAAACGTGATACCCCGATGTTGAGTCCCCATATTAATAATGTATTTTGTTTATTTGATGAAAGGCCAGAGTGCCTATAAAGTTGAAAGGCCAGAGAGCCTAGCAATGTAATGCTTTGAATATTAATAATAAAAATACATCATTGGTTGCAAGACTGACACATACAAAGTTATAAGGGGCTATGATTCCATGAGAGAGGGGATTAAAAGGGCTAAGTCTTTGTATTATATTTTATTCACCCATCTTGGAATTAATTGGGAAAATAGGTTATATGAGCTTCTTGAGGAGTCCACATGGTGCATCACTACATATCATTATTTAAACTATGTTTTTGGTTGTTTGGGGGTTACTCACTCATTCCTCAATTGATCCTGAATCATTACTCACTCATTAGAATTGATCATTCATTGTACCTCATTCTTGCTTGTTCATGCTTGTTCTTGGTTTGGGCATGAGAAACGCATTGCTGGGGTAGTGAGCCATGGCTAGATGGTTGTAGGTAACTATTGGTATTTTCCAGCAAGAAACTGATGCCTATGTGCATGAGAATGTTGACAATTGTGAAAGAACTGTCCACAACTGAGAGTCCTTGGAGTTTCCAGCATTGAGATTTCTTGAGCAATAGCACTGGAGCCCTAGAAAGAAGTGAAACAATCTTAGGGACTATGTTGCAGAGAAGGGGGTTCATTTATTTAGGTTTTGCAGGCCAAGGGGGGGGAAAGAGTTGGTAAACTAAGATTGTTGTGCGGTTGAGAAAGCTATGAGAGCTTGTTAGTTGGTTGTTGTTTGTTTTAGAGTCGGCCTAAGACTCATCCTTGTGGATTCATAGCCTCAACTCGGAGTGGTCTATTGTAAAGAGTTTATGTGCAACATAACCTAAGGTTGAGTGGAACATCCAATGTCTGCAGTTAGTTCTTGAATTATTTTAGAAATATAAATTCTCTTTATGTTTTCTTTGTAATTCATATTTCATTGTGTAATTATCTCCTTGCTTATTTTTTAATATGCTTGCTTTTGTTAATTATTGTGCATAACATGTTAAATATTTCTTTTACAAACATGCATGTTTATTGACTATTGCATGTGACTACTTCATGCTTCTTTATTTATTATTATTTATTAAATTGTATCAAAAAATCAAAATTAGTCAAGAACACGAATTCTTGAGGTACCCGACAGTAGAAACGTCATAGATTAATGTTTGATCATTTTTTTGGATTTGATGGTAACAAAGGACGTTACAAGAGATCGTGGTTCTCTATATGCGATGCAAAATGTTATCATCTCGACTTGGTATCCATGAAGACTTTGACTATTAAATAATTACATAACACCATATTTATTATCTTTAATTAAAAGAATTAACTAAAAATTATTTTTAATATTTAAACAATAAAACATGAAAAAAAATAAAAAAATAATATATTCTTTATTTCAAATTTTACAAATTTTCCACATAATCGTGATTTTATTAAAAAACGATCAATATGAATCTTTATTTTCACTATTTTTATTTTGTTCTTTAAACAACAAACTTTAAAAAAATTTCATAAAATTTAAACTCTAAAACCTAAATGTATCATTGGATATTAATTAATGAACCCATAACCCTTTTAAAACGCATTATTTTGTAGCTTGCTTACTCGGAATATGTGATGGGATGGAGAGGTCCTCGAGTATGTAGCTTGCTTGCTTATCTTTAATGCGTCCGAGGAGACTCTCCAAAACCACATTTATATATTATATTAAGATTTGCACTTCCTTACTAAAGATAAAGATAACCCTCTACCCTACATTTTTCTTAATTTTAATATGAATTTTGAAAAAGGAGAATTATCATGAATCTACCTGAATAAATTTATGATTTTAATGGAAATTTCTTGAAAAGAAAATGAATCTACTTTAATAAATTTCTTATTTTTATTTTCGAGATTGGGGTGGTGATGATTGGGGTTGGGACAAAGAATGGTCATATCCAGGGATCAAATTTCAAGGAAGGGTTGTATTTTGGCACAAAGAATAGTCATATCGAGGGATAAATGTGAAAGGCCAGGGTTATATTACAATATACAGAGTTAATATTGTTATAAGAGTTTTATATTGATGAGTTAAAATAAATTATTTTTTATATAAAAATGAAAAATGATAAACCATTTAAAATGTAAATTATTTCAAAACTCATTAATTATGACAAATTTAATTCTTAACTTATAATTTTTAAAGTAATTATTACTCAAAATATTGAATTCAAATAATTTTGTATAATTTTAATTTTTGTTAATTAAATATATATAATTATTACATTTTTCATAGTTATATAAAATTAAAAATATTCATTTAAATGCATTATTTAAAATATTAAATATTATGAAATTGAATAAAATATCATGACATTAATTTCTTCTACTTAGAAAATATTCATTTAAATGCATTATTCAAAATATTGGATATTATGAAATTGAATAAAATATCATGACAATAACTTCTACTTAGCAAAAAAAGGTTTTCTTGTTGTAGTTTCATAAATTGTTTTACTGATACAATTCCTCCTCGCTAATAGAGATAAAAATAACAGTGTCTACACAAAGATGGTAAAAAAATAATGTAATTTCCCCAAAGGATAATATAATACAATTCTAGCAGTGCATCCTCCACCTCACATAGTGATATTTTATTCTCTTTAAACAATGATGTTTTTATTTTATTTTTAGGAATGATGAAATGCATGCCATAAAGGCTCAAATAACCACTAGTCAAGGTTTTCGATTAACACCCAAGAATGGTAGAGTAAATGTTCACTGTCATATCCATGACTTGGATATTATAGGTTGTTCTAATATCAGGGTGGGAAAAAATAACCGAGGTTACATATTTAATCTCACCAATTGATGTGAATCAGATCCTTGCAAAAAATAAATTCTTTGTAAACTTTGTAATAAGCATTTAATTGATTTTGTCAAAATTGAGAAAATGTGCAAAGTTCTCTTGGAAGTTGAAATGAAGCATTGTGATGATTGACCTTTCAAGACAATGCATTCAAAATGAATGAAGAAGAGGATTGAATGGAATAGAGAGTAGGAAATGAAGAAAGGCAATAGAAGAGATGAGAATTGAAGGAAGCAATTTGCTTGATGATAAGAGGACAAGAAGACATTGAGTCTCTCATGTGATGAGATAAGATTATTGTTAAGCCATGGTCATATGAAATTTCCCACTAGTGAGTAACAATAAACTAAATATGCGTATAACACACCCTTTTGTAATCAATTTCCTACTTAATAAAATCCCCAATAAACCTAGTTTTCTTCCCATTTGGGTTTTTAGGGAAAATATTGTGTTAGTTCCGCCTTGAATGTTTGATATTTCTCTATGTTTGTGAAAAAAAATTGTGTGCAAATTAGTGGGAAGATATTCTCGATACTTGAATTGCTACTCGTAGTTGAATTAATGGTTTAAAGGAGAGAGAATTATTGGTTACAAGGGACTGGGAATAGAAACAATGGCCAACAACTAGTAATTCTCCTTTCATACCATTGGCATTGTTGTTGAGTAGTGAACCAAATCTGAAACAAATTAGACTTGCTTTCCATTGGATGACATTCACCTGTCCCAAATTTTGTTTGCTATATTTTCAAACTAAGCATTGTAACCAGTTAACAAACAACATTTGAAGATGCATGATCTCAACCTATTTTTAATTGTAAAGACCCGAATTAATTTTATTTCATAGAGTATCCATGTTGGTGAAATGGACAGGCCATAAGAATATCGTTTACAGATCATAAGGCATCAGAGAAGGTTTGTTAGAGACATTGAAGAAGCTACCATGGGCAAAGCCTTAAAGGGGGAGAAGTTGGAAGAGTTGAGAGACTTCAACTGGCAGATCCAAGAGGAAAGTCAGTATTGGAGGATGAAAGTGGATGAGTTGGAAAAATAACTTGCCAATTCCAAGACTCCACCACCATGAAGGAATAATTAGATAGGAGTAGATTGTAACTCTTGCAATTGGGCGATAAATTCACTTAGTTGGATAATTGTTAGGAAGAAAGGTTCACTAAAGTGACTACTTAGCTATACCAAGATTTGGTAGTGAAGGAAGAGGCCTTGAAGAAGCTACAAGAAGTTGTCCAAGAGGTCAAGCAAGCTCCTTATGTTTCCACTATAGAACCCAACATTGTGACATGGTCAAGCATGGTAAACTCACCTTTCAAGACCCTTAATAGATGTTTGGTGACTTTGAAAGGAACACTTACAGGCATCGATTCCAATCTCATGAGGAGAATGGGCTATTATGGCCAAGGGACTAAAATCCATATTGTATCTCAACAAAGGCCCAACCATGAAGACCTAGGATTCAATGGAAAATAATCCAACACAAGTTCAACTCAAAACATCTTTGTCAAGGAAAGAGGAACCATAAAAGAAGTCATTCCCATGGAGGAAAACGATGTTGGAAAATGTGTGTGTAGTAAGACACTCAAATATGCTTATAGAGGCTTGGAGAGGGCATCAAATAGATGATTATGCCATCCAAATCGACTCCAACTCTTGGGGGACCAAACAACTAATTTGGTAAGCATCATCAAAAACCAAAAAGGTATGACATAGTATCTTTAGTTTGTTTCTCTTGCAAGAAAAGGGGTCACAAGGCTAGCAATTGTTGTCAGTCTTGAAGGTCAAGAAGCCCATGTGGGAACTATTTCTAGTAATATATATTGAATGGAAATGAGAGGAAAAATGTTGGAGGCTTCACTTGGAACTCCATCCCAAGAACTGAACAACTAAGAAGAAATCTTGGAGAGTCAAGGTCAAGGGGAAAGATGAGTTATTGGAACTTGCAACCCAAGGAGAAGTGGTTTTCCAATAACCTATTGTAGCAACAAATGTCATCTCTAGACATGAGATGGCAAACAAGATTATGTCAATGGAAACTCCTCTTTAGCTCTTATCTTGCATCTTGTAGTGGAGGCACCCTTTCTTGGAGATTTGTTGGAGGATCCCTAAAGGATTCATAATGGATTTGGTCGAAACTTTTCCATGTGTCAAAATTCAGTGAAAAGTTATGAAGTGCAGACCTTTTTATAAATCATCGATGATCAGGGTTCGATGGAATTTTTTGTGAAGAATCCTTTATAATGAAAAATAAATTGTCTATTGTTGATGATTGGGGTTTGACAAAAACTTTATGAAATAACCTTTTGTAAATCATCGATCACTAATGTAAAAGAGAACGTCAATCACCAATGAACGGGAAAAGAGGAGGATGATGTGGTAGAGTTAGGGAATGATAGGTGGTCAACATCCATGTGTCATGTCACATCAACATCCACATGTTATTCCACGTTAGCATGCATGTGTCATGCCATGTCAGCCAACGAAACTCTGATCATCGATAGTCGATGGAGGTTTCAGAGTTCAACAATTTTCATTGGAGTTAGTTCGTCATAAAGAAACATTGATTTCCAATCATTGATGATCAAGGTTTGGAAAATTTGGTGAAGTCTTGCAAGTTATTTGTCAAATAAAAACACCGACTATCGATGGAGTTTCAGAGTTCGGTAACTTTTGGTGATGTTGGTGAATGGATGATCTAGATTGCATTTTCAATTTGGTGATCAATGCTTGAGATTCATCCGCGATCTTGGAAAATTTTAGCATATCCACAACCAATATTACCTTCACTTTTGAGATAGACAACTCAGATTCATTCTAGTTGGGGTATGTCCGGTTTTTCTAAAATTTCTAAGTCATGAGAAATTGTAAAAAGGACAAAGTTACAAATTGTTGTAGAATATTAATGGAGTAACATATTGCTAATATGAAAGTTGTTGTGTGATCACCATAATGATTAATATTAGTTCCTAATACCATCCTAGTCTATTTGCACCAATGAAGAAAATGCACAAATTGGGTGAAAATGATTTTTTTAGGAAGGCATAACTTTCATCTCAGAGATCGGATTAAAGCACATGAATATTCATTGGAAAGTTGATTTAGAGGAGAATAAACTTGAAATATTATAATTTTGAGAAGTGTTATATGATTCTTCATTAATTGAGAAGAAGAAGCACATATAGTATTAATTGCCATTTTTTTTATAATATGCATAATTCTAAAAAAATTGGTTGCTTGCACATTTCACTGAGTTAGGGGTAGAAGCATATCAATTCAAGATAAAGATTACATATTAGAGACAGAGAGGATGCATAGGGATCTTATATTCATGAGAAATAATCCAAAGGCCAAAATATTAGTGTGGTTAATGAGTAAATATAATTCAATGGACATAGGAGTAGAGTGGAGCCAACAAAATTGGTAGAGACTGCAAAGAGTTCGAAAATGGAAGTGACTATTTATAGAGATGATAATGAGAGCTCAAGAGGAACAAAATAAAATCAATACTCAATTGTTGCAAATTATAAACTAGTTGCATAGACAAGTGAATAATAGATCAAGGTCAAGGCATGAGGAAGAAGGCAAAACCCATGCAAGGAGAGATATCTACAGAGGATTCATGAACTTAAGAAGTGATAGTAGATATTAAAGGAATCATTACCCACCTACCCATTCATCTAGGAAGTATTATGCATTTGAATATTCAAGGAGAATCCAAAAAATATATCTCATTATGCATAAAAAAAAACAAGATATGAGTCAGACAACTTGCAAAGAGAGCTTAGGAAGATGAAGCCACCAACCTTTGATTGTGAAAATAGAAAGGGAGATGATGTTGAAGCCTAATTACTTCGAATAAGGAAATATTTTAAGTTGCACAACTACTCATCTAACCTATAAGCTAGGGTTGTCACATACCAATTGCATGGAAAAGCTTCTATGTGGTGGGATCAGTTGAAGAAAGTTGAGCATATTGATGAGAATAGGATTTATTGGAAGCAATTTAAGAAATACTTCTAGAAGGAGTATATTTTAGAGCACTATTATGACAAGAATATGCATGAGTTATTTGAACTCAAGTTGGGGAGCATGACCATAAAATCATATGAAAAGAAGTTCTTGGATTTGCTGAGGTATGTGAGGTTTATTAAGGAGGAGAAGGTGAAAATACAAAGGTTTCTAAGTGGACTGCCATTTTTTTATAAAGATAAAATTCAATTTGATGAACCCAAAAATTTGGAAGAGACCATTAGAAAATCCAAGTACCTATATGAGCAAGGAAAAGACAGAGAATATTTTCATAAATATTGGAAGGATAAGAATAAGGAGAAATCAGATCAAATAAGGAGGGGATTAAAACCTCTTTTCAATAGAAACAACCCTAATATATATCAACAAAATCAACTTGTTAAGAATGAATCCAAGATGAAAGACTCCTTGGGAAAAAGGGGAAGGCTACCAATCAAGTGTTGGATATGTAAATAAGATCACATGTACAAACATTTCCCTCACAGAGAAGACAAAACGAGGACCTTTCAAAACATTCAAGAGGCTACTATAGTGGGAGACATGGGTAGAAATATTCCAACGATATATGCAGCCCTAGAAGATCGACAAGCATAGCATCAGTTCCATATGATTGAAGTGAAAGGTAATGTCATAAATCAAAATGTTGTTATTTTAATTGATTCAAGAGAAATCCATATTTACATT
>JZKD02S2001569.1:83512-102710 GCA_000966675.3 Picea glauca | reverse complement strand
CATACTCATCAATGGTCATACTTCCCAACTTGAGTTCGAAGAACTCCTTCATCTTTCTGTCATAGTATCTTTTGGTCAGGTATTTCTTCTCAAAATACCTCTTAAACTCCTTCCAAGTGACCTCTTTCTCTTTGATGTGTTGCACCTGCACAAACTGATCCCAACATATGGATGCTTTTCCTTTCAGTTGGTACATTGCAATTCTTCCTTCTACATGGGCGGAATAATTCTGCAGTTGGAAGTATTTCTTCATGCCAAGCAACCATGTCTCGACATCTTCCTCCTTCTTATGTTCTCCATCGAATGTTGGAAGCTTAATCTTGTTCATCTCCCCCTTCAAATCCTCCTTTCCAGATTTTCGATGTTTTCTGGTAGGGGACGGGCTTGAACTACTGTGTGTCTCCCTGTCAAGATGTCTTTGGGAGCGACTAAGATGTCGGCTACCACTCCTTGACCTACTTCTTCTCCCATGGGTTCTGCGACTCTCCGTCGTACTTGAGTCTCTTCCCTTCTTGAGTTTCTTCTCTATTCTTTCCAGGCTCTTCAAAAATTTTAAATTTAATTCACCCTGTCGATCCCTGACTTTCATGAGCTTTCGGCTATCAGGTCGGTGAGCCTTGGCCTCTCTTTGCAATCCTTCAATGATTTTCATTATGTGTCCTTCCTTATCCTTCTCTTTTCCATTCCCATTGGAGTTCAATCCTTCCACTTCCACATTGACATCCTTTCCTTCTCGTTCGTCTCCTATTTTGGGGGTAATCTGCACCTTTCCCCACTCCATACTCGGCGTTGGTTAACTGGAGTCCTGACCTTCGTTGAACTCTGCACACGCACTGTGCAATTAAATTTGGATTTTATCAGGCCATCAAAACTTCACAAACAATCCACAACATTTATAAGCCAATATGAACAAGAACAAAAGAAATTTCGATTCAAATGATTTTTCTGAGCTCTCGTTCGGCTCTGCAATTTTTTGGGTTTTCGAAACTTCCGTTTTCGACACTTCGGGATTTCGAGACTTCGGGTTTCAGGGTTTCGGTCCATGAGGCTTTCAGACTTGCTTTCCCTTCCAACCCCCGACTTCCGAAATTCTGATTTACTTTACCCTTCGGGCCCATATAGCACAGTGGTCACCCACAACCACGGTAGCACGTGGCACATTCACGAGGGTCCACGTTGCTTTTAACGACGTCATCGGGTTCCACCACCCTCGCTTTTCTTCTCGACCCACTGGCACGTGGTATATCTCCATGTGTCCACGTCCATTCCTAGTAAAATCCAACGGTCAGATCTTTCTCAGATCTACGACGCATATCCTTTCAACGTTTCGGGGTTTCGGGCATCGGAAGTACGTGCATCCACACATCTTGAACTTCGATTTGCCGAAATCACGAAATCACTTTCTACTAACTTACTTGATCCAATGGTCAAGTTCTTCTCCCCACAATCTATGGTGTATATTGTTTCGGGATTTCGGGTTTCGAGGGTGTTCACCTCTTCTCACCTCCCATCTCCCAAAACGTCGATTTCTTCCAGGGAAATTAACGGTCCAAACCTCTCTTAGATCCACGGTTACGATCCAATCATGAATTCGCATTTCGTGAATTCTCACGAACTCACCAGTTGACTAATTTCAAGTTACAAGTTAGAGAAGGGCTGATCGCTCTCCACGTGTTCTTTCTGATGGACGGTCCTGACTAATTTGGGATTCCGCGTATCGCGATTTCCACACTCATGTGCAACTCCAAAGGGCTTTAATCCTTGTGCACATTCTCCAGATCTGACGGTCACAAGGGTTCGCCTTCCCTCCCGAACAGATCCTAAGGCTCCAGCACTTCTTGTGTGGAGTCCTCTCTCCCTGTGGACTTATACCACACTGGCTGCGGTTTCATAACACCACTATACCTCCTGAGCTCGTAAGCATGGTCAAGCAACTACTTGACACTACAGAGCAATTCAGGGTCTGAAATTGGTCCTCTAGACACAATTTCTCCTCACACCCTCGGTCCAAAGACCACTCAACTGGCCCATCTAGGCTCAACATCGAAACCTTGGATCTGATACCAAACTGTAGCGCACCTTTTCTGCTACCAAGGCCTAATTGTTCTTAAAGGAAGACTATAACACCCCTTTGTACATAACTCATACAGGCATTATATAAACCACATGCATTTAAGCAATGAAATACATTTAAATCTCAAAGTAAACATATAATTTACTGCTATAATTAACAATCAATAGTGTGTAATATTAATTCATATACACAACGGAATTCATGATAACATAAGCAACACATTCATGCAAAACATGATTAAAGCATAATCAAATACTTATCTTTTAACAATGGTAGATTCCACCAACCAAGTGCAGGCCTTCCACGAACCTCCCAGCCTTAGACCACACTGCTCATAAGCTCAGCAGTGGGTCACCCCCGAGCTGGGACTAAACTCCACCCCAAAGCAAGGAATCCTAGGCTAGGCTGAGGTTACAGGGAAAACAGTACACAAACACCGGAAGGGATTCTCTCCCAGAAACCACTCTACTCACTGCCCACGGACCCTCATTCCCCACATGCCTGTTCCACTCCAGGAGTATACACCTTCTCTGTCACCTGGACATTCCTTCGGCTGCTAACCTCCCTTGCCTTGGGTTACAGCAACAGACCGGACCGGAAGTCTCCGGGCTCTGTGGCAGCTACAGGGTTCCTTCCAGGAGTCCTCTCCTTCCTCTACGCACTCTCTCACCTGGAGAGAATCGCTCATGGGCCAACAAGCCACACGCAGTCCATTACTGTGTGGCCACAACAATCCCACGAGAAAAACAAACACAGGCTCAATCACTACTGGTTCATCAATCATAGAATGGTCTCACGGTCACGGCTTCGGGACAGGGACTCCACGCATAGGCTCGGTCTCCGTAGTGGATGCACACAGATGCTCCAGACGAACACCCCTTTTCTTAGTTCAGAAGGTATACGAGGTTTTCTCCAGAGGTTCGATCCTTCGTACCGCTCCCCCCCGGTCGTACGCACTCAGGTCATCGGGGTGGAATCGAGGAGCCCCCCTCGCGGCTCGTCTTGGCTGTTTTATTTACATGGGTCGGGGCTGACACTTGTCGCCCTGGAAACTGCATGCATTCCTCTGCATGCATTACCTTCCCTATGGTTAGGAACTTAGGATAAAACATAAATGGCACATGTTCTTTTTGGAATAATAATAAAATATTACTCCTAGGCTTAATCCCCCTAGGAAAAACACTTAGCCCATTTTTTCCCACCTTCCAACCCCTAATTCCTTGCCCACTCTATGGATGCTTAGTCCCCATTCACTCATTCATCGTGGTCGGTTTGCACCTGGCGGTGTATACAATTTTATTAAATGTTTTTCATACATACAAGTACAAAATCAGGCCCTTGGCCCCCAACCCTTAGGCTCTCTGGCCTAACAATCACATAATCCACCAGCTTATAAAAACTTGTCTCACCAGCCTATAAAACATAATTACAATTTCTTTCAGAACATGGTTTGCAATGGGGCTCGGCCTTGGGGACACTACACAAACCTTACCTTTTACGTTGAGTTAAGAGATGCCACCAAGTGTTATCATCTAATGGTTTGCTAAGAAGATAGACCCATCACTTCAAGTGGGTATCGTGCATTGGGATATGTGTACGATGCCTCGAGATACATGACACCACATGGGGATCCATGACATTTACCTTTGAATTCATGTACTACATTGAGATACATGTCACTACATCAGGATCTGTGATAGTGCATCAAGCCATGACATGGATTCCATGTCATCACACATGCCACATGGACCACTCAAATTCATTCTCCTTTCTTAGTTGTATGTTTTATTCACACTCATGCATTATTATCTCTCCTTGGACCACATGTGAGAGCTATTCAATTTTAGGAATTATCAGAGTGGTTATAGGTTGTTATTTGGAGCATTGGAGGACATGGGATGATTTACCATCGTTTACCTAAGGATCCCCTACCTTGAGGAGGCCACACATGTTACATATCATAGGATTATCTCTTGGATGGCCCACATGTGTGGGAGTGTTGTCATCTTCTTGAGGTGGTTATTCTCACATTTGGACCATTCCTTGATTTTGGGGAGTTGGATGGAGGATCGTTGGAGGCCCTTGGACGATGTTGACTCATATGTCCACCTCATTCTTGGACATTGGCATTATTTTTTAGGAGATCACCTTTCCTAGCTCTCTCTATCCCACACGTGTGGAAATTCTTGTTGTGTTTTGAACCATTTGAGAGGGTATCCCTATCCTTTGAGGGTGTTTAGGGATTTTTTATATCACTTGTTGTATTTTTCCCATGGTTTTGACTAGGTCAATGGTTTTGAGCTCATGGTATTGAGATAACACATTATATTATGAATTGTAAAAAGAAGAGTCCTCTCTCATTTTATTTTTTGAAGATTGTGATAAAACTTTCTTAAACAGTTCTTATGTGTCTGTTATTTTTCTAAGTGAGCATTTAGCTATTTTCAAGGGTTTAGATAGAAAATTTTTAGGATTGTTGGAGGACAAAGCTACTACAAGGCCAAAGAAGGATGAAATCATCCACTTGGAAGGGTAACTCAATGTATGTTTTTCTTGCCTTCCCCCTTTGACCATTGAGAATTGTTCCATTGCATTAAGGTAGGACATCCTAGGGATCTAGTCTTTTTCCTTGGAAAAAATTTGTGATCACCTTGCTATTACTTGAGAGGTTTATTAATGGACCAATCCACCAAATTAATCTTGAAAATACAATCATCTAACCCTGGAAAGCGCTTGAGGGAAAATCCTATGGGTACCATCAACATTGTCTGATCATAAACCATAAGCTTCACCTAGATCTAGTGTAGATACCCCATATTCCTCTCTAGGAACTGATCTATCCTTGTCTTCAACCACTCAAAAAAACCAAAATTGATTTTCCTCTTTTTTTCCATTTTCTACTTTTTAATTCCAATCTAGGGTTTAATACACTTTATCTTGGGTCTAGATTGTCTGAGCTTAATTGGTATATCTCTCATTAAATTCATGTTAGCTTTCTCTTAACAAAATATGATCTTGGTTGGAATATAGAGGGTTTTTATCTAGTTGTTTCATTGTTCATATTTTTAAAGGATCCAACCCCTTAGATTAATAATGCATCTTTGATTTGAATCTAGTTTAACTATTATGGATGCCTTAAAATGATTATGCTTGGGATGATTGTACTGATGAATCACAACTATAATTGTCATTTACACTCTTGTTATCCTATCTTTGGTTTACTGAATACATATATGAAGGATGGTATGTAAATTGTCATTTCTCACACCATTTTGAGAAACATTATAAAAGTTTCTTGCTCCCAATGTTCCTAGCCAGAACATCGATGTGTTGAAGGGTACCAATCTCTCACAAATTTGTCTATCATTACCTCTCCTTCACTGCTATTAAAGGGTCTTTTTCTCTGTCCAAACTGCAAAGATAAAAAAATGTGTGATGTTTGTTCAAAATCCTATCTTGCAAACATTTTAGGAATTTCTTATCCAATTTATCTTTGGTAACCAATCGACTTTAGAGGAGCCCCAATGACCTTGTCAAAGCACTTAACTTTGTCTCCTGAATTTCTATTCGAAATCTCTTTTAAAGACTGTCATAAACGTCTTAGTATCCAGTGAATGAATGAAGGTGTAATAATTATCCTTGAGTCGAGTTTTAATAATTTCTTTCTTCATATAATACTTTCTAATATATTGGTGCTAGAAACATGCAAACAACCTTCTAAAGGTGCCTATCATCACTCATTTTTATGACTGTATAAAGTTTTATTTCACTGTATAAATCTTGAAGTTCAAGTCTCTTTGATATTGACGATGCATGCTCACTAATCAAGGTCATATCTTGCTACAATTTAAAGATTAATATATATATTCGGGGTTTCATATTTTGATAGAAAATGGATGTGATAAATCCGATGCCAAAAATTTCATAAACGACTAGTGGACTTAAGGTGCGAGCACTGCTTAGATCACAAATATGAGAAATGGGTTTAATGTGTAATGGTTTAAAATTGCTAACTACTCATCTATATCAATACACAACTTCTGGTACACTTTGCTTATGAACTTTGTTTATGATACATAGTTGTTTTCTATTCGTTGATTACTATGCCACTTGTTCAAAATACTCCTTGGATGTCAGTTTGGATGCTCTCATTTATATTGTTGTCCTAGTAGTACACTTTATTTGACCATTGGAGGACTTGTACTCAACATTTAAACTATCCACATAATTGAGTGGACTTTATCATTAGATATCATGTTTTGAATGGTCTAAACAAGAACATACATTGTGCAATCTGATTGGTCAAACTTGTCATTTCATTTTTGGATATATGGATGATAAATAAATGGTAAATGATGAATGGTACATGGCTATTATACATTTATATTTCATATTTGAATGCAATATAAACATTTTCAAGTTCCAAGCACCTTTAAATTGAGCATTGTTGTTTATGTCATATTCTCTTAGAGCTCATCATCAATTTTATTCTCTCATACTTAGTGTGATTTACCCCTAATATAAGATAAATATTCAAAATTCAAGCCAAGTCCCGAGCATCCCCTTTATAAGTACACCGATAGGACTAAGTTTGGACCCCTTATGTATATCGTCCTTAGAGTTGGGTTGTTATATTATTTGCAGTGAAATTCGAAGGTTGAGGTGGATCGACCAGCAAAAGTCGAATTTGAAGTAATCGACAGCAAGTCAAAGAGGTCAACAGGTGGTCATGTGGAAAACGACTGAAGACTGAATGAAGGTTGATTAGTAGTAGACTAGTAATCCAACTTGGTATTCGACTGTAACATAATCCTAAGATTCACGGGATTTGTAGCCAATGATCTATGTGGATATGTAACTATTTTTGGGAACCTTTCTTTAGGGTTTTTCCTATTGTATATCCTATAAATAAGTCATGTTATAATGTTGTAAAAGATAATCGTAGAATCTTTATTTAATGTTTAGAGAAATCGTTTTAGAGGTTGTTGGTCATATAGATGTAAGTCGAATTGGCTACAAGGCTGTCCTTGTGTAAATAAAGAAGGTATGATGTCGATTGTGTCTTAGGTGTGGACCAAGGTTAGGCATGTAACATTTTATTCTGAATGAATAAGACAACAAGAGAGGAATACGCTCAAGGAATGTTGGCTTTCTCGTTTGGGTTTCTAGGGAAAAAATATTTGTGTACTGTGTGTTTGCTTTGCCATTTACTTTCTTGATTAAATATTCCTTCCTCTCTTCTGCTTGGTTTAGTGTGGAAGTGTCTAATTTCCTAACATGAGGTATTGGATATTGGTTTAAAAACCTTGGATCCGATCTAAACCCTAGGTTTAGTAAGAGTCGTAAGTAAGATATATTTAAAGTTGTGCTTAAAGAATGGTGAGTAGCTCAAGAATAGAGATCGAAAAATTCAATGGCAAGAATTTTGAGCTTTAGAAACTTAAAATTGAAGATCTCCTTGTAGATTGAGAATAATGGCCATCAGTCTGTCCAAGTACCCTTCTAGTAGGTATGCCGAGGGAAGAATGGGAGAAACTTGAGAGAAGGGAAAGAAGTACGATTTGACTTTGTCTTGCAAATTTGGAGTTGTTGAATGTCTCATGTGAATATTTGACCAAGAAACTGTGGGACAAGTTGGGGAGCTTGTACCAGTCAAAATCCCTGGTAAACAAGACATTCCTTAGAAAGAAACTGTATCTTCTTTGGATGAGTGAGGAAAATTTGGTGACTGGGCATTTAAATGCATTTAATACCATAATAAGCCAATTATCTTCTATGGATATTAAAATCACCGATGAGGAGAAATGTATTAGCCTATTATGTTTTTTTTTAGAATCATGGGATAGCTTAGTCATGGCTATAGGGAGTAATTCAACCACACTAGTGCTAGAAGATGTGGTTACATCTCTAATGTTAGAAGAAATGTGAAGGAAAAACATGGAAGGATCGACCAAAGATGCATTAATGGTGAGAGGTTGATCAATTGAAAGAGATAAAGGAAAATTATCCAGTAGAAATTTTAAGTCGAAGGGTAGATATAAATCCCATGTTTAGTTGACGAGAAGATGTTGGAAATGCGGTAAAGGTGGGAATTACAAAATGGACTACAAGTCAAAGGTAATGGAAATCAGTACCGGATCTAATGAGAAGAATTCGATTGAGATAAATATTGATCTAGTTGGATATCAGTGGCCACCCACCTATTCCAATTGGCTCAAAACATTTTTTTGTAAATTTACTATTTTTAGCCGTTCTTCGGATCCTAAACTTTCGGGGCCATTTTGAGGGCCTAAACGACGTTTTTTTGTGATCGGGTACCTCAATGACCTTTAAAGGCATGATTGAGCCCCCAAAATGAAGCTCCTCGTCGATACCTTTCCAACATTTTATCGTTCTCCCAAAACAAAGATCATATGCCAAAGTTACACCCCCGGGAAAAATGCTAAAAATAGTAACTTTCCAAAAAAATGTTTAGGTCCTAAACTTTTGTGGACCCCATTTTGGCTGTAAATTTGGCATAAAACTTAGTGCATGTCCCCGACAAGGTCTGAGTATAGAAAATTGGGTCTTAATCTCATATCTCTTGAGTAAAATCGCTCTCACACACCCAAGAAACCCTCCATGGTAGAAGAAAAGAAAAACGACAGAGCAAATGATTCTATTAATCTATTGCTTAAGAAAACTCTCATGTGACAAAGGGATGAAATGATGGAGAATTTTCCCCAAATCCTTCAATGCCTACCAATAACATCAAGAATGTCTTCATAAAGCGACCACTTTGGAGGCACCTCGCCTTTCAAGGTACAAGTTAATTTTGATATTCCCGTATTTGAAGGTTAGATAGATGTGAATGCCCTAGAAAAATGGTTAAATCTGCTAGAAGGCTATTTCTATGTTCACAATTTTTCCGATAGGGAAAATATCACCTTCACATTCCTTAAGGCTCTCCCCCATGTCAAACATTGGTGGGAAACTTACTAGGAGCAAAGTTCCACAAAGGAGTCTGGAATATATGGGGCCGAGCCCACTTGGCCCCATATATTCCACTATATCTCTCTCTTCGAGCTATCACTAGTGTCTTGGCTTCTTCCTTGAACAAGAAACAAGAACAACAACATTTCCATGGAAACCTCCAAGAAATTTAACATGATAAGCTTCCTGGAACAGACAATAAAACAAGAATATATCCTCGAGGGGAGATCAAGAAGTGCATCTCTAGTATTTAAGTGGTTAGTATAATGATCATAACTTCAATAGATCAAGATGCAACATATGATCATAATAATGTCATAAAATCTAGAGACATATCAAAACAATCAAACATGGAGGATGTGTTGTTCCTCTGGATGTGTTGGATTTGAGATCCCTCTAGATCTTTGATTTGTTGCTTGGACAAAAGTCCCTTATCCTGCAAAACACCCTCAAGATAATGATACAATTTAACATATACAAGTACATACCTCAGAAATTGTAGCACCATCCAGAAACAGTGGCAAACCCTAAAACTTCAAGGTGCTCCAACTAGCTTGACAAAATAAAATTTTGCAATGGAAAGGTACTGCATCAAGGTACAATGGTAAACTGCAGTGGAAAATTGCAGCGACAAGGTAAATCTCACGATCTTCCTTCCAACGATTCGATTGTTCTAAAGGAAACGAAGCTTTGAAACAATGTTGATTTTTTGTTAATTACATTAACATTAGATTTACCATAGCAATTTTAACTTCTTGTGTATGCTAGTTTCTCCATAGGAGATATTGCACCATTGCCACCCAGCCATAGACACCTACTCGTGCCACCCCCGAGCATAAAATATACATCCTAGGAAATAATTCTACACAAAGAGATAAATCCCAACAACCTTCTTATAGAGAATATCCTTGCCAAGACAAAATAACTAAGAACAAGCTCTATCCACTAGAGAAAACCACAAAGAAGATAACCCAACAACATAGATGCAACACACCATAGCTAGAGTGCTAGGGTGTCTAGCCTCCACTATCACACCACCAAGATATAACGAACAATGCAACTGCAACTCACTCTAGCTAGAGCACTAGACTGGCTGATCTTCACCATGTGCACGACAAAAGACAAGCCCTACTGAGAGGTATGAAGAAACCCTAACCAAGATATGCCCTACTTCCTTCCTTCTGCAGCTGCAATTGGAACTGGATATCTCCACCAAACTTTCACTATATACCCATGAGAAAGTGTTCCAAATGAGGAATGTGTCACTCTTATTTATACTAATTTGTCTAGTGACTTTTCTGGCAGGGCCGACCTGACTTTCTAGAAAATATATTTTCTATTTATCTTTTTCTTGTGTAGCTGACTTTACTTCTGGAGCATTATAATTCTTCTTTATTATTTTTTGTGAGGATGACTTATCTTTTGGGATATTCTTTTACTTCCAATTTTTTTCCTTTAACGTCTTGGAAACTTCATTTATAACAAAGGTTATCATGGAGGTGAATACCTCCCGTAGCTACCAGAAACATCAACAATACCTTCCATAGATTCATAATACTTGGTACATCCCATTCTTAATGCCTCCATAACTAATAAAGGCATGATTTTATTGGTTGTTCCACTATCAACCAGACAATTGTGCAAGACCACATAATCATTTTCTATGGTTATATAGAATGGTGGTACTTTACTTCTTGGTCTGATTGATGAAACATTTTGTTGTTTCCTAGAATTTATAACATCAACTTTTATCCTTGTTTTTGAATCATCAAGTATATTTAAAATGTTTTCCCTTTGTTGTGGTATCTTCACCACCTCCATGAAAGGAAACATAATTCTAAGCTTGGTTAGATCATCAATCACATGGTAACTCATCTATTGTGGAGTTTTTACCTAACTAGCAATTGTTTATTGCTATGATGTTTCTGCAGTGTTTGTTTTTGTCTTTTCTTTTCCAAGTGTTTCTTTTGTTTTTAACTTGTTCACTTTTTTCCTTGTTTGGACAACATTCTCTTGTGAAATATCATGCTCTTCTTGTTCATAAAAAATGTAAAAAGATGATGTTCCTTCACATGTCTATACCGACTCTAAAATTTTATCTTGAGTGATATTAGTCTCTTGATTATCATTCTCAATGATTTCCTCTTCAACAATCTCTTCTAACACTACAACATTGGCATTTGGCACTCTTGTTGCTCTGGGTCTATGCTCTTCATTTTTGTCATTTCTTACTCTCCGCTCTTATACTGGGAGTCTTACATTTTGATTTGTAGGGATAAAAGTTTCGCCCCTTTTCAACCTGGTGAGCTCATTCTGGTTCTGTCTGATAGTCCTATTCATTTGAATGATTTATATTCTTTGTCTCATCTCCTGAGAAAACATTGGGTCATTTCTGACATTAGGGGGAACCCCTTGAAGGATTCCTCCACCAATTCCTTAGTTTCAACATTTATTGAAGTAGATGGTACTGGATGTGTTATCCCAAGAGTGTCCATATGTCTGTTTACTTTCCCAAGAATGATCTCGGGATCAACATTAGTCTCCAGCATAAATTCTTTCATCTTCATTTCCTTTTGAATGGATCCCTCTAAATCATTTGTTTGTGAATACCTAATGGTATAATTTACATTTGCATACATTTCATTCTTATAAAAACCCAAAATAACAAGATCATTTGGTTGCTTCTCTTGTGGGATTTGATTCAAGGTCTTAAAAAATCAAAGATTAAAATCTCTTATTATTTATCCCTTTTTAAGATGAATTTAAGTGAACTGGGTGAGCAATGTGTGATATGCTACGGGAGGTGCATACATGGTCATGAACATATTCTCTAGGTAATCAAATGATATGATTGATTGGGTTGGGAGAGAAAGGTACGATACATCAGCTGGCCCATTTAAAGTTTGCAGAAAAATTCTCACCATTACATCATCATGTTCAATTAGATGGATATCAAAAATAGCCAATAATTGATCCATGTGTCTCTTTGAATATATAACTCCATCTCCTAAAAAGATTGGCAAAACTCCTAGAGGAAGAGTCGGTAACGTATGTTGCTCTCCTAGAAAATTGAGTGGGATAGACCTAGCCATTCTTCTTGGGACCCTTTGTCTTTCTTCTCGATTCTCGGGAATGTCATTTCTTTCTTTTCTGTCCCCCATAATTAGGGTTCTTGTTATCTTTGTTCTATAAATTTCACCAACTTCATGAAGCCGTAATTTTTTACTCTTGCTTCTTCTTAGTGGACCTTTATAAGATTCCATATTTTCTTGGATTCAAACCCTTCTTCTTTGTCTCAACACTATCTCTCTTTCTTCCTCCTAATCAAGGGTTTCCCACGATCTTTCTAGCTCTTCTCGAATTTTTTTGGTTTTCAACACTAAGTCATACAATTGATGCAAAACACTTCCTTGATTTCTGAGGCCAATTTGTAACTGAGGTTGATTAGGTTCCAGTTGAGTCATTAAGATTCTGGTCTGTGAAACCAGCCTTTTGTTCTTCCCAGTGGAGTCGCCAAAAATGTTGATGTTCAAATTGGTCACGATCCCAACAACAACCTCAGGAGGATGAAATATCCCCCTGCATTTTTATAAAGTCGATACTCCTCTATTATATTATAAAAGATATGGCTTGATGTTCTTGAAACAATATACTAAATAGGGGAATACTAAAAAGAAAACCCCAAACTTTATTTCTTTCAAAATATAAAGAAAAGATGAAAGTTTACGTTCACAAGGTAAATTTCTTGAGAAAAGGACCAGGAATATTTTACAAACTTAAATTAAATATATACAAGATATTATAAAACAATAGAGAAACCATAATATAAAAACAAGACATTCCTCACATCCATCACAATATTATAGAATCTGGTCACATTCGTAAGATAGAAAGATATAAGTCCATAGTATAGAAAACTTTAAAAGAGTATTTCATTCAAAATAGAAATGAATATGATAGGTGCACTTCAAAAATCTCGTTCTTATAAACTCGGAGTTTGAGAAATCATTAAAGTTACACCCCAAAATAGTTCTCTTGGGAGTTCAAAGAAATAAATAATCTGACATTCATTCAAGTGAACTAGGATTGGGCTCTCGTGGAGCATAAAGAAAATATAACACTGCTAGACTTGAAAGAAGAAAAAGGAGAAGCGATCAAATATCGATCATGGAGTTTCAATAAATGAAAGAGCACAATTGAACGATTTTGAACGAGAAGTATAAAAGATAAGAAATTATGAAAAATGACTAGTTCACTTACTGTGATGGATTCTCTCTCTCTATCTTATTGTTGAGGTTCCTTTTGTAATCTCCTTGTCTGGAATTTCGTGGTTGTTTGTAACTACCTCTTCTTGATCTAGTTATGTTATTTTAGTTAAGGTGTTTTTAAACCAATTTTCAATATAATCTCTCATAGGTGAAGTAGTTATCTTTCTCCTTACTCTTATGTCAAATAACAAACTTTCCAGATGTCTAAAGTCAATTGAAATTTGGTGTAATGTATCTTAAATATATTCAATTTTTTTTACATAACCAACTAACCAACTTTCCACTTCCAATTTTGAATAATCAGTCAAATTATTGAATCTCTTAGTTGATGCAGTCTTTAACAATTCCACTTTTTCTTCAAATTGATCCTTTGACATAAACATTGAATCTAATATTAAATGTGAGTTCTCCACATGACCAGTTGATCCGACCAAATCTAATTCAATCAATTTTAAATATAAGTCCCCTTTTTTAGCACTTATGTTGTCACAATCAACTAACATTTGCCTTAAGCACTTTGCTCTTTTGATCCAACATGATTTGAGTTTCTTTATGTGGATTGGTGCAGGCATGTCTTCCTCTTTTCTTTTTAGCTCACTAACACTTGATATTTTGGAAAAAAAAGTAGAAACAACTCCCTTATATAATTCCTCGTCATTTTCTATATCAACTTGAAGGTATTGTTTGAAATTTGTTATTCTTGATCCCAAAGAAACAAAATTATTTGCCAATTCCCATGCCTCAAGAATAAGAGACTTTATTTTCTTAAAATTTTCTCCAACGTATATTCTGACAACAATGAGTATGCTAGATGTTCCTCTCAGTATCGAACTGGATTCTGGCATTCTATCTAAACTCTTCCAAGGCTGCATTGTAGCAATTGGGATGACACATATAGGTGAGGGCATCAAAGCCCTCTCTAATTGTTTCTTTCAGGGTGACATTTTCATTTTCCATTTCACCAACTGACATATTTAAAGCTTCACTTGGGGCTTCATGAATATGTACAATTTTAGATAGTGTAACTCCATTAAGGTCAAGTTCCGAGTTCAATTTTCCTTGAACTTTTTTATTTTTTGCATGAATTTTTTCAATGACCAATTTCTTTTCACCTTTGTCAAATATAGCACTATGCAAAGTTAGGGATTCTTCTTCAAATATAATTTTCTCTTGTGTAGCTAATGATGTTGCAACTTCTCTTCTCTCTTGAATTCTTTGTTCTTCATCGGGACATTTGATGTCCTCAATGTTCACATCCAGTTCCATATCTTCAAGAATAATTTCATCTTCACGTGCACCCTCATTTCCTCCTTCTCTATGTGTTTGTCTTTTCCTTTCACTAGTCACTGGGAGTTTATGAGGTCTTTCCGGACTTCCCTTAGGAGTGTTCTGATCTCCTCCATCATCGGAATTGTCCATTGAAGATTTCCTTTGCTCTTGGGCCGCAGACTGAGATTTTTGTTTTGGTAGGCCTATTTTATTAGAAGTGTTAGGAGACCTAGTACTTCTCTCATTCAAAAGTCTTCCATGTTGTCTGTGTTGATCAATGGTGCTAATAACAATGTCAATATCTTATTGTTTCTTCTCAATTAACAATGCTTGACGGTTTTGGCTATCGTATTCTTCTTCTTCGAATAAGAATGTATTGGAAAATGAGACACCATATCCCACAAATGTCACGTGTTCCATAAAAATTTGGTTGGGGTCGAACCCTTTGATTTCATATTCCTTCTTCAAATTAAAGTTATCAAATTCAATTGAAAATTCATCAATATTTGCATCATTTTTCAACATTATTTCTTCAACCTTCCACAGTAGAGGAATGAACTTATATTTCCTCTTTTCATGGAAGAAATGGGACCAGAATCTGTACTACTTACATAATTCTACAAAAAAAATAAAAATATATGGCACATAACACAGGAGAAACGAGGGTTTTTCACAAGAAAAATAAATCTTGATAATGTTGAAATGACCCAGTGCTTCAAAAATCCCTCTCTTATCCAAGAATGTTGTTTCTTCTAAAGACAATCTTGATGTTTTTGGTCCAAAAATAAGTTTTTTGAAAACATAAATAAATGCATTATGAACTTCATAGAAATGATACATGGCCTTCTATTTCTATAAGACAGGGTACCACATCTAAACATGGTCATTTTTAGCATTGAATCATTTGGATAAATGTAGGCCTTTGAAAACATGGAAGTAGGCAATGGAGAAGATTAGGTATGAGGACATGCTGAATTTCTTATTTTTTCTGAAATTTGGTAGCTGAAAAGATAGTTCTTCGGAGATAATTTTTTCCCAATCGAAAATTGATTTCTCATGAATTGAAAAATGAAAGATATATAGAACCAATTGGGGAATAGTCGTCGTATATTGTTGTCCAGCTACTCTCGAAAATAAGCATGCCATTTATCGGTAGGGATTTTTCAACAAACTAACGTGGATACTTGAAAGGTCTTCTAGAATCACTATTGGGTATTGAAGATATTCACGTAGAAGGTTCGATATGTCATTTCTTTCCTTAAGGAATTCCTTAGCTTCATCCCCTTTGAAGGTCATTGTCGGCTATGGGATTCTAAGCATTCTCTTAAATATTGAAGGTGCCAAAGAAATAGGGGACTCTCCTTGCAACTGAATTATTCTTTGGTTCTTATCGAATTTGTCAATGCGCCATGAAATTAACTCTTTAAAATTATGAACTTCCGGGACACAGTCTGTCAGAGAAATTCTCGATGTCCAAACTTGGTTCAAATTCCTCTCTAGAGGTGACAATGAAAAATAATACCTATATGTTCTTGACCACTGAATTTTTTTATATTTTCATCAAAATGTGTTTATATTATCACCGCAGAACTGTTTCTTTCTCCTGGTTTTCATCTTAATCAAGTTGGAAGATTAATGTACAATTCTTTTAGAACGTTATTACCAAAGAAAACCTTCTTACCATAATATTTTTTGGGCTCCTGTTTCAAAGGATTGTTAATACAACTTAAATTTTGAATTAATGAAGGATTTTCTCGAGAAAACCACCATTAATAACGACCTTTCAGTAGTTAACCCATTTGATGTATCTGTGAGATTTGCATTAAATGCTTTATTGGGGAGAGTGACAAGATCGGACCTGGATTATCGTGTAGTGTCAGAGAATGAAATGATGGGATATGAGAAATAATGAAATGAGGGTGAACCCATGTGTTGGGTATGTGTTATATTCTTTGCATGTGTGTGTGTGGGCACGTCAGATTCGACAGCTGCGTCTAACGATCCCTCTAGTAGTGCTCTTTGTGTCGTGTGCACTAGGTGCTTCCTAGGGGGGTCCCAGCGGGGGCCAGGTATACCCCCCCTGGTTACGTGCAGCGCCCCAAAATTGTTTTTTGGGCAATTGTTGCTATTTTTAGCGGATTTTGCTATTTTTAACGGTTTTCTAAATTAATCCTCGGATTAAGGGATTAGGGTTTTGGTATTTACGGAATACCTAAAAAAATTGTATATATTGTATGGTGAATGGTGAAATTCGATATAATGAATATAAGAGAGGTTTTCCCCGGTTGAGGGTTTCCGATATAAATCTCTGTGTACTATGTGTATGAGCCATTGATTAAATTTTGCTTTGCTTAAGAATCTATATGCATTGCATTACTTCATAGGTTTAAAACTTACACCATGGACCCGCGGTGGGATTTTGAAAAATTGGCTAAGTATGGTGAATCGGTTGGATGGAGAGGATGGGGGTATATGTGAAAAAAATATGAAACTACCGCAGCCCGCCGTGAAGTTTTAAAATTTGACTAAGTATTGAGACATCACGGAGGTAATGAAGTATGGCGGGTCGGTGAGTATGGAGGAGAGGCAATATAATGTCCCACGAAGCGCGATGAGATTTAAATTTTTTAAAGTATGAAGAATCGGTTGGATGGAGGAGTCACAGTTATATACAAGTGAGTCAAACAAATGTCTTAGACTCGTGATGAAGTGTCTAAGTATGGTTGCAAAATGAAGGTGGCGGAATTCGAGGGTGTATTTTGGCAGTCGCAAAACTTTGGACTAAGAAAAATATGTGTCGTGAACCCGCGACAATCGTGAAAAATTCTAAGTATGGAAAAGGCATTAGAAGAGAGAATTTATAAAAAGGCTCGACACATTTGAGGATCAACACATGTTTAACATTCTCTTTCTTTCTTATTTTGGTAGATTATCTTTGTTGTCTTATCTCTTATTCCAAGTAGTATATTGTCACTTAGATATGTCTCACGGTTCAAAGTCAATGACTACATACTTATCCATTTTGTTAATAATAATAATAATAATAATAATAATCTATTTTTAAGGTCACGACCAAGCCAACCTATTAATAATAATCTTATCCATTTTATTAATAATCATCATCATCATCATCATCATCATCATCATCATCATCTATTATTAATAATAATAATAATTATTATTATTTTTAATAATAATAATAGTAATAATAATAATGGATGAAAGAGATATTACATAATCATAATTTTATGAAAATGAGAAGTCCTCCCATGTCGATGTTGTCACTTCATCGCTACATTAAATTTCCAAGTAGTTTTAGTTTTAGGTACATGCATTGCTCAACTCCAAATTGCACCATGTCTTTTCTTTGATACGAAGGATTTGTACAACCTTTACCCCTTGTCCTTGTTTTAGGTGCATGCATGTAAATAAATAGTTGGAACTTGTGAGATAGTTATCGAAATAATGATGGTTAATTCAATGTATTTAATAATATGTTTGGTAAATGGCAATTTTATTTGCGCATGTAAATAAATAGTTGCAACTTGTGAGATAGTTATCAAAATAATGATGGTTAATTTAACATATTTAATAATATGTTTGGTAAATGTCAATTTTATTTGTTTGTTAAAATCTACGATTAATTATTTATTTAGTATTAAATTGTTATTTAGTATTTAGTATTAATAAAATCTCGTAAGTAATAAAGATACCTATCTGGGCAAGCAACATCAGCAGAAGGATTCAGTTCTAACATCTGTTGAAATCAATTTTGTCTGTCTTACGTAAACCTATGATGAAAGGGATAGAACTCAGAACTCCTCCTATGTATGCTAGCTAAGTCTTAAGATTCCTATGTATGCTAAGTCTTCAGATGTAGAACTCCTTTTTATGCTAAGTCTGAAATTAAGATGTTCTGCTAAGTATAAGATTAAGATGTAGAGGAATCAATAACTAACCCTTTACTAAAAACAACCTATAACTCATAAAGCCTAACATACCTATAACTCAAGCTCCTGACATCCTGAATAATACTTGACTCCTATATTACTTAGACTTCTATAACTCCTTGACTCCTTAATCACTTATACTTATCTGACTCCTATATTACTTTGACTTATCTGAGAAAAGAGGAACACTAGTTAAGTAGATAAAGAGCTTGTAAACACGCCTACACTGAAAAAGAGCTGATAAAGCACTCTCCTTATTATAGAGACTTTCACTATGCTCTCTCTGAACTATGCTTGTGAAATACTCTTTAGGAATACAAGTAGTATAGGAATATACTCTTTAGGAATAGAAGTATAGGAATAGAAGAAGTAGGAAATAGGAATAACAACTCTATGAATAAGTAGGAGGTAGGATAGGAAATAGGATCTATGAATAAGTAGGTAGACGGAAATAGGAATAACAATTAGATTACTCCTCCGAATTACAACTACTCTATACTCCTACGAATTACAACTCTATTACTCCTCCATAGGAAACAATAGGAATGACTAAAGTCAATACGAAACAATAGGAAGGAATAACTAGAGAGAGGAACCTCATACTAACTCGAAGACTAAAACCCTATTACTTAGAACAAGCTTGCCACAAACAACATAACATACAA
>JZKD02S2001569.1:68559-81462 GCA_000966675.3 Picea glauca | reverse complement strand
CACAATTATGGAGTCATCGTCGTTTTTAGACATCGCGTTTGAGCCTCCAGGTTGGATCAGAATTGATGAAGACGGAAAGGTTGAACGATTGATTAACAGCGGAACCGTTCCCCCTTCCACACAGGACGATAATTTCGACGAGGAGAAGGAAGGAGTGGCATCCAAGGACGTGCTGTTGGATCCTGAAAAAGGCGTTTACGTCCGTCTCTACCTTCCACGCCTTGAGGTCACGGAAGGAAAAGGAAGGGTCCCGGTGCTTCTGTATGTTCACGGAGGGGGTTTCTGCATCGAATCCGCTGCCTCGCCATTTTATCACAGCTATCTAAATAAAGTGGCTACAGAGGCCAAGGTGATATGTCTGTCGGTGGAGTACAGAAGAACCCCTGAGGATCGCCTCCCTGCGGCTTATGACGATTGTTTCGGTGTTCTTGAATGGCTCGATCGCCAAGAAATAGCAATGGAGGGGGCGTCCGTGGATCCGTGGCTCGCTTCCCACGCAGATTTCAGCAAAGTGTTCTTGGCTGGAGACAGTGCCGGGGCCAACATCGTGCACCAGGTGGGCGTCCGTGCCAGTGGAAGGAGTTGGAATAGCCTGTGTTTACAAGGGGCCGTTCTTGTTCACCCCTTCTTTGGCGGAGAAGAACGAATTGGCTGCGAATTGGGGCCGGGAAAGGAGGTGGGGAGTTTTGTTAAGGTGGTGGATGGACTCTGGAGCATCTCTCTCCCAGCTGGGGCAGACAAAGACCACCCTTTTTGTAACCCAATTGGGCCCCGTTCTCTCGCTCTGTCCGCTGCGGCGTATCCTCGAACCCTGGTATTTGTGGCCGGTAAGGATCTGCTTAAAGATCGGGGTATTTTGTATTACGAATCGCTAAAGAAGGTCGGCAAAGATGTCGATTTAGTTACAACGGAAGGCGAGGAGCACGTCTTTCATCTCAGAAATCCGGAGTCTCAGAATGCGTCCATAATGATGAAACGCGTTTCGGACTTCATTCAATCCTCGTGAGTCGTATGGACATGAAATCAATTATCTTTAAGTTAGAGAAAGTTTCGTCGTTAAGGCTGGAGGGCAATAGCCTTTTTATTTCGCGTGTTAGTTAAGTGATGTGTATGCAGAATGGAAATGAAATTCGAAGATGCTGTTTTTATGTACATATACTGTGGCCAACTATTTCCGCTCAGCGTTTGAACATCTTTTCTTTATCGTGACTGCAGACACTAAGATCAATGCTTTTTAGGCTACTAAAAAATTATTTAAGTACGGCTAGTGTTTTTATGTTGATCAAGACAGCTTTGTTTTTATGTTTTTGCTTCTTGTAGATATCAAAATTAAGCTTTTTATTTTTTATTTTTAAAAAGTAATTTTTATTTGTACTGAAGATTTGATCCATCCATCCAATGAACATAGATTAAAATGGAAAAATGGATTGTAGATTTTATCCATCCAACAAGCATCAAGCATAGATTAAAATGGAAAAAAGTTAATAGTTGATTTTGCTCCATATTTGTTGGATGGAATCTAGTTAAATAGATGGAATCTAGAATGGAGTTAAAGTCTCTCAAACATATTGTTATCATCAATAAAAATGAATTATCCTTACTTATTTGATGGTTACTCTCTTATCAAGTTTTTTCATATGAATATCGATTATATGAATATCGATTTCTAGATGATTAAGATTCCCAATTGTGTTGTGGTTATCACATAAATGACCATACCCTTTCCTTCCTCCATTTGAAATCCACTCCATCTTAATTTGAAATCCACTCCATCTTAATTAATATGTGATACCTCATTCATCATTCTATATATATGGTGATCAATTTAAATGTTTGAAAATGATGTTTGAAGTGTGATATTTCTTTGAGAGGGTGAACATTTTCTATATGAGTTCCATTTTCACATGACTTGAATCACCCCCTTTTCTTTTATGATCATTTCAAAGTTTTGTTCTAATGGTAAAATCAAACAATAAAATTTTGAAGTTAAAACTTCAAATAAATAGTCTTCAAATGGTTTGGATAAATAGTCTAATTAGATGTTTTAAATAATTACACATTGTTCTTATATTCCTTACTCTTTTTGAATTTCCCCTCGTGTCTCATTAAATTTGGATAAATAGTCTAATTATATGTCTTAAATAATTATACATTGTTTTTATATTCCTTACTCTCCTTGAATTTCCCTTCATACCTCATTAAATTTCAATTTAAGCATCATGGATGTATTATTTCTAAATTGGATGGTATCAAGTTCAAAATAAGGTATGTTTTGAATAAATATGATTTAATATGTTAATTTTTATTTTTTATTTTTTTTTAATGTTTGTTGAGTATTGATTCAATTATATTTTTGGATATCTTCTATTAATTAGCTGAAAACATTTTTTTTGTCTTACAAATATTATTATTACACTCTATCCAAATGTTCTATGTTACTATCACTTAAATGAGTATCCACATTTGTTGGTTGGATCTCCCATTCACTTTTTGAGCTAATCCAGGTTCAGATCTCAACAGTTTCCAACAAAAACCTCTAAAACCATAAGGAAATACAATGCACAAAATGCACTGCACAGTCTCATCCGAGATAACTTTATGGGTGATTGTAATGTCCAAGTGCTTGCAGTCTAGGAATGAATGGGGATCTGGGAGTGTATTTTATCTTCTTCATGCCTTACTCTGACAATTCATTCAGTATTTCTAGGATTCATTCATCTTTAGGCTCATGCATGCATTCTAATACATCTAGTTAATCATTCATTCATAAGATAACCATTAATAGGATGTAAGCATTCAATAAACATCACATGTAACACATGTTTTACCGTGGTTCACCCCCTCTTATGCTACGTCCACAAAGATTTGGCTTCTCTGGTCTTTTATTTAGTCTATTGCAAAATCTAGCGCTACACGCTTTACATCTTCCATCATGCAATCATGAAGAGGTTCAGGAACCTTTGTTAGGTGGACTAGATCACACTAGGCTCCTCAGCCCGTGACCCAACCCTCAAAATCTAACTTACTTGAATCTTCTACAACCTTATTACAATCATAATAACCCTCATCAGCACACTGAATTGACCTCTTTTTCCCCACCCCCCTTTACCTAGACCTCATAGGTTCTTATTTATATTATTTTACAGGTTTATAGCCATTACAATCGTTGTCAAAACCCCTAACCCTTTCGTGGTTAGGTTTTCCTGCTTTCTCGCATTGCATGCTTATCCTCTTACATGTTGCTTTTCTTGTGAGTTGTTCTTCTCCAAACTTAGGCATGCACTCAAAATAGCCTTCTTTTTCAAAATAGGCCTGCACCCAACATGGCCCCAACACTGACATGTGGCTCATCCCGAGCCACTCAGGTTGTGCACGCTCTCTGAACAACCTCTTCCAAACTGTGGAATTTTCCTTCTAACTCTTCCCCTTTTTTTCTACCTTGCACAACTTTCTCTGTGAGCTCTTCTACCCTATGTTTTGTGATATGATCCTTCAAGGATTATGCACTCTCATCATGATCCTGGACCATTCATGTCTTTTCCTTCTCCAGTTTTGTGATTATTTGCGTTGCTTTCTCTTGGAGAGGTTCTAACTAGGCTAGTCTTGTTTGCTTGTTATTCTACGCAGTCTTTAGTTATGCCTGCAAGGTATTCATCTCCCGTGCGCCCTTCACTCTCTTTGTGACACTCATAGACTTTTGCCTCTGCTTCAGCTCCTGGATTGCAATGTTGATCACTTCTTCTTTTTGGTCCAGTTGCTGGACCCTATCATCTTCTTCCAGCATTGTCCATAGCTAAGTAGTCATGTCAAACAATTGTGTGACCCGTCCTTCCTCCTGCTTTGTAGACCCTACCACAGTTTGTGGTCTCACCCCGTCAGACTCTCTTCGCTCACTGTCACCCTCATTTGTTATGTGGGATGCTTTGTCCCTCGCAGGTTGTTGTGGGTTACCTGTGGCGACTGGTTCGTGGCCCTGTGCACTATCATGTGAGTCAATCTCCATATCGATTGTCACTGGGTATTTTTCTTCTTCCTCTACCAGTTTGACGCTCACTGGTTCGACTTGTGGTGAGGGAATTGCGTCAACATCGACAATTCCCTCTCTGTGTGTAGTTTCTTGCTCTGCCTCTGTGGTTTCTTGTGGTGACTGGAGACTACTGCATGTTTTTCGTGTTGTCTGGCTTGGTGGGCCAACCTTTGGAGGTGCCATTGTGGGTAATTCTTTCTTTCCGGATTGAACTTCGGTTGTTTTGAATATATTCACTAGCATGTTCACCTCTCGTCTTTAGCTTTGTGAGTTTGCAAATGCACAATAAGTTTTGTTTGGCCCACATTTCCAATTTATAGAGGGCGTCATTATTTCCCTGAATCTTCTTGGAGAAGCTTCTTTGGATGTTATTAATGCATTGAAGCTTGTTGATTAAGCTTCATTCAGTTCCATAAATGCCTAATTCGCTCCTTTTTTCCCTAATGGTCGATTTTTTCTTTTCCGACCGTTGGCCTGTTTTCTAGTGTGCTGCACTTTTTCGGTGCATCGTACATTTATGCTATGAATTTTCCTTAGTGTGCAGTGTTTTTCTTTCTATCAACCATATGCTGTACACGATCACTTTTTCTTTTTGTCGCGTTGATTCCACTATCTTTGCGCACGATATTTCCTAGTATTTTTGTATTTTCTTTCTTTTCTACTTTTATATTTATTTTTTCCTCTTTTCCTCCTTTTTATTTCTTTTTATCATTTTTCTGACCTAATATTTGCTATAGTACACTATATAAATGTATTTTTCACTGCGCTATAACTTTTAAGGGTTAGTAGTTCGACTATCCCTGTACTGTTTCAATTGACTATCGTTGATCATTCATTTCAGTTATGTTCCTCCCAAGTCCTTTAACTAGACAGATCCCCCATCTGTGACAATCTTTACTTCATATGGCCCTATTCAATGTATTCTAAACTTACCAGGATGTTGAAAACATTTATTGTCATAGAGCAAGACTAGGTCTCCCTCCTTAAAACTCTTCTTCTTAATATGTCTTTCATGTCAGGGTTTGTTTCTTGCTTTATGTACTTCTTGGTGAAATCCTGCCAGAATCATGTCCTCTTCCATTTCCATTAGTTGACTTAACCTCTCATGTACATCACATCTTTTTGTCATGTTGGTAATTGCATCTATGCACAGTCTGGGTGCCGGAAATTCTAATGGCACTATTGCTTCATGCCCATACACCAATTTGAATGGTGTATTTCTTGTCAATTTCTTACATGTGGTCTTATATTCCCATAGTACTGCTGGTATTTTCAAGTCTCAATCATCCTTGTTGACATTGCAGATATTTGTCAGAGTATTTTCCAAGATCTTATTGAAAGCTTCTACTGTTCCTTACTTATCTTTATAAGGGAGAAACCATCAAATAAGTGAGTTATCCTTACTTATTTGATGGTTACTCCCTTATAAAGATGGAAGAAAGTTAAAATGGATGAAATTTAACAATTGATTTTGCTCCATATTTATTGGATGGAATGAATCTAGAATCTAATTAAATGGATGGAATCTAGAATCCAGTTAAAGTCTCTCAAACATATTGTAAATGAAGAAATTTATCATCAATAAAAGTGAGTTATCCTTACTTATTTTATGGTTACTCCCTTATAAAGTTTTTTCATATGAATATGGATCTCTATATGATTAAGAATCCCAATTGTGTTGTGGTTATCACCCAAATGACCATACCCTTTCCTTCCTCCAAGTGAAATTCACTCCATCTTAATTAATATGTGATACCTCATTCATCATTCTCTATATATGTTGATCACTTTAAATGTTTTAAAATGATGTATAAAGTGTGGAATTGCTTTGATAGGGTAAACATTTTCTATATTGAGTTCCATTTTCATAGGACTTGAATCACCTCGTTTTTTCTATGATCATTTCAAAGTCTCTTTCTAATGTTAAAATCAAATGATAAAAATTTAAAGACAAAAATTCAAACAAATAGTCTCCCAAATGGTTTGGATAAATAGTCTAATTAGATGTCTTAAATAATTACACATGGTTATCATATTCCTTACTCTATTTGAATTTCCCTTCATACCTCATTAAATTTCAATATAAGAAAAGGTGGGATTGATGGTTGCCTCATGGATGTATTCTTTCTAAATTAGATGATATCAAGTTTAAAATAAGGTATGTTTTAAATAAATATGATTTAATATGTTAATTTTTAAATTTTTGTTTTTTTTTTAATGTTTGTTGAGTATTGGTTCAATTATATTTTTGGATATCTTCCCTTGACCTTGACTAGGACTAGTTGAAAACAATTTTTTTGTCTTAAAAATCTTATTATTACATTCTATCCAAATGTTCTATGTTACTATCATTGAAATGAGTATCCACATTTGTTGGTTGGATTTCCCATTCACTTCTTGGGTTGGTCCAGGTTAAGATCTCAACAGTTTTCCAACAAAACCCTCTAAAACCATTGACCCTCCTAGTAAACTAGAAGGCAACATAATGCACATAATGCACTGCATAGTCTCACCCAAGATAACTTTATGGGTGACTGCAATGCTCAAATTCTTGCAGTCTAGGAATGAGTGGAGATCTGGGAGGGTATTTTATCTTCTTCATGCCTTACTCTGACTATTCATTCAGTATTTCTAGGATTCATTCATCTTTAAGCTCATGCATGCATTCTAATACATCTAGTTAATAATTCATTCATAAGATAACCATTAACATGAAGTAAGCATTCAATAAACATCGCATATAACACATGTTTTACTGTGGTTCACCGCCTCCTAGGATACACCCACAAAGATTTGTCTTCTCTGCTCTTTTATTTAGTCTGCTACAAAATCTAGCGCTGCGCGCTTTACATCTTTCATCATGCAATCATGAAGAGGTTCAGGAACCTTTGTTAGGTGGACTAGATCACACCAAGCTCCTCAACATGTGACCCAACCCTCAGAATATAACTTACTTGACTCTTCTACAACCTTATTACAATCATAATAACCCTCATCAACCCACCAAATTGACCTTTTTTTCCCCACCCCCCTTAACCTAGACCTCCTAGGTTCTTATTTATACTATTTTACAGGTTTATAGCCATTATAATCTTTGTCAAAAACCCTAAACCTATCGTGGTTAGGTTTTCCTGCCTTCTCACCTTGCATGCTTCTCCTCTTGCATGTTGCTTTTCCTCTTGCATGTTGCTTTTCCTGCCAGTTGTTCTTCTCCAAAATTAAGCCTGTGCTCAAAATAGTCTTCCTTCTCAATATAGGTTTGCACCCAACAGGCCCCGAAAATTGACCCGTGGCTCGTCCCGAGCCACTTAGGTGGTGCACTCTCCCTAAACAACGTCTACCAAGCTGTGGAATTTTCCTTCTAACTCTTCCCCTTTTTCTCTGCCTTGCACAACTTTCTCTGTGAGCTCTTCTACCCTCTACGTTTTGATATGCTCCTTGAGATATTCTGCACTCTCAGCATGATCCTGAGCCATTCATGTATTTTCCTTCTCCAATTTTGCAATTATTTGGGCTGCTTTCTCTTGGAGAGGTTCTAACTGGGCTAGTCTTGTCTGCATGTTATTCTATGCAGTCTGCAGTTATGCCTGCAAGGTCTTCATCTCCTATGCGCCCTTCACTCGCTTTGTGATACTCATAGAATTTTTCCTCTGCTTCATCTCCTGGATTGCAATGTTGATCACTTCCTCTTGTTGGTCCAATTGTTGGACCCCATCATCTTCTTCCAACATTGTCCATAGCTGCGAAGTCCTGTCAAACAATTGTGTGACCTTTTCCACTTCTTTTTGCATCATTTCCACTTGCAGGGATGCCTGTTGTTCCCTTTCATCCACAAATTCAAGAGGAGTAGTTGGAGTTAATTTTTATTTAAGCTCCGCGTTCTCTTTCTTGTAGTCCTCGAGCATCTGCACAATGATTTGGATATGTTCTTCTTCATTGATCATGGTTTTTTGCACGCTGTTTAGAATCCTTGTAAATACTTCCTTCAGCTTTTGCTCTAAATTATCTGCGTGTTGTTTCTCTTATTTTGTCTCAAGCTTTACGTGTTCGACCAGTAGTTCTAGGGCATTCTTTCCATTTTTCGTTACCTGCAATTCTTTCATGTCTATCCTTTCTCGTGATTGCACTTCCTGCGCGACACTGACTTGCAGTTTGTAAAGTGCCTTTGTTGGTATTTTCATCAATATCAATTGTACCTGTGCTAGATCTTTGAGTTGTGTCTAGGCTATGGTCGCGTCCATATGCAACATCTCTAATGTTATTTTGAAGCTTGGACTTACTTGTTTTATGGTGTGGATAGTGTCTTTGTTGTTCCACGTGGTCCTTTCCTCTACTTCTATCACTAGGGGGATTGGTTATGTTCCCCTTTCGTGCCTTTTCACTGCTTGTATCTTCTCTAAGACCTGCCTGATATTGACCAACTCATTATGTATACTTCCTCTTTGGTTTTTTTCCTCTTCAAACTCCTCCATTGCACAATCTTGCACTCTCTCTACGACAAGATCGACATCATCCTCGGTGATTGTATACTCTAGTATTTGATTATGGACCTTGACATTCTAGCGCAACTCCCCTATATGTATAATTGGCCACTTGGGTGGTCCTGTTTCTTGTGGAGTAGCTACTGAAGGAGTTTCTTGTGTCGTTGTGTCCCCCCTTCCTTGTTCTTCCTGTGTCGGGGTAGTGTACTTCTTTCATGACTGAGCATCCTTATTTGGAGCACTGCCCTTCTTCTGTTGCACTGGATTTTGACTGGTATTCCCCTACTATGATAGGTTCTTGGGCACAATGCTATCTTCTGCAGGTGTCTTGGATGACCCTGCCTCCACTTCCTTTCCCTTTGGCATGTCCTTGGTGATGATTGGGATCTTCCAGTCATCCTTCCAGTCTCGCATTGCCATTTCAACTTCCTCTGCATTGATGCAAAAACGAAGTTGCAAACATTCTTTCGTTGGATCCCTGGGAACTTGGATCCACATGTTATGCCAAGTATCCCTAAAGTTGGCTATCCCTTGATATTGTGTGACCACTTCCAGAGTTATCCTCTAGGTGTTGGCTATGTTGTCCTGGATGCCACTGAGATACCAAGAAAATTTGATGGTATTGCCACTTCTTTGTTTGGGGTTTGAAGTGATTCTCATTGACATGTATCGTGTCGCGCAACAACGTCCCACTCTATAGAAAAAATAGGAGTAGGGAGGCTCCTTCCACCCAATTAGCGCTATCAAAATCAACAACTAGGAGTAGTGGAACTCTATTCCCAAGTCTTGCGCGTCCTTGCAATCGTTGAGGAACATGTTCAATAGATACCAGGCCCAACTGAGCATGGTGTTGTTTGTGCATTGAGTTGTAGTTGTGAAAACCCATGCAGGGACCTCTTCCTTAAGGCATTTGCATAGAAATTTGCACGCTATTAGTTTCGTGGCCATCCTAGTGGTCGTGTCGCTGATTCTCTTGATGATAATTCCGTGCAAGCCTCTTTCTGTCCCATATATATTCTTCATCACTTCGAAGAGAACCTTTTCTTCAGTCTTGTTGTTTAGGTACTGCGCGATACTCTCGTCGTTTGATGGTAGGCTTGTAATGAAGGCAATGAGTTATACATCGATGGATATGGTTTCTTCTAACCATAAGAATCCTCCATGGAGGACTTCCATCCACTGCTTGACGCAATTATTCACCTCTTTCCCCCTACCAAAGTGGGGAATCACCGCCAATTTTAGGATCCATGTGTTTTCCAGGCTTGTCGCTCATTGCTTTGGTTGTAGTATTGGGTCTCCAAATGGCCTGATGCATAGGCTCTCCATGTACACCTGTTGCGCAAATTCTGGGAATTTTTTGGTGTCAAACACATCATGTTCTGTGTATCTCATCCTTTCCACGCAACCCAGTAGAGTTTTCGTTGCCTGCACCCCCTTTGGAATGTGCAGTAACATAATTGAGACATCGGGTTATTTGCATGGGGATCGTGTGATGGGTTGTTTTCCCTTTCTTCTTATCGACGTGGTAGAGGTCCTAGCCTATGGATCTCTCTCTTCCCTGCTTGACTTTGGATTCCTTGTGATGTCTTCAACCTGTCCTTCCTCCTACTCCACAGACCCTACCATATTTTGTGGTCTTGCCCCGTCAGACTATGTTCGCTCGTTGTCACCCCCATTTGTTCTATGGGTTTCTTCGGGCCTCGCAGGTTGTTGTGGGTTACCTGTGGCAATTGGTTTGTGGCCCTATGCATTATCGTGCAAGTCAATATCCATCTCAGTCATCATTGGGGCTTGTTATTCTTCCTCTACTAGTGTGTCTCTCACTTGTTCGACCTGCAATGAGGGAATTGCGTCGACATTGACAATTCCCTCTCTTTGTGTAGTTTCCTGTTCTGCCTCTGTGGTTTCTTGTGGTGACTGGAGACTGCTGCATGTTTTTTGTGTTGCCTAGCTTAGTGTTTCAACCTTTGGAGGTTCCATTTTGGGTAATTATTTCTTTCCAGATTGAACTTCGGCTATTTCGAATATCTGTACTTGCCTATTCACCTCTCGTCTTTAGCTTTGCGAGTTTGAAAATGCACAATAAGTTTTGTTTGGCCTAGATTTCCAATTTATAGAGGGCGTCATTGATGCCCTGAATCTTCTCGGAGAATCTTCTTTAGATGTTATTAATGCATTGAAGCTTGTCGAGTAAGCTTCATTCAGTTCCATAAATGCTCAATTCGCACCTTTTTTCCCTAATGAACGTTTTTTTCTTTTTCTACCGTTGGTTCGTTTTCCTGTGCGCTGCACTTTTTCGGTGCATCGTACATTTCTACTATGACTTTTCCTTAGTGCATGTCTTTTTTATTTTTGTCAACAATATGTTGTGCATGGTCACTTTTTCTTTTTGTCGCACTGATTCCACTATCTCTACGCACGATATTTCCCAGTATTTTTGTATTTTATTTATTTTCTAATATTATATTTATTTTTTCCTCTTTTTCTCCTTTTTATTTATTTTTATCATTTTTCTGACCTAATCTTTGCTATAGTACACTATATACATGCCTTTTTCATTGCATTGTAACTTTTAAGGGTTAGTAGGTCGAATGTCTCTGTACTGTTTCAGTCGAATATTGTTGATCATTCATTTCAGTTGTGTTCCTCCCAAGTCCTTTATCTATACAAATCCCCCATCTGTGATAATGTTTACTTCATATGGCCCTAGCCAATGCATTCTAAACTTACCAGGATGTTGAAAAAATTTACTGTCATAGATCATGACTAGGTCTCCCTGCTTAAAACTCTTCTTCTTAATATGTCTTTCATGCCAGGATTTGTCTCTTGTTTTATGTACTTCCTGGTGAAATCCTGCCAGAATCCTTCCCTCTTCCATTTCCATTAGTTGACTTAAACTCTCATGTACATCACCTCTTTCGATCATGTTTGTGATTGTTGCTATGTGTTAATATTATGGTAGGTGCAGGAGGTATTTACCCCCACGTGTGAACCTGAAAAGAATAGAAGACTCCGAGAAGCAAGAGAAACCCTAATGAATTGGATAATAACCCTAGAAGCCTTGTCGACTCAAGAAGATAATTTATATTAGGCTATTAGCCTCCAAGAGAAGAAGTTGACCAGAAATTATAATAATATACTGAACAGAAACTTGTCTAGAAGGAGAAGTCGGCCCCAACAAAACTGGCAGAACCACTATAAACACAGGGCACCAGTTCTCATTTGCAGCATCTCAGAATTGCAATTCTGCAGTTTGGTGCGCACTGCAGTTGCAGTTTGGTTTGCAGGTTTGGAGGAAGAGTTGGTGCAGCTGCAACAGCAACAAGTTCTCAGTTTTGGCTTGAATATCTCTTGGCTAGGGTTTGGGACTATCTGATCATATTTTGTGATGCGCTATCCTTGGGGATTGATGCGCTACTCTTTGTTTGGCTATCTAGCCCAGGGTTTTCTTCTGGAGGAATTCTCAGTCAAGGNCGGAGGAATGGCCCAGGGTGAGAAATGGTCCAGGCTTAGAAATCAGAAATAATCCTTCTTCCTTGGTTGAGAAGAATGGGGCAGATAGCCCATTGTTGATATTCTATACTGAGGGAAAGCATTCTTTTAGACCTCATAGATGTGAGTGAAAGATTGGCCCAGATGATTATTATTGATGTTCTATACTGAGGGCAGACACTCTTTTAGATCTCAAAGACGTGAGTGAAAGATTATCCCAGATGATTATTGTTGATATTCTATACTGAGGGCAGACACTCTTTCAGATCTCACAAATGTGAGTGAAAGATTAGCCCAGTTGATTCAGTTTTTATCATAACATTGTTTCTATGCAGATGAAGACTACTGTGGTGGTAGACATTCTTTCAGATCTCACAGACATGAGTGAAATATTGGCCCAGATGATACAGTTTCTATCATAACATTGTTTCTATGCAGGATGCTCTCAGATGTTTGTTATGAAGACTATATGAGGACAATTGTGGTGAATTTTCACCATTCGCAACCTTACATTGTTGATCAAGTACTTGTGTGTTACTTGATGTGGTAGTTAACCACTGGATTGTAGTTATGTACTACTATGAATAGGCACAAGTGTGTTCTATCCTTGTTCTAATTTCCTTGAAGACTATCGACAGTTTATTGGAGACAATGATCATTCAGATGAATGATGAACAGAGATTTTCCAGACGGAAAATAGTTCAGAGCTTTTACTCCTCTTATATCACTCTATGGTGAGAGTGACTTATCCAACATCATA
Source organism: Picea glauca (assembly GCA_000966675.3). Lineage (NCBI taxonomy): Eukaryota > Viridiplantae > Streptophyta > Pinopsida > Pinales > Pinaceae > Picea > Picea glauca. The sequence goes on along the minus strand of JZKD02S2001569.1, from coordinate 68,702 downwards.
TCCAACTACTCAGATGAAGTATGGTTTTGAGAGATGATGCAGTTGATGATGATGGTGATGCTCATGATCTAGTCATGAAATAGTCTAGATGACTATATTAATGCTACCGGGTAAATGGTATATTTTGTGCTCAAGTCCATTAC
>JZKD02S2001569.1:56404-68549 GCA_000966675.3 Picea glauca | reverse complement strand
GTGCTGGGGTATCAGATACCCAAGTAGAACCAAAACTGTCTTCATCAAATATGCATCTGGTGATGCATCTTCACGGCACGTGAGTTGACCACCGTTGCTAAATGGGCAGTCAACACCCCCTTTTTTCTTTTCTTGGACTACCATAGGACTTATCCATTCATATTACTCTATTGGTTCTATGATACGAGCTTCTAACATTCTGTCAATTTCTTCTTTCACTTTCTGCTTATATATTGGATTCAGTCTGTAGGGTCTCTTCTTGGTAGGTCTTACCTCAGGTTTGAGAGGTGTTTTCATCTCTCCTAGCTCCCCTGCTATTCCTTTCATCTCTATAAAGGTTGTTGGGAACAGGTCATTGTATTCACGTAGTAACTCTATTATTCTTTCTATTGTTTTTTCATTCCAATAGTCTCCAATACTTGCCATTTTAGGATTTTCAAGTGTCCCAATGTTGACTTTCTTACTTTGATTGGTGCAGAAAATACTTTTGACTCCAGAGATGGACCTTCCACCTCTCTTTCTCCCTCAATCTCTGTAATCTGAATGTTAACTGGATCATCTTCATCTGGTGCTTCCTCTTCAACATGATAGCATGAAAGTAGTTCTTTAACTGTCTGTCTATTTTTTTGTTGATCTTCTATCATGATTTCAGCCTCTGTTTCATCAATAAATATCATCCCCTGTATCAGCTTCAATGCTAAATCAATGTTTGGGTTCTCATGTCCAAATGAGAAGGTTACTACAAAGTTCTATTGTAATGTTGTTCATTATATAGTGCCTCTACGCATCTCCTGGTCTATATACGAGTTCCCTGGAATTCCTTCCAATGTATGGATAAAGTGATGAGGCCATTCCTTTGGTGGTGTCATCCTCCATTTTGTCTTGCACTTCTCCAAGTGTTTTGTTGGTGTTCCATGTCCATCATACCTCTGCATTTTATTACTACCTTATTGCACACCAAATCTAATGTGTTCTAATCGTTTACATTGGTACCAATCCATAATTGTTTCTTTGTGTGCACCCCACCATTTTGAAGGTGTGGCTTTGAGTAAAATATCTAGGGCTAAGAGCCTCTGATTTTCTAACACTTCTTCTTCATATTTGATTAGAAATTCCTCTAAGTCATTTACCCCATGAAAACTAGGGGGTTCTCTTATCTCTGTACCAACCCATCTTACTATGTGGTCTATTCTTGTGCACCTTCTTGTGGAAACTTCATGTAATCATTGTTGCCAATTCTCCAAACATGTATCTGAGTCGGAAGCACATGATGTAATGCTTCTCCAGCTGAGTACCCCATCTGCAGTTGGGTTAACATAATCTTCTTCTCGCATAGTGGTTCTGTACAACTGGTTTATTTCTTCCAGATCCAAACAAGTGGTTTCTACAAACCTTTCTCCTTCTAAAGGATATAATGGTGCAATAAATCTATATTCACCTGAGTCAAACATCATTTTCCTTGTCTTCAAGTTGATTATGGCATGTTTATCAAATGCCCAATCCAATCCAGGCAATTTTGGGTAAGGTGTTGTACCATCTACTATCTCTATTATTTCAAAATCTGACATGATGCACACTCCATCTAAATATATTGCCACACCTTTAAGTCTTCCAATTGGTAACACTCTCTTTTGATTTGGTAATTTCAATTGGACATGTGAATAGCCTAGTGTGGGTTATCCCATACATTTCCATGTCTTCTTAGGTAAGACATTTACTTCAGATCCTAAGTCCAGTATCACATCACCCATATTGAAGTCCCAAATGTTAGCATTTAGTCTGAATTACGTGCTTGTACTTCTTCTTGTATGGAGATGATTGACTGTTTTCTGCTCTAATTTCCCTTCTACCTATGTGTTACATATTTCTAGCATATTTTGTAAGATCTTAACAGATGATGGATCCTTCAATAACTTAACACGAGATTGCATAATTTTTTTTATGTTACTTGCTTTCTCTAAAGGTTGTGCTTCATTGGTATGGTCCACTGAGGAGGGAATTTTGTACATTGGTAAGTTCTAAGTGTGTTACATGGTTGATGTAAACACAACATTTTGCTTGAGAAAATATTGTCTGGCATCCTTGAATATTTCTTTTTATTTCTGTGCATCAAATTGCTTCTATGGCTCAGTATTCTTCTTAACCCATTGGTGTTGCACTAGATCTTGTTTTACTACGTAAATTCCTGTCTTGGCTCCTCCTTGAGTGACTATATTAATTTTTCTCCCATCATCCATGGCTTCTGCAGAGATCCACTGGACATTTTGGTTGTTATGGTTCCTTTTCTCTTGGGTCTTTCCCAAGAGTGTTGGACAGTCTTATGTGTCATGGTACGTTGTGCAACAATACATACATGTCGCTAGTGGAAGTGGGCATTTCCTTGCATAATTTCCTAGATTTTGGCAGTTGTGACACACTACTGGACCTTTTCCTTGTCCAAATCCTCATCTACCTCTTCCTCCACCTATGTAGCCACCTCGATATCCTTGCGGTGCGTTGTACTGAGGTACCTGATTATACTGCGCGAGGTTATACTGTGGTTGCACATTATTGTATTGTGATTGCCCAATACTATACTATTGTTGTGCATTGTTGTAGGGAGGTGGTACCTGGTTGAACTGAGGTGAAACTTTTCCTGTCATCATTTCTCCTTGCACCCTATAAGTATTTGAATTTCTTTCTCTCATCATCTCTATCGCCCTACAATCTTTATCATCATGACCCACTAACTTGAAAAAATTGCAATATGGACTTTTGGGTATTGTCTTATACTTTTTCATCATTAGAAATGATATGGATCATTCCCATGCATTTTAAAAATCTCGCACTATGGTCCTCCTATTGGAAAATGGTTTGGTACTCCTATTGCCATGTACTGCGTGAAAGTTGGACATTCGTTCTTATGGTGTCCTTATGTCCTAGATGTGGCCCACCAAACAACTTATCTTTTCTCTTTTCCCTTTTTATGGTTAAGTTGAAATGTTAGGTTCTTTAGATCCTCTTTCAACTCCTCTATTGTTGGATCTATCTTCTAATACTGGTTCTCTTCCAGTTGTAAGGCTACCTGTAGAGCCTCTACCTAAGTTTGGAAATTTTGTTGTCTTAATGGGTATCTCAAATGTGGTAACAACGAGTTCACAAATAAGTGCCTATGTTGCATGTCAGTAATTGCATACTTTAACTTACCTTTCAAATGTTTAAACCTCTGATCAATCTCCCAAACAAACTCACCTAGTTTTTGCCTAATTTCAATCATTTCATTCATGTATTGATCTTCTGAGATGGGCTTCTGAAATTTGTTTATCAATAGTTTTTTCACGTCTGTAATAGTCTTATATTCTTCGTCTGTAATAGAATAAGGAATATAAGAATAATTACACATTGTTCTTATATTCCTTATTCTCCTTGAATTTCCCTTCATACCTCATTAAATTTCAATTTAAGCCTCATGGATGTATTATTTCTAAATTGGATGGTATCAAGTTCAAAATAAGGTATGTTTTGAATAAATATGATTTAATATGTTAATATATATATATATATATATATATATATATATATATATAATGTTTGTTGTGTATTGTCTCATTTATATTTTTGTATATCTTCCTTTTTTTAGTTGAAATCTTTTTTTTTTGTCTTACAAATATTATTATTACACTCTATCCAAATGTTCTATGTTATTATCACTCAAATGAGTATCCACATTTGTTGGTTGGATCTCCCATTCACTTCTTGGGCTAACTCGGGTTTAGATTTCAATAATTTTCCAACAAAAACCTTTAAAACCAGAAAGAAACACAATACACAAAATGCACTACACAGTCTCACCTGAGATAACTTTATGGGTCACTGCAATGCCCAAGTGCTTGCAGTCTAGGAATGAGTGGGGATCTGGGAGTGTATTTTATCTTCTTCATGCCTTACTCTGACAATTCATTCAGTATTTCTAGGATTCATTCATCTTTAGGCTCATCCATGCATTCTAATACATCTAGTTAATCATTCATTCATAAGATAACCATTAACAGGTTGTAAGCATTCAATAAACATCACATGTAACACATGTTTTACCATGGTTCACCCCCTCCTATGCTACGTCCACAAAGATTTGGCTTCTCTGATATTTTATTTAGTTTGTTGCAAAATCTAGCGTTGCACGCTTTACATATTCCATCATGCAATCATGAAGAGGTTCAAGAACCTTTGTTAGGTGGACTAGATCACACCAGGCTCCTCAGCCTGTGACCCAACCCTCAAAATCTAGCTTACTTGAATCTTCTACAACCTTATTACAATCATAATAACCCTCATCAACACACCAAATTGACCTCTTTTTCCCCAACCCCCTTAACCTAGACCTCCTAGGTTCTTATTTATATTATTTTACAGGTTTATAGCCATTACAATCATTGTCAAAAACCCTAACCCTTTTGTGGTTAGGTTTTCCTGATTTCTCTCATTGCATGCTTATCCTCTTACATGTTTCTTTTCCTACGAGTTGTTCTTCTCCAAAATTAGGCATGCACTCAAAATAACCTTCCTTTTCAAAATAGGCCTGCACCCAATAGGGCCCCAACACTGACATGTGGCTCGTCTTGAGCCACTCAGGTTGTGCAGGCTCCCTGAACAGCCTCTGCCAAGCTGTGGAATTTTCCTTCTAACTCTTCCCCTTTTTCTCTGCCTTGCACAGCTTTCTCTGTGAGCTCTTCTACCCTCTGTGTTTTGATATGATCCTTCAGAGATTATGTGCTCTCATCATGATCCTGAACCATTCATGTCTTTTCTATAATTTCCCCAAGGCCGAACCCTGTTGTAAATCATGTTTATGAAATAAATTGTAATTATGTTTTATAGGCTGGTGAGCCAAGTTAATATAAGTTGGTGGGCTTATGTGATTATTAGGCCAGAGAGCATAAGTGTTGAAGTCCAAGAGCCTGATTTTGTACATGTATCTATGAAGAGCATTAATAAAATTATAAACACCGCTACATGCAGACCGACCACGATGAATGAGTGATGGGGGACTAAGATTCCACAGAGTGGGCAAGGGATTAGGGGCTGGAAGGTGGGAAAAGGGACTAAGTGTTGAGCCTAGGGGCTTAAGTNTCTAACAGCGAGGTCAGAAGCAAGGAGTCATCTTGTTTTACATCTAACAGCGAGGTCAGAAGCAAGGAACACACACATCATCTTGCTTTACGTCTAACAGCGAGGTCAGAAGCAAAGAACACACACATCATCTTGCTTTACGTCTAACAACAAGGTCAGAAGCAAGGAATCATCTTGCTTTATGTCTAACAGCGAGGTCAGAAGCAAGGAACATCTTGCTTTATGTCTGACAACTAGGTCAGAAGCAAGGAACACATCACATCTACTCCCCCTTTCGAGGAAGGTCCTTTCAGACTATGCCAATCTTATCTTGGAAGTACTCAAACTTTACGCGAGATAGAGGCTTGGTCAACACGTCAACAACCTGTTCATCCGTGCTAATGTACTAGAGCTTCAAGGCTCCTCTCTGTACCATGTCACGGATGTAATGATAGCGAATCTCTATGTGCTTTGACCTGTCGTGGAATACAGGATTCTCTGTCATCTTTATGCAGCTCTGGTTGTCACATAGAATCACGGTTGCTCTCATCTCCAAATCAAATAGGCCGGTCAACAACTTTCAAATCCATATAGCTTCGCAGCTAGCAGAACATGCAGCAATGTATTTTGCTTCCGTTGTGCTGAGAGCAATACTAGATTGCTTCCTACTTAGCCACGAGATCATAGCTGATCCCAAACTGAAACAACATCCTAAAGTGCTTTAACTGTCAGAAACACTTCCTGCCCAATCTGTATCAGTATATCCACTCAATGTGAAATCATGATCTCCATCATAGCTGAGACCATAATCTATCGTACCTTTGAGGTACCTCATCACATGTTTTGCAGCCACTAGGTAAACACGCCTGGGTTCTACCAGAAACTGACTCAAGGTGTTCATGGAAAAACAAATGTCTGGTCTGGTGTTCGTCAGGTACATCAGCGATCCAATAATATGTCTATACAGTGTGGCATCAATCAATTCTGACGACGTATCGACCAACAACTTCAACTTTGCTTCCATGGGTGTATTCATGGGCTTGCATTCCAGCATATCGAATCTCTTTAAGATTTCGATCGTGTACTTCTCTTGGTTAAGGAAGATCCTCTCAGGACTCTGCCATACCTCAAGACCTAAGAAGTAATGCATTAGGCTGAGGTCTTTCATTTCAAATTCCGAGGCAAGTCTCTTTTTACATTCAGCNTAATATTTTAATATTATTCCAAAAAGACCATGTGAAATATATGTTTTATCCTAAGTTCTTTTGGAATGACAAGTGACTTCCAAATGGGGAGGAATGCATGCTGATGGAATGCATGTAGTTTCATGGGTGACAAGTGTCAACCCAAGTGCATGCAGTTAAAACTACTGAATTGAGTTGTGATGGGGGTTCCTCCTCCATTCCACCATCGACCATCTGAACTTGAGGCTCATTTGACCTCTGCAAGATACTCTCGTGCAATTCTGAAACCGGGGAAAAGGTCTGTGTTGATTCCTGGGAAAGCTGGTACACCCTCTGTTCTGAACCATCGAGCCTATGTTGACCCCTGCGTGGATTGTTGGTCACGCGTCCCTGAGAAAACCATAATTGTGAGTCTATTCCGTGATTATTGAGATGGTTGGGTTGAAGTATGTGACTGTCACCTGTTTGGGAAGCCCGTGATTGTATATCCAATTGACTGTTGTGGCCACGCAGTGCTGGACTGCGCGTGGCTTGCTGACCAGTGTAAGTTCGTGTTGAGCCTGTGTGTAACCTCTCTCTAGGTGAGGAAGGTGATTGTTATTGAAGAGACAGGTTTTACTAAGCCTGTGAGCGACTCTCTCCATATGAGAGAGTGTGCGGAGGAAGGAGAGAGATCCTGGATTTCCGGTCCAACCTGTTGTTGAAGTCCAAGGAAAGGGAGGTTAGCAGCCCAAGGACTGTCTAGGTGACAAGGAAGGTGTATACTCCTGGGGTGGGATAGGCATGTGGGGAAGGAGAGTCTGTGGGCAATGGGCATAAGTGGTTCCTGGGAGAGAATCCTCCCTCTTTTACGTGTATTCTTCCAGAGAGAGTTTGCTGTGAAGTGGTTTTCTCCCAGAGAGAGTCCAACACCAGCTACGGAGCTCTGAGACTTCCTGATCCAGCTTGTTGTTGAGACCCAGAGAGGGAGGTGAAGCATCGATGGACTGTGCTTGTGAAGGTGTATACTCCCGAGCGGAGCAGGCATGTGGGGAATGAGAGTCCATGAGTAGTGGGCATAAGAAGGCATCCTGGGAAGAATACTTCCAGTTGTTCTGTGTTGTTTTCCCTGTAACCTCAGCCTAGCTTAGGATTCCTTGCCTTGGGGTGGAGCTTAGTCCCAGCTTGGGGGTGACCCACTGCAGAGCTTGATGAGCAGCGTGGTCTAAGGCTGGGAAGTTCGTGGAAGGCTTGCACGTGGTTGGTGGAATTACCATAGTTTCAAAGATAAGTATCAGCTTATGTTAAATGTTATGTTTTGCATGCCTGTGGTGCTTATATTTTATCATGTATTCTGTTGTGCAGATGAATTATTGTTAATGCCAGGGAATATTTGTGTTAGCAGTAATTCTTATGCTTGCTCTGAGTCAAATGTATTTCATTTTCTTAAATGCATGTCTTATATATAGAATCAAGTATGAGAATGATGTTGTTTCGCACAGTAGCATTTGCCCGACCAGTGGGTTGGATGATGACCGGGGGATCTTTATAGAATGGTATCAGAGCGTTACAGTATGAAAGAGGGTTATAGAATGGTATCAAAGCCAAGGTTTCAACGCTGAGCCTAGATGGGTCAGATAAGTGGTCTTCAGACTAAAATTTTTGAGAAGAAATTGTGTCGGGAGGGCCAATTTCAAACCCCAGAATGTTCGTGAGTGTCAAGGAGTCACTTGACCGTGTTACAAAGCTCAGGAGGTTTAGCGGTATTTTAGAACCGCAGACGGTGTGGTATATGGCCACCAGGAGAGAGAGAGAGAGAGAGCTCAACGCATGAAGTGTTGGAGTTGTAGGATCTGTTCGAGAGGAAAGGAGAACCCTCACGACCGTCAAATTTGGAGAACGTGCACAAGGTTTAAAAACCTTTCAAGTTGCACAGGAGTGTGGAAATTGCAGTATGCAAAATCCCAAAATCATGAGGACCGTCTATCGGAGGGACATGTGGCTTTCGGTCGACATTTCAGAATCTGGGAAACCAAAGGGAAAGATCCCTTGTTGTCGCAAGTCGTGAAACCACGGTTACCGAAAACCTGAAGTCTCGAAATATTCGAAGACGGAAGAGCTGACCCAAAATCTTGAAACGATATACACCGTAGATTGTAGGAGAGGAAATTGAACCATTGGATCATTTCAGAATTCAGGGATTGAAATGAAGAGAGACTTGGAATCGCTACATCGCGAACTCCCAGTTACCGAAAACCCAAAACCCAGAAATCCCGAAACGCTGAAAGGATCTGCGTCGTAGATCTGAGAGAGGTATAACCGTTGGATTTCACTTGGAAGGGACGTGGGCACATGGATGTGTACCACGTGCCAGTAGGTCGAGAAGAAAAGCAAGAGTGGTGGGACCCGACGACGTCACCATAGGTGACGTGGACCCTCCTCAGTGTGCCACTTTCCACTGTGAATGTTGTTAATGTTTAAGCCATTATTATAGATGTTTGCATTTCATTAGATAACAATAGCATAATCCAAGATCACTAAGAAATACACAATCACAAGAGATACAACATTTATCCTAGGAAACCCTCTAGGGGAAGAAAACCCAATGAAACTTCCTTGATATAGATAGCCAATACAATGCCAAGAGATCTCTATGCTAAAACAGAAAGTCCTCTCTAAGATATGCACCACTCTCTCTCTCCTTTGTCGGTAAAAGATCAGAACTTGTCTCTCAAATTGAGCAAGTGAGTTATGTCCAAATGAGGCGCTAGCCTCCTTTATTTATACAAGTCTGGCACATGTGAAGTGCCTCTTCACTGGCAGGGCTGACTTCTCCAATTGGGTGGGTAAACCCACCTTTATTATATTTCTGAGTCTTCTCATTAACTGTTGGGGCCGACTTCTTATTCTGCCTATTATAATTGTTTGTTGACCACTCCGCAAAAGGGGATTTGGTCCTATTACAATAACCGACATGATCAATCCACAATGGGGATTGATCATATGAATAATATATCAATAATAATAAGAATACTCTTTGCAGTTAAAATATTTCAACACTCCCCCTTAACAAGAATGGTATTCTTTAGCAGGATCATGTGAGAGGAAGAGGACAACATCATCAACAACATCAAATGGGAGGACAACATAATCAATATCATCTTGGCTGGCATATCTATAAATCATCAGAAGTTTTCTTCATCAGTAGTATCATCATTCTCGAAAGAATGCCATCATCATCTGCATCAATATGTATCAGTATAAAGTGATACCTCATCACAGCACTAGGCTGGCCCATCACAGTACTAAGTTGGCTCTATGTCATAGTTGTTAAGCTAGTAGCTCAGTGTAAGTCACATCTTTCTTTACGTCTAACAACTGGGTCAGAAGCAAGGTATACATCATCTTGCTTTACGTCTAACAACTGGGTCAGAAGCAAGGAACACATCATCTTGCTTTACGTCTAACAACTAGGTCAGAAGCAAGGTATACATCATCTTGCTTTACGTCTAACAACTGGGTCAGAAGCAAGGAACACATCATCTTGCTTTACGTCTAACAACTAGGTCAGAAGCAAGGAGTCATCTTGCTTTATGTCTAACAACGAGGTCAGAAGTAAGGAACACAAACATCATCTTGTTTTACATCTAACAGTGAGGTCAGAAGCAAGGAGTCGTCTTGCTTTACGTCTAACAGTGAGGTCAGAAGCAAGGAACACACACATCTTTTTTTTTTACGTCTAACAGCGAGGTCAGAAGCAATGAGTCATATTTCTTTACGTATAACAACGAGATCATAAGCAAGGAACACACACATCATCTTGCTTTATGTCTAACGGTGAGGTCAGAAGCAAGGAGTCATCTTGCTTTACGTCTAATAGCGAGGCCAGAAGCAAGGAACACACACATCATCTTACTTTACGTCTAACAACGAGGTCAGAAGAAAGGAGTCATCTTTCTTTACATCTAACAGTGAGGTCAGAAGCAAGGAACACACACATCATCTTGCTTTACATCTAACAGCTAGGTCAGAAGAAAGGAATCATCTTGCTTTACGTCTAACAACTAGGTCAGAAGCAAGGAACACATCACATCTTTCTTTACATTTGACAGCTAGGTCGGAAGCAAGGAACATCATCACATATACTCCCCCTTTCGAGGAAGGTCCTTTCAGACTATGCCAAGCTTATCTCAGAAGTACTCAAACTTTATGTGAGATAGAGGCCTGGTCAACACGTCAGCAACCTTTTCATCCGTGCTAATGTACTAGAGCTTCAAGGCTCCTCTCTGTACCATGTCGCGGATGTAATGATAGCGGATCTCTATGTGCTTCGAACTGTCGTGGAATACAGAATTCTCTGTCATCTTTATGCAGCTTTGGTTGTCACATAGAATCATGGTTGGTCTCATCTCCAAATCAAATAGGTCAGTCAACAACTTTCGAAGCCATATAGCTTCGCAGCTAGCAGAACATGCAGCAATGTATTCTGCTTCCGTTGTGCTGAGAGCAATACTAGATTGCTTCCTACTTTTCCACGAGATCATAGCTGATCCAAAACTGAAACAACATCCTGAAGTGCTTTTCCTGTTAGAAACACTTCCTGCCCAATCTGTATCAGTATATCCACTCAATGTGAAATCATGATCTCCATCATAGCTGAGACCATAATCTATCGTACCTTTGAGGTAACTCATCACATGTTTTGCAGCCACTAGGTGAACATGTCTAGGTTCTACCATAAACTAACTCAAGGTGTTCATGGCAAAACAAATGTCTGGTCTGGTGTTCGTCGGGTACATCAGCGATCCAATAATCTTTCTATACAGTGTGGCATCAATCAATTCTGACGACGTATTGACCAACAACTTCAACTTCACTTCCATAGGTGTATTCATGGGCTTGCATTCCAGCATATCGAATCTCTTTAAGATTTCGATCGTGTACTTCCCTTGGTTAAGGAATATCCTCTCAAGACTCTTCCATACCTCAAGACCTAAGAAGTAATGCATTAGGCCAAGGTCTTTCATTTCAAATTTCGAGGCAAGTCTCTTTTTACATTCAGCGATGAGATTTTCTTCTCCAGTTAAGAATAAGTCATCCACATATAGAAGTAAGATTACTAGCTCATTATCCATAATTTTTGAAGTAGAGATTTGAGTCTGCTTTACTCTTGGTAAAGCCTAAGCTCGCCAAGAAACTGTCTATACGTCCATACCAAGCTCTAGGAGCTTGCTTCAATCTGTATAAGGATTTCTTTAATCTGCAGACATGAGACTTCCTGTCTTCAACCTCAAATCCTTGAGGTTTCTTTATATACACTTCCTCTTCGATGACACCGTTCAGGAAAGCTATCTTCATGTCCATCTGGTCCAGCTTCCACTTCATCTTAGTTGCAAGAGCTATGATGGTCCTAATCGAAGTGTATCTGGCCACAGGAGAGAATGTCTCTTCATAGTCAATGCCTTCCTTCTGGGAAAAGCCACGAGCGACAAATCTTGCTTTATACTTCTCAATACTTCCATCAGCAGCATGTTTTATTTTGAAGAGACATCTGGAGGATACCACATCTTTATTCTTCGGTCTGGGAACTATTTCCCATACTTCATTCTTCATTATGGATTGGTATTCCTCTGTCATGGCATCTGCCCATTCTTTTCTCTGAATGGCTTCTTCAAAGAAGGGAGGCTCTTCTTCTAGGAGATCACACATCAAAGTCATATAACTGGAGAATGGCTTTGGTCTTTTCACTTGTCTCATAGTTCCTTCAGGAACACCATATTTCTCTCCATCTTGAATAATCTCTCTAGCCCAAGCTGGCTTTCTTTTATGGAGGATCATCATCTAAGGAGGTTCTTGCACTTCTACTATATCATGGTCTTCTAGAAGTTCCTCAT
>JZKD02S2001569.1:34380-56394 GCA_000966675.3 Picea glauca | reverse complement strand
ATCCTAATCATGTAATCGATTGGAATATGATTCAGGTGGAACCAGAAGGTGTCCTGCAAGTGCATCTTGTGCGCATATTGGACATGAAAATAAAACAGCTCTAGAATCGATCTATTGAGCTTGTAAATGTCCAGTGGACCTGGTACGGTCCTGAGGACATGACATGGGAGAATGAGGACGCTATATGGGCATAATACCCGCATATTTTTGAAGATTTTTGAAATCTTGTTGATGCTATGTGAACGTTGCACTGAGGACAGTGAAAAAATAAGGGAGGGGGATTGTAATGTCCCCAAGGCCGAGCCCTGTTGTAAATCATGTTTATGAAATGAATTGTAATTATGTTTTATAGGTTGGTGAGACAAGTTAATATAAGTTGGTGGGCTTATGTGATTATTAGGCCAGAGAGCCTAAGTGTTGAAGGCCAAGAGCCTAATTTTGTACATGTATCTATGCAGAACATTAGTAAAATTATAAACACCACTGCGTGCAGACCGACCACGATGAATGAGTGATGGGGGGCTAAGCTTCCACAGAGTGGGCAAGGGATTAGGGACTGGAAGGTGGGAAAAGGGACTAAGTGTTGAGCCTAGGGGCTTAAGTCCTTAGGGAATAATATTTTAATATTATTCCAAAAAGACCATGTGAAATATATGTTTTATCCTAAGTTCTTTTGGAATGACAAGTGACTTCCAAATGGGGAGGAATGTATGTTGATGGAACGCATGAAGTTTCATGGGTGACAAGTGTCAACCCAAGTGCATGCAGTTAAAACTATTGAATTGAGCCGTGATGGGGGTTCCTCCTCCATTCCATCGTCGAACGTTTCAAAGTGAGTCCCGTCTGACCTCTGCAAGATACCCTCGTGCAATTCTGAAACCAGGGAAAAGGTTTGTGTTGATTCCTGGGAAAGTCGGTACACCCTCTGTTCTGAACCGTCGAGCATGTGTCGACCCCTGCGTGGATTGTTGGTCACACGTCCCTGAGAAAACCATAACCGTGAGTCTATTCCATGATTGCTGAGCTGGTTGGGTTGAAGTATGTGACTGTCACCTGTTTGGGAAGCCCGTGACTGTATACCCAGTTGACTGTTGTGGCCACATAGTGCTAGACTGTGCATGGCTTGTTGACCAATGTAAGTTCGTGATGAGCCTGTGTGTAACCTCTCTCCAGGTGAGGGAGGTGATTGTTATTGAAGAGGCAAGTTTTACTAAGCCTGTGAGCGACTCTCTCCAAGTGAGAGAGTGCACAGAGGAAGGAGAGAGCTCCTGGAAGGAACCTTGTAGCTACCACAGAGCTCAGAGATTTCCAGTCCGGCCTGTTGCTGAAGCCCAAGGCAAGGGAGGTTAGCAGTCGAAGGGATTTCTAGGTGACAGAGAAGGTGTATACTCCTGGGGTGGGACAGACATGTGGGGAAGGAGAGTCTATGGGTAGTGGGCATAAGTGGTTCCTGGGAGAGAATCCTCCCTATTTTACGTGTATTCTTCCAAAGAGAGTTTTCTGGGAAGTGGTTTTCTCCTAGAGAGAGTCCAACACCAGCTACAGAGCTCTGAGACTTCTTGATCCAGCCTGTTGCCTAGACCCAGAGAGGGAGGTGAAGCACCGATGGACTGTTCTTGTGAAGGTGTATACTCCCGAGTGGAGTAGGCATGTGGGGAATGAGAGTCTATGAATAGTGGGTGTAAGAAGGAATCCTGGGAAGAATCCTTCCAGTTGTTCTGTGCTATTTTTCCTGTAACCTCAGCCTAGCCTAGGATTCCTTGCCTTAGGGTGGAGCTTAGTCCCAGCTTGGGGGTGACCCACTACTAAGCTTGATGAGTAGCGTGGTCTAAGGCTGGGAGGTTCGTGGAAGGCCTACACGTGGTTGGTGGAATTAGCACAGTTTCAAAGATAAGTATCAACTTTTGTTAAATGTTATGTTTTGCATGCATGTGATGCTTATATTTTATCATGTATTATGTTGTGCAGATGAATTATTGTTAATGTCGGGGAATATTTGTGTTAGTAGTAATTCTTATGCTTTCTCTGAGTCAAATGTATTTCATTTGCTTAAAGGCATGTCTTATATATAGAATCAAGTATGAGAATGATGTTGTTCCACACAGTAGCGTCTGCCCGGGAAATGGGTTGGATGACGGTCGGGGGAGCATTACAAAATGGTATCAAAGTGTTACAGTATGAAAGAGGGTTACATTTTCCTTCTCCGGTTTCACGATTATTTGTGTTGCTTTCTCTTGGAGAGGTTCTAACTGGGATAGTCTTGTCTGCTTGTTATTCTGCGTAGTCTTCAGTTATGCCTGCAAGGTCTTCATCTCTCGTGCACCCTTCACTCACTTTGTGATACTCATAGACATTTGCCTCTGCTTCAGCTCCTAGATTGCAATGTTGATCACTTCCTCTTTTTGGTCCATTTGTTGGACACTATCATCATCTTCCAGTATTGTCCATAGCTACGCAGTCCTGTCAAACAATTGTGTGACCCGTCCTTCCTCCTGCTTCGTAGAACCTACCACATTTTGTGGTCTCACCCCATCAGACTCTCTCCGCTCGCTATCACCCTCATTTGTTATGTGGGATGCTTCGGCCCTCGCAAGTTGTTGTGGGTTACCTGTGGCAACTAGTTCGTAGCCCTGTGCACGGTCATGTGAGTCAATCTCCATATCGATTGTCATTGGGGATTTTTCTTCTTCCTCTACTAGTGTGACGCTCACTGGTTCGACCTGCGGTGAGAGAATTGCATCAACATCGACAATTCCCTCTCTGTGTGTAGTTTCATGATCTGCCTCTGTGGTTTCTTACGGTGACTGGAGACTACTGCATGTTTTTCGTGTTGTCTAGCTTGGTGCGCCAACCTTTGGAGGTGCCATTGTGGGTAATTCTTTCTTTCCGGATTGAACTTCGGTTGTTTTTAATCTCTGCACTCACATGTTCGCCTCTCATCTTTATCTTTGCGAGTTTGCAAATGCACAATAAGTTTTGTTTGGCCCACGTTTCCAATTTATAGAGGACGTCATTATTACCCTGAATCTTCTCAGAGAAGCTTCTTTGGATGTTATTAATGCATTGAAGCTTGTCGAGTAAGCTTCATTCAATTCCATAAATGCCCAATTCATGCCTTTTTTCCCTAATGGTCAATTTTTGCTTTTCCAACCGTTGGCCTGTTTTCCAGTGCATTGCACTTTTTCGGTGCATCGTACATTTATGCTATGAATTTTCCTTAGTGTGCAGTTTTTTTTTTTCTGTTAACCATATGCTGTGCACGATCACTTTTTTTTTGTCGCACTGATTCCACTCTCTCTGCACACGATATTTCCCAGTGTTTTTGTATTTTCTTTCTTTTCTACCTGTATATTTCTTTTTTCCTCTTTTTATTTCTTTTTATCATTTTTCTGACCCAATCTTTGCTATAGTACACTATATACATGCCTTTTTCACTGCGCTGTAACTTTTAAGGGTTAGTAGTTGGACTATCCTTGTATTGTTTCAATCGACTTCTGTTGATCATTCATTTCAGTTATGTTCCTCCCAAGTCCTTTGGCTATACAAATCCCCCATCTATGATAGTCTTTACTTCATATGGCCCTATCCAATGTATTCTAAACTTACCAGGATGTTGAAAACATTTACTGTC
Organism: Picea glauca; assembly: GCA_000966675.3. Taxonomy (NCBI): domain Eukaryota; kingdom Viridiplantae; phylum Streptophyta; class Pinopsida; order Pinales; family Pinaceae; genus Picea; species Picea glauca. The sequence continues at coordinate 52,763 of JZKD02S2001569.1, read as the reverse complement.
ATAGAGCAGGACTAGGTCTCCCTCCTTAAAACTCTTCTTCTTAATATGTCTTTCATGCCAAGGTTTGTCTCTTGCTTTCTGTACTTCTTGGTGAAATCCTGCTAGAATCATGTCCTCTTCCATTTCCATTAGTTGACTTAACCTCTCATGTACATCGCATCTTTATGTCATGTTGGTAATTGCATCTATGCACAGTCTGGGTGCCGAAAATTCTAATGGCACTATTGCTTCATGCCCATACACCAATTTGAATGGTGTATGTCTTGTCAACTTCTTACATGTGGTCTTATATTCCCATAGTAATGCTAGTATTTTCAAGTCTCAATCATCCTTGTTGATATTGCAGATATTTGTCAGAGTATTTTCCAAGATCTTATTGAAAGCTTCTATTGTTCCTTACTTATCTTTATAACAGACTGACCATCAAATAAGTGAGTTATCCTTACTTATTTGATAGTTAATCCCTTATAAATATGGAAGAAAGTTAAAACGGATGAAAGTTAAGAGTTGATTTTGCTCCATATTTATTGGATGGAATGAATCTAGAATCTAATTAAATGGATGGAATTTAGAATCCAGTTAAAGTCTCTCAAACATATTGTAAATGAAGAAAGTTATCATCAATAAAAGTGAGTTATCCTTACTTATTTTATGGTTACTCCCTTATAAAGTTTTTTCATATGAATATGGATCTCTATATGATTAAGAATCCCAATTGTGTTGTGGTTATCACCCAAATGACCATACCCTTTCCTTCCTCCATGTGAAATACACTCCATCTTAATTAATATGTGATACCTCATTCATCATTCTCTCTATATGTTGATCACTTTAAATGTTTTAAAATGATGTATAAAGTGTGGAATTGCTTTGATAGGGTAAACATTTTCTATATGAGTTCCATTTTCACAGGACATGAATCACCTCGCTTTTTCTATGATCATTTCAAAGTCTCTTTCTAATGGTAAAATCAAATGATAAAATTTTAAAGCCAAAAATTCAAACAAATAGTCTCCCAAATGGTTTGGATAAATAGTCTAATTAGATGTCTTAAATAATTACACATGGTTCTCATATTCCTTACTCTACTTGAATTTCCCTTCATACCTCATTAAATTTCAATTTAAGAAAAGGTGGGATTGATGGTTGCCTCATGGATGTATTATTTCTAAATTGGATGGTATCAAGTTTAAAATAAGGTATGTTTTCAATAAATATGATTTAATATGTTAATTTTTAATTTTTTGTTTTTTCTTTAATGTTTGTTGAGTATTGGTTCAATTATATTTTTGGATATCTTCCCTTGACCTTGACTAGTTGAAAACAATTTTTTTGTCTTAAAAATCTTATTATTACATTCTATCCAAATGTTCTATGTTACTATCACTGAAATGAGTATCCACATTTGTTGGTTGGATCTCCCATTCATTTCTTGGGTTGACCCAGGTTAAGATCTCAATAGGTTTCCAACAAAACCCTCTAAAACCATCAACCCTCTTGGTAAACTAGAAGGCAACACAACGCACAAAATGCACTGCACAATCTCACCCAAGATAGCTTTATGGGTGAATGCAATGCTCAAATGCTTGCAGTCTAGGAATGAGTGGAGATCTGGGAGTGTATTTTATCTTCTTCATGCCTTACTCTGACTATTCATTCAGTACTTCTAGGATTCATTCATCTTTAGGCTCATGCATGCATTCTAATACATCTAGTTAATAAATCATTCATAAGATAACCATTAACAGGAAGTAAGGATTCAATAAACATCGCATATAACACATGTTTTACTGTGGTTCACCCCCTCCTAGGATACGTCCGCAAAGATTTGGCTTCTCTGCTCTTTTATTTAGTCTGCTGCAAAATCTAGTGTTGCGCGCTTTACATCTTTCATCATGCAATCATGAAGAGGTTCAATAACCTTTGTTAGGCGGACTAGATCACACCAAGCTCCTCAGCGTGTGACCCAACCCTCAGAATATAAATTACTTGACTCTTATACAACCTTATTACAATCATAATAACCCTCATCAACCCACCAAATTGACCTTTTTTTCCCACCCCCCTTAACCTAGACCTCCTAGGTTCTTATTTATACTATTTTATAGGTTTATAACCATTATAATCTTTGTCAAAAACCCTAACCCTATCGTGGTTAGGTTTTCCTGCCTTCTCACCTTGCATGCTTCTCCTCTTGCATGTTGTTTTTCCTCTTCCATGTTGCTTTTCCTGCCAGTTGTTCTTCTCCAAAATTAAGCATGTGCTCAAAATAGTCTTCCATCTCAATATAGGTTTGCGCCCAACAAGCCTAGAAAATTGACCCATGGCTCGACCCGAGCCACTCAGGTGGTGCACGCTCTCTAAACAACGTCTACCAAGCTGTGGAATTTTCCTTCTAACTCTTCCCCTTTTTCTCTGCCTTGCGCAACTTTCTCTGTGAGCTCTTCTACCCTCTGCGTTGTGATATGCTCCTTGAGATATTCAACGCTCTCAGCATGATCCAGAGCCATTCATGTATTTTCCTTCTCCAGTTTTGCAATTATTTGTGCTGCTTTCTCTTGGAGAGGTTCTAACTGGGCTAGTCTTGTCTGCTTGTTATTCTACGCAGTCTTCAGTTATGCCTGCAAGGTCTTCATCTCCCGTGCGCCCTTCACTCGCTTTGTGATACTTATAGAATTTTTCCTCTGCTTCATCTCCTGGATTGCAATGGTGATCACTTCCTCTTGTTGGTCCAGTTGCTGGACCCTATCATCTTCTTCCAACATTGTCCATAGCTTCGAAGTCATGTCAAACAATTGTGTGACCTTTTTTGCTTCCTTTTGCATCATTTCCACTTGCATGGATGCCTGTTGTTCCCTTTCATCCACAAATTCAAGAGGATTAGTTGGAGTTAATTTTTATTTAATCTCCTCGATCTCTTTCTTGTAGTCCTCGAGTGTCTGCGTGATGATTTGGATATGTTCTTCTGCATTTCTCATGGTTGCGTGCATGCTGTCTGGAATCCTTGTAAATAGTTCCTTCAACTTCTGCTCTAAATTATCTAGGTGTTGTTTCTCTTCTTTTGTCTCGAGCTTCACGTGCTCGACTAGTAGTTCTAGGGAATTCTTGCCATTTTTCGTTACCTGCAATTCTGTCGCATCTGTCCTTGCTCATGATTGCACATCCTGTGCGACACTGACTTGCATTTTGTACAGTGCCTTTGTTGGTATTTTCACCAATACCAACTGCACCCATGCTAGATCTTTGAGTTGTGTCTAGGCTATGGTCACGTCCATCTGCAACATCTCTGATGTTATTTGGAAGCTTGGACTTACTTGTGTTATGGCGTGGATAGTGTCTTTGTTGTTCGACGTGGTCCTTTCCTTTGCTTCTATCACTAGGGGGATTGGTTTTGTTCCCCTTTCGTGCCTTTGCACTGCTTGTATATTCTCTATGACCTACCTAATATTGACCAACTCATTATGTATACTTCCTCTTTGGTTTTTTTCCTCTTCAAACTCCTCCGTTGCACAATCCTGTACTCTCTCTACGACAAGATCAACATCATCCTCAGTGATTGTATACTCTAGTATTTTCTTATGGGCTATGACATTCTTGCGTAGCTCCCCTATATGTATAATCGGCCGCTTGGGTGGTCTTGTTTCTTGTGGAGTAGCTACAGAAGGAGTTTCCTGTGTCATTCTGTCCCCCCTTCCTTGTTCTTCCTGTGTCGGGGTAGTGTCCTTCTTTCATGAATGGGCATCCTTATTTGGAGCACTTCCCTTCTTCTGCTGCACTGGCTTTTGACTAGGATTCCCCTGCCGTGATAGGTTCTTGGGTACAATGTTATCTTCTGCAGGTGTCTTGGATGACCCTGCCTCCACTTCCTTTCCCTTTGGCATGTCCTTGGTGATGACTGGGATCTTCCAGTCGTCCTTCCTGTCTCGCATTGCCATTTCAACTTCGTCTGCATTGATGCAAAAATGAAGTTGCAACCATTCTTTCGTTGGATCCATGCACGCTTGGATCCACATGTTACGTCGAGTATCACTAAAGTTAGCTATCCCTTTATATTGTGCGACCACTTCCAGAGTTATCCTCTAGGTGTTGGCTACGCTGTCCTGGATTCCACTAAGATACCAAGCAAAGGTGATGGCATTGCCACTTCTTCGTTTGGAGTCTGAAGTGATTCTCATTGACATGTATCGCGTTGCGTGACAATGTCCCACTCTATATAAAAAATAGGAGTAGGGAGGCTCCTTCCACCTGATTAGCGCTATCAAAATCAACAACTAGGAGTAGTGGAACTCTATTCCCAAGTCTCGAGTGTCTTTGCAATCATTGAGGAACATGTTTAGTAGATACCAGGCCCAGCTGAGCATGGTGTCGTTTGCGCATTGAGCTGTAGTTGTGACAACCCATGCAGGGACCTCTTCCTTGAGGCATTTGCGTAGAAATTTGCACGCTATTAGTTTCGTGGCCATCCTAGTGGTCGTGTCGCTGATTCTCTTGATGATAATTTCGCGCAAGCCTCTTTTTATTTCATATATCTTCTTCATCACTTCAGAGAGAACCTTTTCTTTAGTCTTTTTTTCCAGGTACTGCACGGGACTCTCTTTGTTTGATGGTAGGGTTGTAATGAAGGAAATGAGTTCTACATCGATGGATATGGGTTCTTCTAACCATAAGAATCCTCTGTGGAGGACTTCCATCAACTGCTTGACGCAGTTATTCACCTCTTTTCCCCTACCAAAGTGGGGAATCACCACTAATTTTAGGATCCATTTGTTTTCCAGGCTTGTCACTCATTGCTTTGGTTGTAGTATTGGGTCTCCAAATGGCCTGATGCATAGGCTTTCCATGTACACCTACTGCACAAATTCTAGGAATTGTTTGGTGTCAAACACATCATGTTCTGTGTATCTCAACCTTTCCACACAACCCAGTAGAGTTTGTGTTGCCTGCACCCCCTCTGGAATGTGCGGTAACACAATTGAGACATCGAGTTGTTTGCATGGGGACCATGCGATGGGTTGTTTTCCCTTTCTTTTTACTGACGCGGTAGAGGTCCCAACCTATGGCTCTCTCTCTTCCCCACTCGACTTTGGATGCCCTGTGATGTCTTCAACATGTCCTTCCTCCTACTCCACAAACCCTACCACAGTTTGTGGTCTTTCCCCATCGGACTCTATCCGCTCATTGTCAGCCCCATTTTTTTTGTGGGTTGCTTCGGGCCTTGCAGGTTGTTGTGGGTTACCTGTGTCAACTGGTTTGTGGTCATTTGCATTGTTGTGCAAGTCAATATCCATCTTAGTCATCGTTGGGGCTTTTTATTCTTCCTCTACCAGTGTGACGCTCACTAGTTCGACCTGTGATGAGGGAATTGTGTCGACATTGACAATTCCCTCTCTTTGTGTAGTTTCCTGCTCGGTCTCTGTGGTTTCTTGCGGTGACCGAAGACTGCTGCATGTTTTTCATGTTGCTTGGCTTGGTGTTTCAACCTTTGGAGGTGCCATTGTGGGTAATTATTTCTTTCCATATTGAACTTCGACTGTTTCGAATATCTGTACTCGCCTATTCACCTCTCGTCTTTAGCTCTGCGAGTTTGCAAATGCACAACAAGTTTTGTTTGGCCCGCGTTTCCAATTTATAGAGGGCATCATTATTTCCCTGAATATTCTCGAAGAATATTCTTTAGATGTTATTAATGCATTGAAGCTTGTGGAGTAAACTTCATTCAATTCCATAAATGCTCAATTTGAACCTTTTTTGCCTAACAGACGGTTTTTTATTTTTCCACCTTTGGCTCGTTTTCCTGTGCACTGCACTTTTTCGGTGCATCGTACATTTCTACTATGACTTTTCCTTAGTGTGTGGTGTTTTTATTTTTTTCAACCATATGTTGTGCATGGTCACTTTTTCTTTTTGTCGCACTAATTCCACTATCTCTACGCATGATATTTCCCAGTATTTTTGTATTTAATTTATTTTCTAATTTTATATTTCTTTTTCCTTCTTTTTCTCCTTTTTATTTATTTTTATCATTTTTCTGACCTAATCTATGCTATAGTACACTATATACATGTCTTTTTCACTGCATTGTAACTTTTAAGGGTTAGTAGGTTGAATGTCTCTGTACTGTTTCAGTTGAATACTATTGATCATTCCTTTCATTTATGTTCCTCCCAAGTCCTTTAGATATACAAATCCCCCATATGTGATAGTATTTACTTCATATGGCCCTAGCCAATGCATTCTAAACTTACCAGGATGTTGAAAACATTTACTGTCATAGAGCAGGACTAGGTCTCCCTGCTTAAAACTCTTCTTCTTAATATGTCTTTCATGCCAGGATTTGTCTCTTTTTTTCTGTACTTCCTGGTGAAATCCTGCCAGAATCCTTCCCTCTTCCATTTCCATTAGTTGACTTAACCTCTCATGTACATCGCTTCTTTCGATCATGTTTGTAATTGTTTCTATGCACAGACTGGGTGTCAGAAATTCTAATGGGACTACTGCTTCCTTCCCATACACCAATTTTAATGGTGTCTGTCCTGTCAAATTCTTACATGTGGTATTATATTCCCATAGTACTTCTTGTATTTTCAAGTCTCAATCATCCCCGTTGACATTGCAGATATTTGTCAGAGCATTTTCCAAGATCTTATTGAAAGCTTCTATTGTTCCATTTGCTTGAGGATGGTATGGTGTACTTTTCTGGTGATAGACTTCAAAATCCTCAGTCATAGCCTTGATGGTATCATTGATCAAATGAGTGTCTTGTTCACTCATTAAAATCCTTGGACATCCAAATTTGGTGATCACTTGCTCAAACAAGAAGTGTGTCGTTGTCTCCGCGCTACAGTCTTTGATTGGTGCTGCTTCTTCCCATCTTGTTAAGTATTCCATCGCAGTAATGATATATCTAGCTCCTGATCTTTTTGTTGGTGGATTGATTGGTCCAATAAAGTATATTTCCCATTTTTCAAATACCTGCAAAGTTACTTGTGGTCTTAGAGGAATCTCATCCCTTCTGTTGGGTTTGTCAACCCTTTGACAAACATCACATTTCTGGAAATATTCCTTGGCATCTTTATGGAGTTTTGGCCACCATAATCCTGTGCGCAATACCTTCTCTGAGATAGATTTTCATGCATAGTGTCCTCTAGCTATACCTTCCTGAGCTTCTACCGAAATTATGGGCCTTTCATGTTCTAATACACACCTTCTCAAAATGCTATCTGCGCCCATCTTGTATAAATGTCCTACAATAAGTTGATAGTATGCATATATGACTACCATATTTTTCTTGTGTGCAATGCTAAACACTTATGGCACAATCCCTGTACTTAAGTATTCAATAATATAAACAAAGTATTCATCAGCTACCTATACTGAAAATAGTTGTGCATCAGGGAAGTTGTCTTCCAAGTTAGTATGTTATTCTCCATTAGTTACCCTTGACAGGTGATAAGGTCTTTCATTCAACTTCCCTGGTTTGACTATCACTTCGAAATCAAATTCTTGGAATCACAATAGCCATCTCCGTATCCTCCCCCCCCAACACTAGCTTGTTGACTAGATATTTGAGGGCAGAATGGTCTGTGAACATTTAAAGTGTTTACCCAGTAAGTAGTTCCTGAACTTCTGAAGGGCATATACCATGGCTAGGCCTTCTCTTTCTATGGTATTGTAATTCTACTATGATTCTAAAAATTTTCTGCTTGCAAAGGCTATAGGGTGGTGTAATTCCCCTGCTCTTGGTTGCACCAGAATTTCTCCAAGTGCTATGGCCGATGCATCTACATGCACATGAAATGTCCTTTCCCAATCTGGGAATACTAGGATAGGTGTTGTGACGATATTTTCTTTTAAGGTGTCCAATCCTTGTTGACAGCCCTCATTCCACTAAAATTTGGTGTCCTTCTTTAACAATTTTTCCATAGGTGCAGTAATATACGCATACCCCTTTATAAACTTTCTATAATAACATGTATGTCCCAGTGTTTCTCTTAACCGGAGCACTGATTTTGGTGGTGGTAAATTTACAATGATTTCAATCTTAGCAGGATCTACTAGTAAGCCTTGTTTGCACACTATATTTCCCAACAATATTCCAAAGGGTGTCCCAAAAGTGCATTTCTTGATGTTCAATGAGATTTGACATTGCCTACATATTTCCAACATGAGTCTTAACACTTCTACATGGTCTTTTAACAGACTATATACAGTCCAATCTTCCAGATATACTTCTAGAAATTGATGTATGAATTCCTTAAAAACAATTATGAATACTCTTGAAAATATGACTAGTGCATTCTTCAACTCAAATGGCATGACTGTATATTGGTAGGATCCCCATTTTGTAGTAAAAGTAGTCTTATACCTGTCCTTTGGAGCTATTTTGATTTGATGGTAACTTGAGAATCCATCTATGAATGTATATGCTTCCTAGCCTCACACATTCTCTAAGACCTCATCTGTAAAAGGGGTAGGAAAATGGTCATGTAAGAAAGCATCATTCAATTTCCTCAGATATACACAAATCCTAATCCCCCATTTTTTCTTTTCTTTGACTACCATAGGACTTATCCATTCAGATTCCTCTATTGGTTCTATGATACGAGCTTCTAACATTCTGTCAATTTCTTCTTTCACTTTCTGCTTATATATTGGATTCAGTCTGTAGGGTCTCTTCCTGACTGGTCTTACCTCAGGTTTGAGAGGTGTCTTCATCTCTCCTAGCTCCCCTGCTATTCCTTTCATCTATGTAAAGGTTGTTGGGAATAGGTCATTGTATTCACGTAGTAACTCTGTTATTCTTTCTATTATTTTTTCATCCCAATAGTGTCCAATACTTGCCATTTTAGGATTTTCAAGTGTCCCAATGTTGACTTTCTTAACTTTGATTGGCGCAGAAAATACTTTTGAATCCAAAGATGGACCTTCCACCTCTCTTTCTCCCTCAATATCTGTAATCTGAATGTTAAGAAGATCATCTTCATTTGGTGCTTCCTCTTCAACATGATAGCATGAAAGTAGTTCTTTAACTGTCTATCTATTTTTTTGTTGATCTTCTATAATGATTTCAACCTATGTTTCATCAATAAATATCATCCCTTGTATCAGCTTCAATGTTAAATCAATGTTTGGGTTCTCATGTTCAAATGAGAAGGTTACTACAAAGTTCTATTGTAATGGTGTTCATTATATAGTGCCCCTGTGCATCTCTTGGTCTATATACGAGTTCCCTGGAATTCCTTCCAATATATGGATAAAATGGTGAGGCCATTCCTCTGGTGGTGTCATCCTCCATTTTGTCTTGCGCTTCTCCAAGTGTTTTTTTGGTGTTCCATGTCCATCATACCTCTGTAGTTTATTACTACCTTATTGCACACCAAATCTAATGTGTTCTAATCGTTTACATTGGTACCAGTCCATAATTGTTTCTTTGTGCGCACCCCACCATCTTGCAGGTGTGGCTTTGAGTGAAATATCTAGGGCTAAGAGCATCTGATTTTCTAACACTTCTTCTTCATATTTGATTAGAAATTCCTCTAAGTCATTTACCCCATGAAAACTAGGGGGTTCTCTTATCTCTGTACCAACCCATCTTACTATGTGGTCTATTCTTGCACACCTTCTTGTGGAAACTTCATGTAATCGTTGTTTCCAATTCTCCAAACATGTATCTGAGTCAGAAGCACATGATGTAATGCTTATCCAAATGAGTACCCCATCTGCAATTGGGTTAACATAATCTTCTTCTCGCACGGTGGTTCTGTACAACTGGTTTATTTCTTCCAAATCCAAACAAGTGGGTTCTACAAACCTTTCTCCTTCTGAAGGATATAATGGTGCAATAAATCTATATTCGCCTGATTCAAACGTCATTTTTCTTGTATTCAGGTTGATTATGGCATGTTTATCAAATGCCCAATCTAATCCAAGAAATTTTGGGTAAGGTGTTGTACCATTTACTATCCCTATTACTTCAAAATCTGTCGTGAAGCACACTCCATCTAAATCTATTGCCACACCTTTAAGTCTTCCAATTGGTAACACTCTCTGTTGATTTGGTAATTTCAATTGGACATGTGAATAGCCTAGTGTGGGTTATCCCATACACCTCCATGTCTTCTTAGGTAAGACATTTACTTCATATCCGAAGTCTAGTATAATATCACCCATATTGAAGTCCCCAATGTTAGTATTTAGTTTGAATTATGTGCTTGTACTTCTTCTTGTATGGAGATGATTGACTATTTTCTGCTCTAATTTCCCTTCTACATATGTGTTACATATTTCTAGCATATTTTGTAATATCTTAACAGCTGATGGATCCTTCAATAACTTAACAAAGGATTGCAGAAAAGGTTTTATGTTACTTACTTTCTCTAAAGGTTGTGCTTCACTGGTATGGTCCATTGAGGAGGGAATTTCGTACATTGGTAAGTTCTGAGTGTGCTGCGTGGCTGATGTAGACAAAACATTTTGCTTGAGAAAATATTGTCTGGCCTCCTTGAATATTTCCTTTTATTTCCATGCATCAAATTGCTTCTATGGCTCAGTATTATTCTTAACCCATTGGTGTTGCACTAGATCTTTTTTTACTACATCAATTCCTGTCTTGGCTCCTCCTCGAGTGACTATATTGATGTTTCTCCCATCATCCATGGATTCTGCAGAGATCCACTAGACATTCTAGTTGTTATGGTTCATTTTCTCTTGGTTCTTTCCCAAGAGTGTTGGACAATGTTATGTGTCATGGTACATTGCGTGACAATACATACATGTCGCTAGTGGAAGTGGGCATTCCCTTGCATAATTTCCTAGTTGTTTGCAATTGTGGCACACTAGTGGACCTTTTTCTTGTCCAAATCCTCATCTACCTCTTCCTCCACCTATGTAGCCACCTCGATCTCCTTGCAGTGTGTTGTACTGATGTAACACCTTGTTTCCCCCAGTCTGTAAAAATAACTATATTGACCAAGAACTATGGAAAACACAAAAGATGTGAATATTTGATTTGACGGACCTTTGTATAGAAGGTTGATGAATGTAAATTATGTTATGATTATGTGTTGCATGACTGTTGGGAGGGGGATATGCTAAAAGAGACCACGATTGCTAATGAGAGGTGGTGGAAGGGACCTGGAATGGTTGCGCTAACTTCCACTGGGCCAGTACCATACTGGTTTTTACTTTCTCAAAGATCAAAGTAGCTCTCAGACCCTGGAATGGATTTCCTGTCAGATAGGTAGGTGGGGAGGCTCATCAAGAGTTAATGAGGGGATGGGGGTGAACCATCCATCCTTAACAGTTCCCATACCTGACCACGGATGGGGAAATTCGCGCCACACACAATCTTGTAGAGAAAAGGCAAGAGAGGAAGTGTGGTAAAAGGGGAGAAGAGAGGAGAGCACGCACAACAAGGATCACGGAAGAAAACCGAGAGAAACTTGAGAAATACAGGGATTTTTGAACATAGGAGAATGAGAGTAACCTTCGTCCTTGACTTTCGTTGAGCTAGAAGTAGGAGACTGAATCTCGAGCATCGTGGTCTAGCTTAGAGGTGGCTAGTGGTAAATCCGTTTGGAGTCACTGAGCCTACGGTTGGGTGGAAACGATCACCCCTCTTAGCAGTCGCATCACACCTGGTGTTTTCTGATAAGTGTTTATATCTTGTATCTTGAATTGAATATACTAGACGCATGCTCATGTTTGTACACTCATAAATGGCTTCTATATAGAAGTGTTTCCCTGGTGTTTTGATAGAAAATAATGGATGCATGCTTATACTTATATGACCATAATCAATTTATGTATAGAATGAATAAGTTCAGATTACAAGTCTGTTCCCTTGAGATTTGTCCCATTTATTTGACTCATGCTATGCCCTGGTTTGATTTCCCGAAGGCACCTCCTTCTAGGAAGTTCCCTCGCATTCCAGAGTCGGAATGAGTTCCCTGAAAAGACTAACGTTTTAGTAAACCCACGAGTTTACTTCACCCCTGTCACAAATTTCATAACTCGGTGATTTAGGAAGGATTTTCAGTTGGGTCACCAAGCCTAGGAATAATTACCCAAGAACCCATTGAAGAATCATGTGATCTGAGTCTGAAAACTTGTACAAGAGAGAGTGGTTCTCTGAGGTTTTCGGCGTTTCAGCATTTCGGCACCCAGGAAACCCAAGGGCAATTTCCCTCGTATTCGCCAGTCGTGAAATCCTGATATGTGAAACCCCAAATTGGTTTAGCATGAATAGATTTCGACGTTTCAGCACCCGAGAAACCCAAGGGCAAGTTCTCTCGTATTCGCCAGTCATGAAATCTCGATATGTGAAACCCCAAATTGGTTTAGCTTGAATAGATTTCGACGTTTCGTCTCCTGGGAAACCCAAGGGCAAGTTCCCTCATATTCATCAGTCACGCAATCCCGATATGCGAAACCCCAAATTGGTTTAGCATGAATAGATTTCGGCGTTTCGGCACCCGGGAAACCCAAGGGAAAGTTCCTTTGTATTCACCAGTCGCCAAATCTCGATATGCGAAACCCTGAGTTGGTTTAGCGTGAATAGATTTCGGCGTTTCGGCACCCGGGAAACCCAAGGGCAAGTCCCCTCGTATTCGCCAGTCGAAAAATCCTGATATGCGAAACCTCGAATTGGTTTAGCGTGAATAGGTTTTGACACCCGGGAAACCCAAGGGAAAGACTCCTCGTCTTCGCCAGTCGTGAAATCCCAGTGTGCGAAAACCCGATGTACTCTGTGAATGAGCCCTAGGTCACCGGACAGGGTCTTGTGGTAGGGAGGAGGAGTCCCGAAAGAATCTGGACCATCCATTTGTAGGGACGTGTGGTGGAGATCTAAGGCCATTGGGGTTCTGGACATCAGAGGAATAGGAGTGAAGACCTCACCAAAAATACCGAAAGGTAGAATGTCGGGATTTAATCTGGGTCGTTGATCAAGTCGACGATCTGGACCATAGATCCGGATGACACTGGTCTTTCGGGTTCTGGAGATTCAAAAGGGAAAGGAGGAACGCTTGCATCATGATTTCCTGAATCGCGAAACCCCAAAAGAATTTAGAGGACCAGCATTAGGCCATAGGACCGGTTGTATGAAAAGCGACCCAAGGGAGGAGCTAAGGACCTGTTAGACCCTTTCGAGTTTTGACATTTCGAAAGACAGATAACAGGGGAACGCTTGCATCGCGATTCCCCGAATCGCGAAAGCTGGAAGCACCTTTTTGCTAAGTCCGTGGTCATAGCCAACGATTACATGGGGGAGGATAGGAGAAGGGAGGGTTTGCGCTAGGCCCCATAGTAATTTGGGGATTCTGTTCCTCGAAGAAAACACATTAAGAAAAAGAAAATATTAGTTGTCATAGTGGGTGTGTGACAAATTGGTATCAGAGCATGGTTACAACACTTCGCCTACTTGGGGTCATGAACGAGTTGCGTAGAAACTCCATTGGAAGTACTCTTAAAAGAAGTAACCCTCTACCTTAATCCCCTTTATCAAAATCCAAAGTTAAGAATGAAAATTTCCTATTGTGATCTAGGTGGATCCAAAACCGCTCAAAAATACTCAAATACGGAAAAGGAGGATCTAGGAATGACCCAGAAGTCTTAGAAGGGTCCCTAGACTCAAAAAATGCTCAAAAATCAAATTTTTCAGAATTGGATAAAACCAACGCCATTGCGTCTAGATCGTTCTCTTGATTCCGGCCATATATTTACTTTCTCAAACGGAGCTCGTATGAAGAAGTTATGACACTCTAAAGTTTTTCAAAAACAATGATAAAAAGTCAAGCAGTGAACAGGCTGTATTGATGACGTCAACAGTACAGACATTGATGTCAGCATGACAGGGGTCACCTTCTAGAAGCCCAGCAGTTTGACGGATTCAGCCAAATCTGGCGGATTTCCACCAAATCTGGAGGAGGTTCGCTAAGTTTCACGAACTGGTTAGCGACTCTTCTTATTTAGCTGGGCACGCAAAATGAGGCAGAGAAGAGTTGGCAGAGGGTACATTGGAATTCATTCCAAGAGGTGTCTCAGGCGACCTGCTCAGAAATAGATCGACTTTATACTCAAAAGTTGCAGAATTTCGAGAGGATTTCGAATATGCTCTATGTTTCTTCATCGAAGTAGTCGAAAAGAAAAGTGCCTCCAAAAGAGGAGTTGGCACGCTTTTCAAGACTGTACGGATCTGATAGGTAGAGTCTGCATTGGAATTCATGCCAGGAGGTGTTCCAAGTAACCTGCTAAGAAATAGATCGACTTTATACTCAAAAGTTGTAGAATTTCGAGAGGATTTTGAATATGCTATATGTTTTTTCATCAAAGTAGCCGAACAGAAAAGTACCTACATAGTCCATTTGAGTGAGCCAAACATACTCGAGTTTAAAGTCAAAAGTTGTAGAATGACGTTTTCCAGCCACCTATGATGTCTGTTTCTGCCCAGAATCCTAGATCTGAAAGTTGGTTTTTGGGAGCTCTTATGTAAGCCTTTCTTTGTAATTTTTTAAGCATTTGAGATTAATTAAAGAGCGGTCTCATTGATGGAGTGGACCCAGAGACGTAGCCAGGAAGTCTGGTGAACTCCGTTACCAATTCTTGTTCATAGATGGTTTGATTACATGTTTATGTGCTCATGTGCTTGATGGATGTTCTTTAATTTTGCATTACAAAGATGGTTAACAGTTAAAAATTCACATGCAAATAATGGTTAAAAGATCTTGAATTTTAGATCCAGTTAAATTTCAGATCAAGTTGGTATTAGATCTAGATTAACCATTTGCTTTGTGAGTTGATGTTAACAAGATCCAAGCTTCAGCGTGGTGAAGGGGAACATGAAGAGTTTGATCCAGAGATTGGTTCAAGAAGAGGAAGGATGTCTTCACCAAAAGGAGAAGAAGCAACTTCTTCTATCCCTTCTGAAGGGGAATTTCTGAAAGCTTTCATGAGAATGCAAACGATGGTGGAGGAGCTCTATCAAGATCGAAAGAAAGGTGAACAAGGTGAACCATCTCATACAGAAGATAAAAAGGAGGTGGTGAGGAACCCCCTAAAACCCCACCAACTTCTCCATATCTTCTTGATGGTTCTATTCCTTTTCCATTTGAAAAAAAAAAAACAAAAGTTGATCTTAATATGTCTCATTTAAAGCTTGATATTAAGTTTGAATTACCTATGTATAATGAAGAACTTAATGCTGAAAAACTAGACAATTGGATCCGTCAAATTGAAGTTTATTGTAGGATTCAAAAGTTTACTGAAGATGCTGTTAAAATTCAGTTGGATTCTCTCTGACTTGGAGGGATTGCTCTCATTTGGTGGGAGAGCAGATCTCAAGAGGATCTTGGCACAAAAGGAAAAATCGTTTCCTCTTGGTATGAGTTCACTTCAACACTTAAAAAACAATTTTATCCATTAAGGTATATGCAGCAAGCTATGATGGATTGGTAGAATTTGAGACAAAGTAAGGGACAAAGTGTGCAAGAATACACACAAGAATTTCGAAAAAGAGCATTGGTACTTGGTATACCTCTCTACACTCAGGAAACTCTTCTCAAATATATAGGAGGGTTGCATACTTATTTACGTCATATGATATTGACGTTTAATCCCACAAACCTTGATGAGGTGTGTGTTCAAGCAACTCACATTGAGTCAAAAGGGAAGAGTGTTCATGATGTTTCTTCAGCTGAACCCGTCCAGGCAAAAGAAGGCAAGGACAAGTGGAAAGTTAAACATGCAGCTACAATGAAGAAGGGTGATGAGAGACCTACATGCTCGCATTGTCAAAAGCAAGGGAATGAAGAGGCAAAGTGTTGGAAACTACATCAAGAAATGAAACCGAAGTGGTTTAAGGATCGGAAGGGGAAGCAAACAACCACGGTTATCATTGAGGACCTTGGATCAGATTCCAAGGATGAAACAAAGATAACAATCGTAGGTGTGAAAGGCAAATCTATTGTTGCTAATGATGCTAACATTGGTTCTTCATGTGCTTCTACTTATAAAGATGATGACAATTCTAAGGATAGAAAGAGGAATGCATTGTTTCATATAAGAGTGATTACAAAACAAACAAAGGTCGACACACTCATAGATAGTGGATCTCAAGYTAATCTTATTTYAGAAGAAGTAGTTAAGCAATTGGGATTAACAACAAAACCACACAAGAAACCTTATCCATTAGGTTGGGTATGCAAAGATAAAAGATTACAAGTAACACAACAATGTGATCTAAAGCTTGCAATTACATCTAAGTTTGTAGATGAGGTCGAATTTGATGTGGTCCCACTAGATTCTGTGGAATTGTATTGGGTAGTCCATACTTATATGATCGAAAACCGATCTTCTATCGAGAACATAATAAATTTCACTTGTTTAAAGAAGGAATTGAGTACATAGTGCATTCACATTCATTCAAAAATGACAAATCATTGGGCACTACACAACAATTAAAAAGGGTTGTTAATGCAAGTCGGAATTTGGCACTTATGTCTATACAATGTAAAGAAGAAAAGAATCCTAAGCATGAAAAGGAAGTGTCATTTCACTACAATGCAGATGTTTTGGTTGATAGTGTTTTTATGATTAAAAGTCAGCATGGTTAGGGTACAATCTCTTTCACATGTTCAATGTTTATATTCAACGTATTACTCATCAGCAGTATGTGGTTGGGTCCGACAATGTTGAATGAAGATGTGATTAAGAATGTGATTAATGTACTTAACAATGTCAGTGCAGTGTTGATTGTTGTATTGCTGAGTGAGATGTACAAGTTCCAAGAGGAATGGATAGGTGATACAGGACAAGTGAGACAAACATGTCCTCACTTATTTTCTGAATGATTTCATGTTTTTTGTGGTCCAAAAGATTCTCAGTGGGGAGGTGTGATCCAGGTGGATCCAAAACCACTCGAAAAGACTCAAATGAAAAAAGAGAGGATCTAGGAATGATCCAGAAGTCTCAAAAGGGTCCCTAAACTCAGAAAATGCTCAAAAATCAAATTTTTCAGAATTGGATGAAACCAACACCATTGCATTCGGCTCGTTCTCCTGATTTTGACCATATATTTACTTTCTCAAACGGATATTGTATGAAGAAGTTATGACATTCTGAAGTTTTTCGAAAATAGCAATAAAAAGTCGAATAGTGAACAGGTCGTGTTGATGACGTTAGCGATGCGGATGTTGATGTCAACATGACATGTGTCACCTTCTAGAAGCCCAACAGTTTGGCGGATTCAGCCAAATCTAGAGGAGGTTCACTAAGTTTGGCGAACTGGTTAGCGACTCTACTTATTTAACTGGGCACACAAAATGAGACAAAGAAGAGTTGGCAGAGACTGCATTAGAATTTATGCCAGGAGGTGTCCCAGGCGACCTGCTCAGAAATAGATCGACTTTATACTCAAAAGTTGCAGAATTTTGAGAGGATTCCGAATATGCTCTATGTTTCTTCATCAAAGTAGCCGAATAGAAAAGTGCCTCCAGAAGAGGAGTTGGCACACTTTTCGAGACTATACAGCTCTGATAAGCAGAGGCTGCATTGGAATTCATGCCAGGAGGTGTTCCAGAAGACCTGCTCAGAAATAGATCAACTTTATACTCAAAAGTTGTATAATTTTGAGAGGATTCTGAATATGCTATCTGTTTTGTCATTAGAGTAGCCGAACAGAAAAGTGCCTCCAGAGTGCATTTGAGCGAGCCAATCATACTCGAGTTTACAGTCAAAAGTTGTAGAATGACATTTTCC
Organism: Picea glauca; assembly: GCA_000966675.3. Taxonomy (NCBI): domain Eukaryota; kingdom Viridiplantae; phylum Streptophyta; class Pinopsida; order Pinales; family Pinaceae; genus Picea; species Picea glauca. Next base: position 35,009 of record JZKD02S2001569.1, on the reverse strand, counting down.
AGCCACCTATGATGTATGTTTCTGCCCAGAATCATAAATCTGAAAGTTGGTTTTTGGGAGCTCTTATGTAAGCCTTTCTTTGTGATTTTTTAAGCATTTGAGATTAATTAAAGAGCGGTCTCACTGATGGAGTGGACCCGAAGACGTAGCTAGGAAGTCTGGTGAACTCCCTTACCAATTCTTGTTCATAGATGGTTTTCTTACATGTTTATGTGCTCATGTGCTTGATGGATGTTCTTTAATTTTACATTACAAACATGGTTAACAGTTAAAAATTCACATGCAAATAATGGTTAAAAGATCTTGAATTTTAGATCCAGTTAAATTTCAGATCATATTGTGTGTATGCATTTGAAAAAAAATATGAATTATGCGTTGATTGTTAATGAATATAATGTTGACTAACAACAAGTGTTTTTCTTGCACAACAAGCAGATGATCAACCGCAGGAAAATGCAGATGCATAGAATGGTGACGCACCATGAAGTGGGGGATGGCTCCCACAATAGAGATTAAGCTCTCTACCTAGTGAACATACTCTTAATGATAGTGTTTTGTTCAACTCTTCATGTGTTTTCATTCTTATCTTCAATACAGTTTTTTATTTATGCAATGTAAATTTCATTTCC
>JZKD02S2001569.1:16999-34330 GCA_000966675.3 Picea glauca | reverse complement strand
TGATCAACCGCAGGAAAATGCAGATGCATAGAATGGTGACGCACCATGAAGTGGGGGATGGCTCCCACAATAGAGATGAAGAGTCTGACAAAAGGAGAGTGGTAGAGACCCCTCCAGATCTAACTGAGATTGTGAGAAGCCTCATGGTCGAACTACAGAGGTGTAAGGCGGAAAACGAGAGGTTGATAAAAGAGAAAGATAAGCAAACAAAAATTAATGCAGTCTTGTTGTAGAGCTTATCCGACATACAAATATAATTGCAGCATGGACCTGACACCAGTCACGCAAACCAATGACAGACAAAGAGAAGTTGAATCCCACCCGGGATACAGAAACGTGGTCCTTTAAGTGGCCACACTGGGAAGAGCACCTCGAGAAAGGTTCACCCGAGAGATAAGGGACAAGCGTCGGACGATTCCTCTGGAAAGGAAACTAGCGACTCGGAGGGATCTTCTAGTAGCAGAACTAGTTCTTATTCCCGAAGAAAACGGAAGAAGCGAAATCATTCCAAAAATCATAATCTCGAATAATTCAAGAAGGCCAAACCACCTTCTTTCGATGGTGAAATAAAGAAGGGAGAGGAAGCGGAGGCCTAACTGCTTGGACTAAAGAAGTATTTCAGAGTCCCTGACTTGTCGAACAATTTGAAGGCCCGAGTATCCACTTTCAACCTGAATCGAAAGGCTTCCATTTGGTGGGAAGACCTTAAGAACGTAAAAGGGATTCACGAATAAGACCTATCGTAGGAACGGTTTGAGAAATACTTTAGGAAGAACTATCGGTCGAAAAAGTATTTCGACGAAAAGACTAAAGAATTCTATGAACTCAAGCTGGGGAAACGCACCATAGAGGAATATGTCAGCATATTCCTCGAATTGTTGAGGTACGTACCCTATATAAAAGAAGAAAAGACAAAGGTGCAACGATTCATCAGTGGACTACCTAAAGACTATCAAAACAGGATTGAGTTCGACAAGCCAAAGACCCTAGAAGATACTATCCAAAAGGCAAGATATTGTTATGAACAGCTTGGGCATCGAACATAACCTCGTGAAGGCTGGAAGTAGAAGAGTAGTTCAAGATTCCAGAAAAAGGGTTTTAAATTCCCAAGATTTAAGAACTATAAAAAGGACTCAAGGATGAGCTTCCCAACTTGAAGTGTACACCAACAGAATTTCCCCTCCCAGGGTGGAAATAAACCTTTTGGATCTACCCCAAGAAAGATTGATAACCTGAAGAAATAACCCTTGAAATGTTGGGGTTGTGGAGAAGAACATCTACTGAGGGACTACCCGCACCGACAACAGAACAGTCAGAGAATTTACAATGTTCAAGAAGCTACCACCGTCAATGACATGGCTAGGAGTATGCCGCAAATTTATGCAGCCGTGGATAGTAAACAAGCTAACCACCAAGCTTCAGTGGTGGAGATGGAAGGTATGATCACCAACCATCTAGTGTCTATTCTAATTGACCCTGGTTCAAATTTGATTTATATAGCCCCTAAGGTTGTTGATAAGTGTAAATTACATCCACATAAACACACTAAGCCATGGTTGGTACAGTTAGCCACTGGCACCAAAAGAAAGGTAGTGGAGGTCATACCAGCTTGCCAATTCACTATGGGTGAATTCCCCACCCAAGCAACCCTTAACGTATTACCCCTAGGATTGTATGACCTGTTGATTGGTATGGACTGGAAAGCCACATATAAAACCAGATTGGACTATTACCATAAAACCCTAGAATGTGTAAGTGAAGAAGGAAAAAGGATAACCCTTCAAGGGATCCAAAAACCTCTCTCGGTGAGATAAATATCAACCCTTCAAATGAGAAATTATTGCAGGAAGGGATGTCCACTATATGCGATACCGGTGTTGGAATCAGTTGAAGATGACAAACCAAGCCTCGAAGACCACCCCACACTAAGAGAATATAGGGATGTATTTCCGAAAGAAGTACCGGGTTTACCTCCAAGAAGGGACATTGAGTTCTCGATAGAACTTGCACCAAGAGCGGTGTCAGTGTCTAGGACACCCTACAGAATGAGCACACCTGAGCTAGTTGAGATTAAATTACAACTAAAAGAAATGATGGACAGAGTCTATATCCAGCCCAACGTGTCTCCATGGGGAGCACCACTCCTATTTGTGAAAAAGAAAGACGGTACCCTCCGACTGTGCATAGATTATAGACAACTCAATAAGGTAACCATAAAGAACAAGTACCCCTTACCCAGGATCGATGACCTGTTTGATCAATTGGGAGGTGCTTCCATCTTCTCAAAGATTGACTTGAGATATGGATACCATCAAGTCTGAATCAAGGGTGAAGACATCCACAAAACTACCTTCAAGACGAGATATGGCCACTATGAGTTTTTCATAATACCATTTGGATTGACCAATGCCCCTGCCACTTTTATGTGTTTGATGAACAATGTGCTCAGAAAATTCCTAGACAAATTTGTACTAGTTTTTATTGACGATATATTAATTTACTCCAAGAATAGAGAGGAACATGAGGATCAGCTTAGACTTGTGCTTCAAGTACTAAGAGAACATCAACTCTATGCCAAATTTAGCAAGTGCGACTTTTTCTAGAAGCAAATACATTACTTGGGCCATGTCATATATGAAGAGGGAGTAGCAGTAGATCCTGACAATATCAGATCTATCATGGAATGGCCTACCCCAAAGGACATTTCGGATATCAGATCCTTTATGGGCTTAGCAGGATACTATAGGAGATTTATAAAAGGATTCTCCAAGATTGGTTGTCCAATCATTGCCCTCCAGAAGAAGGGAGCTAAATTCACATGGACACAAGAATGTGAAGAAAGATTTCAATCCCTGAAATACCTTCTGACCCAGGCACCCGTGCTGAAGATCGTTGATCCCAAAAACAACTTCCTCATGTGCACAGATGTCTGTAAGGAAGGGCTCGGAGGAGTCCTTATGCAAGGACGAAGTGTAGTCTACTATGAATCCCGAAAATTGAATGAGCACAAAGTCAACTATGTGACCCATGATCTAGAGCTGGCTTCCATAGTGCACGCCTTAAAAATGTGGAGAAATTACCTCCTGGGAAGGAAATTTGTACTTATGACAAACCATTGTGGATTGTGATATCTGTTTGACCAACCAAAGCTCAATGCCATACAAGCTAGGTGGATGGCCCTCCTTAGTGAGTTTGATTTTAAAATCAAACATGTTAAAGGAAAGGAAAATAAGGTGGTTGATGCCCTTAGCAGAAGTATGAAAACAATTAACCTAGCAACGGTGAGCACCTGCGAGACGAATGTCAAAGAAAGAGTCAAGAATGCATAAGAAACAGAAACATTCTTCCAGACCGTGACCTCGTACCTGGAACAAGACCCCACAGGAATAAAGTATGAAGGCTACCAGATGATAGATGGAGGTCTGCTAACTTACAGAAACAGATTGTATATTCCAGATTGTGACGACTTGAAGAGGTTCATAATGGATGAACTGCATAAAACACCATATGCTGGTCACCCGAGATATCAAAATATGATCACGGCCACTAGGAAACAGTTCTATTGGCCTAGGTTAAAGAAAGAAATAGCTAAATATTTAGCTAATTTCCCAGAATGTCAACAGGTTAAAGCAGAACATCGACACCCAGCAGGATTATTAAAACTTCTACCAATCCCGGAATGGAAGTGGGAAACCATTTCCATGGACTTCATCACTGGATTACCAACATCGACCAAACAAAATGACACCATCATCGTAGTGGTGGATAAATTGAGCAAGTCCACCCATTTTATCCCTGTCAAATCGACTTGCAAGGCAATAGATATCACCAGCATATTCATGAAGGAGATATTCAGACTACATTGTATGCCTAAAGAGTTCATGTCTGACAGAGACACAAAATTTACTTCCAACTTTTGGAAATACTTGATGGTTGGTCTGGAGACCAAATTACTGTTTAGCACAACCTATCATCCTCAAACCGATGGACAGACGGAAAGAGTGAACCAAATATTGGAAGACATGCCAAGAATGCATGTAATGCATCAACCCAAGAAGTGGGAAGATTACCTGCCACTAGTGGAATTCGCCTACAACAATGGCTACCAAGAATCCCTGAAGATGAGTCCTTTCGAAGTCCTCTATGGTAGACCGTGCAACACTCCAGTCAGTTGGAGTAATCCCGTAAACATAATTACTATTGGACCTGACATGCTGAAAGAAATGGAACAACAAGTGATTCTGATAAAACAGAATCTAAAGGTCGCTCAGAACGGATAGAAAAGTGACGCTGACCGAAAGAGAACTCCAAGAGAATTCAAGACGGGAGACCACATATATCTCAGAGTTAGGCCCAGGAAGATTTCCCTGAGGATGGGAGCTTGTGCCAAGTTGGCACCTCAGTATTGCGGACCCTTTGAAGTTCTAGATAGAGTGGGACCTGTAGCCTATAGGCTAGCACTTCCTCCCATAGTAAAAGCACATAATGTTTTCCATGTTTCATTATTGAAGAAATATGTACACGATTCTAATCATATAATTGACTGGTCTGTGATCCAGGTGGAACCGGAGGGAGAATTCATGCCAGAACCTCAATGCATACTGGACAGAAAGGAAACCCCACTCAGGAACCGAACCATTGCACAGGTCAAGGTGCAATGGAAACATTTTAGCCCAGATGAGGCTACATGGGAAATGGAAGATGCCATGAAACATGCATATCCGATTTTGTTTACTTCCATACATACACGTCATATTGATAGATAGAACATCGAGGACGATGTTCCTTTAAGGGGGAGGGAATTGTAACACCCTGTTTCCCCTAGTCTGTAAAAATAACTATATTGGCCAAGAACTATGGCAAACACAAAATATCTGAATGTTTGATTTGACGGACCTTTGTATAGAAGGTCAATGAATTTAAATTATGTTATGATTATGTGTTACATGACTGTTGGGATGCGAATGTGCTAAAAGAGACCACGATGGCTAATGAGAGGTGGTGGAAGGGACCTAGAATGGTTGCGCTAACTTTCACCAGGCCAGTACCATACTGGTTTTTACTTTCTCAAAGATCAAAGCAACTCTCTGACCTTGGAATGGATTTCCCATCAGATAGGTAGGTGGGGAGGCTCCTCAAGAGTTAATGAGGGGATGGGGGTGAACCGCCCATCCGTAACAACTCCCAGACCTAACCACGAATGGGGAAATTCGCGCCACACACAATCTTGCAGAGAAAAGGCAAGAGAGGAAGTGTGGTAAGAGGGGAGAAGAGAGGAGAGCACGTGCGACAGGGATCGCGGAATAAAACTGAGAGAAACTCAAGAAATACAGGGAGTTATGAACAGAGGAGAAGGAGAGTAACCTTCGTCCTTGACTTCCGTTGAGCTAGAAGTAGGAGACTGAATCTCGAGCATCGTGGTCTAGCTCGGGGGTGACTAGTGGTAAATTCGTTTGGAGTCACTGAGCCTACGGTTGGGTGGAAACGAGCACCCCTCTCAGCAGTCGCGTCACACTTGGTGTTTTCTGATAAGTGTTTATATCTTGTATCTTGGATTGAATATACTGGATGCATGCTCATGTTTGTACACTCATAAATGGTTTCTATATAGAAGTGTTTGCCTGGTGTTTTGATCGGAAATAATGGATGCATGCTTATACTTATATGACCATAATCGGTTTATGTATAGAATGAATAAGTTTAGATTACGAGTCCATTCCCTTGAGATTTGTCCCATTTACTTGACTCACGCTATGCCCTGGTTTGATTTCCCAAAGGCACCTCCTTCTTGGAAGTTCCCTCGCATTCCAAAGCCGGAGTGAGTTCCCTGAAAAGACTATCATTTTAGTAAACCCACGAGTTTACTTCACCCCTGTCACAGAGTTCATAGCTCGGTGATTTAGGAAGGATTTTCAGTCGGGTCACCAAGCCTAGGGATAATTACCCAAGAACCCGTTGAAGGATCATGTGATCTGAGTCTAGAAACCTTGTATGAGAGAGAGTGGTTCTCTCAGGTTTTTGGCGTTTCGGCATTTCGGCACCTGGGAAACCCAAGGGCAAGTTCCCTCGTATTCGCCAATCACAAAATCCTAATATGCGAAACCCCGAATTGGTTTAGCGTGAATAGATTTTGGCGTTTCGGCACCCGGGAAACCCAAGGGCAAGTTCCCTCGTATTCTCCAGTCGTGAAATCCCGATATGCGAAACCCCGAATTGGTTTAGCGTGAATAGATTTCGGTGTTTCGGCACCCGGGAAACCCAAGGGCAAGTTCCCTTGTATTCGCCAGTTGTGAAATCCCGATATGAGAAACCCCGAATTGGTTTAGCGTGAATAGATTTCGACGTTTCGGCACCCGGGAAACCCAAGGGAAAGTTTCCTTGTATTCGCCAGTCGCAAAATCCCGATATGCGAAACCCGAATTGGTTTAGCGTGAATAGATTTCGGCATTTCGGCACCCGAGAAACCCAAGGGCAAGTCCCCTTGTATTCGCCAGTCATGAAATCCTGATATGCGAACCCCCGAATTGGTTTAGCGTGAATAGGTTTCGGCGTTTCGGCACCTGGGAAACCTAAGGGCAAGACTCCTCATCTTTTTCAGTCGCGAAATCTTGGTACGCAAAACCCCGATGTACTCTGTGAAGGAGCCCTAGGTCACCGGATAGGGTCTTTTGGTAGGGAGGAGTCCCGAAAGAATCTGGACCGCCCATTTGTAGGGATGCGTGGCGAAGATCTATGGCCACTGGGGTTCTGGACATCAGAGGAACAGGAGTGAAGACCTCGCCAGAAATCCTGAAAGGTAGAATGTCGGGATTTAATCTGGGTCGTTGATCAAGTCGATGATCTGGACCATAGATCTGGATGATACCAGGCTTTCGGGTTTCGGGGATTCGAAAGGGAAAGGAGGAACTCTTGCATCGCAATTTCCCGAATCGCGAAGCCCTGAAAGAATTTAGAGGACCAGCATCAGGCCATAGGACCGGTTGTATGAAAAGTGACCCAAGGGAGGAGCTAAGGACCTGTTAGACCCTTTCAGGTTTCGGCATTTCGAAAGACAGAGAACAGGGGAATGCTTGCATCGCGATTCCCTGAATCGTGAAAGTTGGAAGCACCTTTTTGGTAAGTCCATGGTCATAGCCAACGATCACATGGGGGAGGATAGGAGAAGGGAGGGTCTGTGCTAGGCCCCATAGTAATTCGGGGATTCTGTTCCTCGAAGAAAAGATGTTAAGAAAAAGAAAATCTTAGCTGTCGTAGTGGGTGTGTGACAACTGAGGTACCTGATTATACTGCGCGAGGTTATACTGTGGTTGTACATTATTGTATTGTGATTGCGCAATGTTATATTGTTGTTGTGCATTGTTGTATGGAGGTGGTACCTGGTTGAACTGAGGTGCAACTTTTTCTGTCATCATTTCTCCTTGCACCCTATAAGTATTTGAAGTTCTTTCTCTCATCAACTCTATCGACCTACAATCTTTATCATCATGACCCACTGACTTGAAAAAAATGCAGTATGAACTTTTGGGTATTGTCTTATACTTTTTCATCATTAGAAGATGATATGGATCATTCCCATGCATTTTAAAAATCTCGCACTATGGTCCTCCTATTGGAAAATGGTTTGGTACTCCTATTTCCATGTACTGCGTGAAAGTTGGACTTTCGTTCTTATGGTGTCCTTCTATCCTGCATTAGGCACACCAACAACTTCTCTTTTCTCTTTGCCCTTTTTCTGGTTAAGTTGAAATGTTAGGTTCTTTAGATCCTCCTTTAACTTCTTTATTGTTGGATCTATCTTCTGATACTGGTTCTCTTCCAGTTGTAAGGCTACCTGTAGAGCCTCTACCTAAGTTTGGAACTTCTGTTGTCTTAATGGGTATTTCAAATGTGGTAACAACGAGTTCACAAATAAGTGCCTATGTTGCATGTCAGTAATTGCATACTTCAACTTACCTTTCAAACGTTTAAACCTCTGATCAATCTCCCAAACAAACTCACCTAGTTTTTGCTTGATTTCAATCATTTCATTCATGTACTGATCTTTTGAGCTGGTCTTCTAAAATTTGTTTATCAATTATAGTTTTTTCACGTCTGTAATAGTCCTTGTTACTCCTGGTGGACTGTTTACATCTAGGATCATGTACTAGTCCAGATGTACTAGGATCATGTACGTGATAGCTAACTGCGCAAGTTTTGTATCCTCATCTGTGATCTACTTTGCTTGTCAGATCTTCTCACAGATAAATAAGTGCTTTTTAGGGTCCTCTGATGCCTCTCCTCGAAATTCTGGTAATCTAATCGTGGGATCATGTCCTGCCATTTTGAACTGCGTTGAACTACTACCTCTGCGTGATTCAGATATTTGAATGCTACTTCCTAAACTGGCTCCCCCAGTTGATACTCCTTGACTGGATCCTTGTCTTTTTTCTCTTCTTCCACTAAAATTTGGTTGTCTAAATGTTGGTGTTATTTCTGGTGTACTAGTCACACATGGGGTTGTAGGTTCCACATTGACAGTGATCTAGATTGGATTTTTTCCTTCTGTCCTTGACCTTAGACCTCATGTTTTCCTTTCATAAGTTGCATGCAGGATTTCCTCAATCTGTTCCACAACCTAGAGATCCTGTACCTCTTCCAAATCGCTTTCCAAGCCCTCTCTATCAACTATGGATCTCTTCTTTTTATTCATCTTATATTGGTAGGGTGTTCCACTGCGTGTCTTTCCAACTGTTGCCATTATCTTCTTTATCTGGTCTTCTTCCATCATGATTGGGTCCATGTCCTCCTTCTTCTTTCCCTTATCCATCTCTTCCTCCATTTTTCCACCTCATGTCAATGCTTTCCCCCTTCCCCATGCACGAAGGGAAGTTTAGTTGTCTGATTCCATGGTCATCACATCGTTGTTATACAATAAAATCTTGATTGAAGTATACAACGATCTGATATACCTACCTATGGGTTCTTTTAGAAAATCCTGCTCTGCTGCGTTGTAAGACTTTGCGGTATCTACTGCAAATTCAGTGATAAACCATGCAACAACAATGTCTAATCAGAAATCTACTACGCGTGTAAATTTGTTATTAACTTGTTGTAACTACACGATCTCCACATGATTCCACTCCAGCTTTCTGATTTGATTTGTTGGGTGGTTGTCTTTTAACCTCAATAGCCACTCCCGCAACAAATGCAGGAAATCACAGAAAAATACCTCATGCAAGTCGCTAAACATGTATTTGTCAAGATATTTTCACAGTGTTAACTTAGGATTTCTGTTATCCTTCTGCACAAACTCAAGTTCCTTTGTTTTCAACCATCTTTCAATCTCTGCCTTCGTTGGATTCGATGGCCTGAACATTCCCTTCTATACTTTCATTCTTTGTGCAATTCTTCCACGGATCTTATCCACTCAATCCTATACAGTTCTAGCCAGCAAAAAAACCATTTGTTGGTTAGATCTGCCATTCACTCCTTAGGTTGACCTAGGTTCGGATCTCAACAGGTTTCCAACAAAACCCTCTAAAACCATCGATCGTCCTGGTAAACCAGAAAGTAACACAATGCACATAATGCACTGCACAGTCTCACCTGAGATAGCTTTATGGGTGACTACAATGGTCAAGTGCTTGCAGTCTAGGAATGAATGGGGATCTGGGAGTGCATTTTATCTTCTTCATGCCTTACTCTGACTATTCATTCAGTATTTCTAGGATTCATTCATCTTTAGGCTCATGCATGCATTCTAATACATCTATTGAATCATTCATTCATAAGATAACCATTAATAGGAATTAAGCATTCAATAAACATCACATATAACACAGGTTTTACCGTGGTTCACCCCCTCCTAGGATATGTCCACAAAGATTTGGCTTCTCTACTCTTTTATTTAGTCTACTGCAAAATCTAGCACTGCGCGCTTTACATATTCCATCATGAAATCATGAAGAGGTTCATGAACCTCTATTAAGTGGACTAGATCACACCAGACTCCTCATCTTGTGACCCAACCCTAAGAATCTAGCTTACTTAACTCTTCTACAACTTTATTACAATCATAATAACCCTCATCAATCCACCGAATTGACCTCTTTTTCCCCACCCCCCTTAACATAGACCTCCTAGGTTCTTATTTATACTATTTTACAGGCTTATAGTCGTTACAATATTTGTCAAAAACCCTAACCCTATCCTAGTTAGGTTTGCCTTCCTTCTTGCCTTGCATGCTTCTTCTCTTGCATGTTGCTTTTCCTGCCAATTGTTCTTTTCCAAAATTAGACCTGCACTCAAAATAGCCTTCCTTCTCAAAATAGGCCAGTGCCCAACAACATTATTACTACTACTCTAGATTTGAAGTTTTATTTTGACCCGTTATTAATAATTTCACTATGTCGCCTTACACTGGGATGTTACATCTCATTCCTATGTGAATAATGCACATAGTGATTCAACAATGGGGCATTCCATGAATAAGTGATTCAACAATGGGGCATTCCATGAATAAGTGATTCAACAATGGGGCATTCCATGAATAAGTGATTCAACAATGGGGCATTCCATGAATAAGTGATTTAATGATTCAACATTGATACTACACACCACACATTAAGAAAGTCCTATAAATCCCCATTTGAAATGTTATCTTATACTAAGTTTATTCTCCATGCCAACTATCATAAAAAGATGGAGAGTTGTGGTCATTAGTTAAAGTTCCAAATTTTATTCAAATTTATGTGTCCATCTCCTATGTGCTAGTCCTCCATCAATAAATTATAATTCCACTTGATCTAGAATTCTCTCTATCTATGTTTTTCAATTATGAATATATAAAATGTTTTTAATAATTATTTATCCTTTTGTTAATTTTATCTTTAGGTGATATATTTCATATGCATTGTCATTCTTTTGTTTTACAATAATTTAGATGTGCAAATTTTTTCTAATCATTACTTATCATTTTGTTAATTTTATCCTTAGTTAATATGTCATGTCCATTACAAATGTTTCACGATGACATAGATGTGCATGTCAAAGCAATGATATTGTGTTATAAAATGACATATTCTCATATATCCCATAATTTGTTCACATATTTATCTCATAAATTGTGTTCCATTTTTTTCATTTAATATGTATATTAAATAGTTCTCTAATGAATGAAGTTGATTCCATGAATGCTTCCATAAGAAGGTTGATTTTCCATCTCAGTTTCTCAAAAGTTATTTGCCGAAAAATATTAGCTTATTTTCTTACAAAGTTCATAAGTTTTAAATGGAGAGAAATGAAATAATTTTATATTGGAATAAGTTAATCCTATGAGACCCCATAGAAAGGTTGTTTTTCCATCTCAGTCTCTCAAAAGTTATTTGCTAAAAATATTGGCTCATTTTCTTACAAAGTTCATAAGTTTTAAAGGGATATCTTACCAAGGAATGAAATACTTTTATATTAGAAGAAGTTGATTTCATGAGTCCCCCATAGGAAGGTTGATTTTCCATCTTACTTCTCCCAAAATCTATTTGGTAAAATAAGATTGGCTCATTCTTTACAAATCTCATAGGTTTTAGGGATATCGTACCAAGAAATCAAATATTAACTCATAGGTTTTAGGGATATCGTACCAAGAAATCAAATATTTTCTTAATGAAAGATAGGGGCATGTAAAACTACATTTAATGCATCTGATTCCTTACCCATGGTGATAGAAAGTGAAGAATGAAGAACTCACACACTTCTTAAAAAAACTATACATGTCTCTTTTCCTCCATAGGAATGGAGGAATTATGATTGACAAACTACAAAATCTAAAGATTGCAGAGTTTGATGTAGAGAATTCTTTCAGTGATGAGAAACGATTGATCGTGGTAGAAGAGAGTAAACCACACTTATTTTTGTGGGGTTTCTTGGAGCCATTTTCTGTGACAAAAATGGCTAATGTGGACACCCAACCAAGGCACCAAATAGGCTAAGTGATGTCCTAATTAAATAGCAGAACAGGCTAATATATAAAGTAAGGAGCAACCACTAGACTATAGTGAGAGAGTCGAACAATCATGCAGAATGCTATGTTAAAGGAAGACCAATAATAGGCTATTTCAAGCTAGAGTGGCTACAACCATTGGTACGATACCTACTGTAAAGGATATAGAGACTGATGCAAAGATGGTTGGCACTAGTTCGTGTCCCAATTCGAGATCGAAACCAGTAGTACAGTCGACATATGAGCTAGTTCCAGCAACAGATTGAGCTTTTGACCCTAAGAACTTATATGTCGCATTCCACAACTACTATATCGCTCAGGGTTGCGTTCACTCTCCATAATCGTTCAAAACTACGCTGTATTGTTTTTGACCTTTTGAATTCTTTCAAAGTAGGGTTAAGTTTATTCAGTTTCTTAGATAGTTGATCTAGCAGCTAATAAGGTAGCAAAAGCACCAACAATTGACTAATATTGAGTGAAATACCTAGGAGTAGCAGATTCTCCAGTCCTAGAAGCAAAGATAGTATCTGAACAAGTAGCAGAGGAGGGAAGGTAGCATCTAAGCCAGAAGCAGAGAGGCAAGCATAAAATACAAAGGCATGGGCCAGGAAGAAAGCAGGGGTTCCCTCGCAAGGGGTAGAGGCAGTTTCTCTACTGGCCATAGTTTCAGATGTATAGGAAGAAGCCAAGCATGCGCGTCGCAAAAGAAAGATCCATCATGCATCACATCCTGCTATTCATACCCCTACTGCAAGAGAGCATCTAAGCCAGATTGAGAGGCACTACCAGTTTCAGTCCCTACATCCAAGCTTGCATTCCTTCCATTTAAAGAACCATCACCCGCAGAAGGAGGGGCATCGATCCCATCAACATAAGCAAGGGAAACATCCGAGCAAGTTGCATAAAAGGAAGCACAGACAATTTCAGTTCAAGCGCAATCATAGTCAGTTCGCATTTCAACCCTTGCAGATCCAATTGCAGATCGTCCAATTATAGATCCTCTGATCGTAGATCAAGATGCAAAGCTATCAGTTGCACTTTGAGATAGGGTTCAATAGCCTACAACGAACAACCTAGTTTAAGGTCGAGATGGAAACCCATGAGCAGGGAAAAATAGCTAGTTTAAGGAGAGAGTGAAGACATAGTCAAAAGTAGCATAAAGCGAGAGAGGTATAGACGCCCTAGCCCAGGCATAGAGGATCAGAGAATGTGCGGAACCTGTTCTTTCAACAGGTGAGTTGAATGCAACGATCAGAGTCACCAATGGTCCGGAAAACCAATGGTCCGAAAAATGGAGTTGACGGAAGAACCAATCAACCGGGGTAGTTTTCTTTCTATATTGAGAAACATTCTCATTTGCTACAGAATCTCCATTGCTAAACCTACTTGCTTGACGATGTCTTCGCCCGAACTCCTGGACTACATATCCGGGGGGAGTGGGGCGGCGGTGGCTCTTTTACTGAGCAATTCTCACAATGGCGGGAAGTTGCTTGTACTCCCAGGCAAAATTTCCGCGCGATCTCTTGCCACACCACATCTAATCTCAAATTTGCATCCGGTCTCCTTGCACAATTTCCACGCGATCTCTTGCTGCTGCAAACCTTTCTTTCTTAACCGCACCACGCCAAACCTTTCTTGCTTAATTCGACGTTTTCTCCTTGCAATGCGATCCCTTCTTAGCGATTCGTCCACGCAAACTCTCGATCCTTTGTTGACTTTGACTTGATCCCTTGGACTATGGACCCTTCAGCAATTCTGCGGATCCTTTCTTGCTTCGCTCCTTGGTTTTATCGCTCCACACCAGCGCATGATCTCTAGCTCCTTTCTTCTGCCGATTTTTTCTTGCTTTATCTCCACACCTGCGCGTATTGCTCCACGCTTCTTGCGACCCTTTTTTGCAGCGATCCTTTCTCTCTTCTGGCGACCCTTCTTTATCGCTGACAATTCCTTGTCTTTATTGCTGCTTGACTTTATTGCTCCACGCGATTCCTCCTTGCTGAGCGCTATTCTTTTTTGCTTAATCTCCCGGCGACCCGATTCTTCGACGTTTTTTCTTCTGGCGTTTGGCTCTTTTCTTTGCAGTACGTTCTTCTACAGCTCTTATCCTTTCTTCACGTCTTGTATAGGGATGATTTTAAAGATGGAAATTTATTTTAAAATGTAGAAATCTCGGTGAATATTACTAATCCTTCATATGGAAACTATAAATGTTTGGCGATATTTTTGTAAAAATATTCAAATTTCTAAGGATTTTATATAATCTTTATAAAATTTTGGCGATTTTTAAGATAAAATAATTTTATCCTATAGAATTTGGGCGAATCATTTTTAAAATAGCGAATCTTGTTTTTGGAAAAACCAAGGAAAATTAACCATGACCGAAATTTAGCCCCTAAAATCATCCATCCAACTCTTGCATTGAATTCAGCCCATTCTTTCCTCTTTTAATATTCTACATCCGTCTGAACAAGTCTATCATGCTTTTCCTTCCTCCTTTTGTCTCATTTGTCTGTACTGATGGAAATCGCCAGAGCTGGAACCGGCAGAAATGCCAGAAGTGTTACTGACCCTAACAGGCACATGGTCAATAGTCCGGCGTATCTTGACTTCTAAGTCTTCTGCCTCCTCTTTAAACAGAGTGCCATCAGGTTCTTTGTATTCAACCATTGTTTCTCCTGCTGCTTTTGGTGGTTCAGGAAGAGCAATTGTCTCCCTGTTTCCATCTCCCATATCATGCTCCACTCAGCACCATCAAACTGTGTAAAAAGAAAAAATATTAATGACAAAGAAGTTAAGTTAGTATACCTCATCAATAACCAATAACTGTAAACAAATTAACTAGAGGATATAATCACATGATTCTAAGCTTCCCTCCTCGGGCTTGTCTGGTCAATGGTAGTTTGGCAGCTACATTGCGTTTGCTCTCTAGAGCATGCCTGCTTGGTCATCATACGTGGCAGCTCTATCTCCATTACATATGTCTGCTTGATAGTTTTTAAGATATTTCTAGTATCATAAGGATAATTTTCATGATGAAAATTTATTTTAAAATGTCCAAATTTAGGTTAATTTATGGATCTTTAATATGCAAAATATAAAATGTTTGGGAATAGTTTGGTAAAAATATTCAAATTTCTACGAATTTAATAAGTTTTTATAAATTTTTGGCTTTTTTAAGTAAAATAATTTTATTTTATGGAATTTAAGGTTTAGAAAAAATGGAAATTGGTGAATCTTTTTTTGGGAAAAATCGTGGAAAATTATGGTTTTTTTTATTGACCACTTATTTACCTTCTTTTATATGCTTTTGCATACTTATAGATTTAGACTTATGTAACTTTTTTTTTTCCAATAGAAAATTAACTCGAAATTATATTACTATAATTTCATTTACATCTGCAAAGAATACTTAATCAAAAACCACACACGCTGCAAGCAAAGATTCTCAATCAATTAACAAATAAGCTGTAAGCACGGATTCTTAATCAACCAACACACAGGTTGTAAAATGTGAAACAAAACCAGAAATAATGAGAACCTCAAAACTCTGGTCCTATACCCCTTCAAGCCAAAGAGAAAGAAGAACCCGCATGAAAACGACCCTCGCCACCACCGGAGGACCAGGCTTGCCCAAAACCCCCCGTGCCGCACCGCTGAGTTGCCTCTCGCTGTGAAATATTATTAATGATAATATTATGAATTTGTATGTCATACTCCACATAAAATTATTCGAAATTCTATGTGAAGCATGACATACAAATTCATACTATTATCATTAATAATTAAACTCAGAGTTAATAATTTAATTTAGTATACAATTTTATAATTATTATGATTTTTTTTTAAAACCTTTTTAGATATGTTTCATAAATTTAGGTGTTTGATTGTATGTCAAAAAGCCATTTTTATTTTATTTTATTTTAAAATTATTAAATTAAGGGAAAACATATTTCACAAATTTAGATTGTATGTAAAAAACCATTTCTTTATTTTATTTAAAAGCTAATAAATTAAGAAAAAAACATATTTCACAGGTGATGTGTATAAATTAATTTAATTTTGTAATTAAAAAAAACAACATAATTTAAATGGATTTAATATTTTAAGAATAAACATATAAACAATCACCATTAAAAAAAAATTAAATGATACATTTCAAATCCATATTAATTAAGGTTTTATTAAATTTCTAAAAAATTAAATCTAAACTTCTTCAAATATTCATACATTTCAAAAATTACACTTCTCAATCAACATGTGACTGCTATAATTATAAAGAGTTAAAAATAAATATTTATTTTTAATATATTATTGAAATGTAAATCAATTGGTGATTGAACCATACCACTTAAGTATAAGCTCAATCTAATTGTCAATTATATCAGCTATATATATATATATATATAACGTTGAAAGGGTACATTTATTAATAATGGACACATTTAATATGTTTTTAGTATTTAATCACTTTTGTATGGACAAGATTAAATATTGTTGGAATATTCTTAGTCATCCTAATAAATCAATGGTTGTGATTTCAACCACTAACTTTCTCACTATTATAAAGAGATCCGTTTACATGTTTATTTTTTAACTTTTACTTAATCATATTTAAAATTTACTATGATGGCTAGCTGATCTTTGAATAATTAAAGCTTCATTTTCTAAAGAGTCCAAGTTTACCCGCCACCATTTTTACTCCAACTATTATTTGGGCGAAATTTTCCTGCCTAGAACTCTTATGACATAAGTTATTTAATGCACAAGATTCTGTGATTATTTAATGCCCAGAACTCGATTATTTCAACATGCACCAACCACAGCTGTGCTAGTAAATATTTACGTTTAACAAATCGTGATTAAATAAACGTTTCTAAGCTTGAATAATTAAAAACAATAATATGAAAAGTACAGCTGATAAGGCTTGCCATTTGCTCCTGGTGGAAGGGGAAAACCCAGAAATATCAATGGAAATTCCCACCACTTCCGTGTAGTCGTAAATATCAATGGAAATTCCCGGTAGTTATTATTTTAATCCACCGAGTTTGGTAAATGCGTTACGATTCCACTTTCTACTCAGACACCTCGCCTTGGAATTGATGGATTACAAGACGTTATCATAAAATTTGATCTATACAAAAATTACCACCTAATCATAAGTTGATCAAGACAAAAAATACCACCCAATCATAATTTTATGGAAACCAAAACATCAAATGTGATATCTACACGACAAAAGTACCACCTAATTACAAGTTAATCAAAACCAAAATATGAAAATTAGGTTCAGGCTCATGCCATCCTTCCATGTTGATGTTCCTCTGGTTGGCGAGTCTTTAAGGCTTTCAACATAT
>JZKD02S2001558.1:36455-49209 GCA_000966675.3 Picea glauca | reverse complement strand
ATGTGGCACAGATTTGGCATGTTTAAGTTTAATGGACCATGTCTCTTAAACTTAAACATTTTCTTGGGTCCATATGAACTAAATAATGTTAGTGGAAAGATCTTGTAATTTGTTAAGATAGATGAACAATCACATGAGAACATCTTGTGAAATTTGACCCAAGAATAAAGAAATCAATTAAGTTGATTCCAGCATTTTCAAGGTAATCCAATAAGTTTGCATGCTTGATCACTTTTCTCATGTTCGAGATCAATTTGATTATCGGATTACAAGATTTCTCAAATCAAACTTAGCTAATTAAACTCACACTCCTACATGATCTAGCTTAGTTTTACTCACAGGGATTTCCCCCTAGGCTAGGGAAGTGTTTTCTTTCCTTAGTCTGAAGTGTGGGGCAAGGCAATCAAGGTGACAGTGGGTGGCTTGCCTGGTAGTACCTCTAGGCTCTCCTGCCGAAGTTAAGATTTTTCTTCCTGGGGTAGAGTTTGAGAGATAACAATCGGAATTTTAAATTATGGAAATAAAAGATGCTTGCCATATTTGAATACAGATGTTTGGACACACTGGTATTGGGAAAAAAGTGCAGAGTAAGACCAATGTGGATACCCAACTGAAGTATGATGCAAAGAATTAAGAGGTGGTGATGCTGATCAAGTTTTGTAATCAATGAAATGCTTCTCGAAGTTCAAGATGGTAATGATGTATTTGTCATATGGGAGAATCTACGAAGATGCATGAATTCTTAGACAAAGGTAGAGCGTTCTTCCTTTAAAATATGTTTTTTCTCAATTAAAATGGAGGAGTTTAACTCCTTGCAAGATCATTTGCTCAAAATCAAGGGTATTAGAGATCAATTGAAATCAACTAGTAGGAAAATGGAAGAAGATACGGTGGTTATTTGAAAAGTTTGGATTCTTCCTATGCAAATTTTATTGGGACCTTGAACTTTAATAGTATTGATAAAGATTTGATATTTGAGCAGTTGAGCACTAAGCTCTTGCAGCAAGACAAATGGAAAAAACAATTTGGGAATAGCAGTGTAAGTGAGTCTTCTGAGGTGGTATTTGCAGTGAAGCTTAAGAGCAAGGGCAATAGAGTGAAGAGAACGATGGTAAATCTTTTAAGTAAATTTAGAGAAGCTATTAAATGATTTTGTTGTGTCAAATTAGGGCGTATTTGCAGGAAGTGGTTGTGGGATGAAAAACACAACCAAGATCATTCTTCCAATGATCAATCCGGAAAGAAAAATGCAAATGTGCTAAGGAGGAAGACTTCTACGTGTTCATGGCTAGAAACAAGGACTTAAAGAGTGGTAAGAATGATTGGTGCATTGATTTAGGAGCATCTAGACATTTCACTAATAGTATTGATTGGTATGCTGATTTTGTAGAGGATAAAGTTCTACTTGATTTTGTTGTGTTGAGTAGCAGAAAAGAATTCAGGGTTAGAGAAAAAGGAAATGTCCTACCTTACCTATAAGAGGTAA
Source organism: Picea glauca (assembly GCA_000966675.3). Classification (NCBI taxonomy): domain Eukaryota; kingdom Viridiplantae; phylum Streptophyta; class Pinopsida; order Pinales; family Pinaceae; genus Picea; species Picea glauca. The sequence continues at coordinate 47,723 of JZKD02S2001558.1, read as the reverse complement.
GAAGGTAATGATTAAAAATGTCTATTATGTTCCTTGTTTGGAGTAAAATCTACTTTCAATTAATAGTATAATGAAGCATAGCTCACACTTGGACATAAATTTCAGTGATAATAGGTGTTTTATAAATTATTGTTGATAAGAATAGCAAAAAGATGGTTGCTATGGTTGTCAAAGAAGAGGGTTTATTCCTGTTGATGGTAGTTGAGAATGTAGTATTGGTTCAACAGAAAGATGGCTGAAATTTCACTAAAAACTCAGCCATAATACCTAGGCCAGAGAGGTGTTATGTGAAACAGAGCTCAAGAAATGAAGCCCTAGATGATGTTGCTAAAACAAGTCAAAATCAACAAAGAAGAGAAGGCAAACAATAGGTATATTATGTATTATCTATTGTAATTTGTAAGAAGATTACCCTTAGGGAGGGTGAAGATGTGTGAATTTTCCTAAACCCAACAAATAAGCCACAATCTATTTCTGATTTTTAGTTACAGCTAGGTTATTTTCACAAATAAATTTGCACAACAGAAAACTAATAACCAGGAACGTAACAGTAGAAGAAAACAACAATCACATCACATTTACACAAATATTTTTTGGACAAATGGTCCTTGGAAAAACCCCAGAGGGAAAACTAGTGCAGCAGATTTGTGGATTTTATTATTAGCAGTAGAAATATGGAGATCTCTTATAAAGAATTTCGTCCCAGCCAAATCAGAGGGTAAACCCTCAACTTTTCACCTCTACAACATAAGTACGCCCTCTCCCCATGTCCTTGAACCATAGTGACTCAGTATTTGCCTCTGCTAGAGCCTCTAAGTAGATGTACGGCCCCTGCTTCAGCCTCTGCGTCACCCTGTACGAAGGCTCTCAGATCCGAAGGTAGTGGTCTCTGCCAAGCTGAAGAAGTGTGCCAATATCCCTCGAAGAATCCTCCTCCGTCTCCCTGCAATCTCTCTCCAACAAACCCTAGGCAAATCCCTTCACCCCAATGAAGTTCGCCCTCTCTCTCAGATGAATAATGCGCCTCTCTAGCCAAATCGATTTCATTATACTTCCATGAGCAAGTGAAAACCTAATCTCTTAAGGATGGAGGGCTGAGATTAACTCTCCCTCACTCTCCAAGATGGATGGCTAAGATTAAAACATCCATCACTTAAATTATTTTAACCTTAGAAAAGGTGCTCAATAAAGTCAACTGAAGAATATAACACATCAACAGTTCTTTTCCTAAGTTAGACTTAGGGAAAAGTTTAATGTAATCAACTTGACTAATGTTTCATTGTCTCCCACCATGCTAGGACGCTGCAATGTGTGGAAGACCTTCCTTGCTACATTTTCAACACTCCCTCTTAGCGAGGAAGGGATTATGTCTCAACCCCATCTGGTCTCTAAACTTCATAAATTTCTGCCTGCTCAGTGCCTTGGTGAAAATATCTTCTATCTTCTCATCAATCTGTATGTAGTCAAGCCTCATGGCTCCTATCTGCACACAATCCCGGATGAAGTGATACCTGATGTCAATGTGCTTGCTAAGATCATGAAACACTAGATTTTCAGAGAGCCTGATGCCACTCTGATTGTCACAGTGTATCACTGTAGCCTCTAGCTCCTACCCGAACAATCCAAAGAGTAATTTCCTCAACCACAGTGCCTCACATGCTGCCAAGCCAGCAACCATGTACTTTGCCTCAGCAGAGCTCAATGCCATTGATCTCTGTTTCCTGCTGAACTAGGAAATAATGCCCGATCCAATACTAAAAGAACAACCAAAAGAACTCTTTCTGTCCTCTGCACATCCTAACCCAATCAACATCTGTAAATCCTGTTAATGTCACTCCACCACTGCACTCATACACCAACCCATACTCCATTCTACCTTTGAGGTATTGAAGTACATGCTTCGCAGCAATCCAATGCACTCTCTGAGGGTCCACCATGAACTGACTCAAAGAGTTTACTGCAAAGCTAATATTTGGCTGAGTGTTGACCGGATACATGAGTGACCCAATCAATTGACGATAGATAGTGGGCTCTACTGTCTTCGAATTTGGTGCATCTATCTTCCTCCAGTTCGTGACTAGAGGTGTAGACATGGGCCTACAGTCCATCATGTTGAACCTGCACAATATCTCTAGTGCATACTTCCCCTGTCATAGGAAGAAACGCCCATCCTGTTGCCAGACCTCTGGACCAAGGAAGTAATGCATCAACCCAAGGTCTTTCATCTCAAACTCTGCTGCAAGATTAGTCTTGCAATGTGCTATCAACTGCTCGCCTCCTATTAGAAATAGGTCATCTACATACAACACCAGTATGAGAGGTGCCTCCCTTGCAAGAAAATACAAGTTCGGGTCTGCCTCACTCCGCTGGAAACCCGTCTCTTTCAACTAGCTGTCTATCCTTGAGTACCACACCCGAGGTGCCTGCTTGAGCCCATACAAGGCTCGCCTCAATTTGCAAACATGCGTCTCTCTATCATCTACCTCAAACCCCTCTAGTTGCTCAACATATACTTCCTCCTCAACAACTCTATTGAGGAAGGCAATCTTCACGTCCATCTGGTGAACGCGCCAACCCAACTCCGCTGCTAAAGAAATAACAGTCCTGATCGATGAATATTTGACTACCGGGGCAAAAGTCTCCTCATAGTTGACTCCCTCTCGTTATGAAAACCCCTTCGCCATGAAGCGAGCTTTGTACTTGTCCATGCTTCCATCTGCAACATGCTTGACCTTGTAGATCCACTTGGATCCTGCCACCCTCTTGTCCGCTGGCCTAGGCACCACCTCCCATACATCATTCTGCATGATGGAAGCATACTCTTCTATCATGGCCTCCTGCCACACCTTATGCTGTGCAACCTGCTCATAGCTGGAAGGCTCAACATCAATGAGCCGAGTCATCAATGCAACATACCCAAACCTCTGTGGTGGTTTACTCTGTCTCACTGTCCTCTTTGGAGGTGCTACCCACTTGGAATCACTGATTGTGGACTCATATCACTTAGGCCGTAGCCTAGTGTCCCCTTCCTGTAGAATTGCCTCACGCTGCTCCTCCACCTGATCAATCTCTTGACCATGTTGTCCCCCAGTCTACCTTTGAACACATGTACCTGATCCTGTACCCTATGTCTGCTGCTGTGATGCCGTGCTCTATCCCTATATCTCCTCTACCTTGACCCTTGAGCCCTATCCCTGCTGAATATTTATACCTGGTGGCAAGTCTCTATACCTCCTTAATGCACGCTCCTCCTCAAACTGTACATCCCTGCACACAATGACCTTCTTGCGCGTTGGCACATAGATCCTGTAGGCCTTGGAAGCCTCGCTTAACCAACAAGAAACCCCTTAATTGCAGTGGGGTCCAACTTTGTCCTCTTCTTAGAAGGGACATGACAGTAACATACGCTAACCCAGAAGCGAATACGACTCACATCCGGTTTGGTACCTGTGAATACCTCCTTAGGTGTCAATCTCCCCAGAATTGTGTGGGAACTCCTGTTCTGCAAATATACTGCAACACTGCTTGCCTCTGCGCATAAGAACAATGGCAATCCCTGATCATGTATCATAACCCGTGCTACTCCTACTATAGTCCTGTTCTTCCTCTTGGCCACTCCATTCTGCTGAGGATTGTAAGGAACAATGAGTTCCTTCTTAATCCCTGCTGCTTCACAATAATCCTCAAACTCCTTGGAGGTATACTCACCCCCATTGTCAGATCTCAAAATTTGAATCTGCCTGCTAGTCTGTTTCTCGACCAAAGCCCTGAACTCCTGAAACTTGCTGAAGGCCTCATCCTTGGTCTTTAGAAAGTAGATCCAGGTCTTCCTGGAGTAGTCATCAATAAACAAGACAAAATACTTGGAGCCTCCTACTGACTCCACACTCATTGGACCACGTATATATGAATTTATCAGTTCCAACACTCCCTTGGAGCTACGCTCACACGGTGGAAATGATCTCCGGGCATATTTGCCCAATGCACAACCCTTGCAAGGATCATGCCTCTCTGCTGCGAACTTAGGAAATCCAATGACTTCCTTTCTCAGATGCCCCAACGCACCAAAATGAATGTGTGCCATCCTCCTGTGCCACAACTCACCCATATCTGTGGTTGTACTGACCAACGTTCTCCCTGGTTGAAACTGAAGGTTGTAAACCTTGTTCTCTCGAACCCCAATCATCCTGTACATGTTCTCACCTGACCTTGCTGGTTTGATGAACACCCTTCCCTTACGGAAAGTAACCTCATACCCCTTTTCCTCAAGGGAAGAGACTGAGATGCGGTTCTTTGTCAACCCTGTAACATATAAGACATCAGTAAACCATAGTGGTTTACCCGACTCCCTCTAAAAAGAAACTGTGCCAACTCCTTGCGCTTTGTAGTGCCTATCATCTCCAAGCTCTATAACCATATTTATGCCTCCCTTCTGTAACCTAGTAAAAAACTCCTTGCGACTTGTCATGTGACAAGATGCACCGCTGTCCACATACCAAATAGTCGAGACTATTGCATTAGACATACAAGCTACAAAGCAAAAATCCTCCTCAAATCTCTTGGCAAACTCATCTACTGCTGCAAAAGTTGCCATCTGTGCCTTGTTCTTCTTCTTCTTCTCCAGACACTGTGAGACAAAGTGTCCCATCTTGTGACATTGGAAACATTTGACTTTAGAAAAGTCAATGTTTTTCTTTCCACCTTTCTTCTTCTTTCCCTTGCTTTTGCTTGTAAGAGCCAACCCCTCTTCATCCTCAACTTGAGGTAAAGATGATGATCCTGACTGACCAAGTTTGATCTCTTCTTGCACAAAATCATCCCATAGCCGCTGCCAATCAGGGATTTCTCCCAAGCAACTACTCCACGGACAAAGACGTCACATGACTTCGTAAAGCCATTCAATGCAATAGGCACCAACTCGGATTCATCTACTGTTGCACCAACTGCTGCAAGCTCATCCCCGATTTGAGTTATCCTGTTTTGATAAGGTATTACATCTTCACCTTTGGCCATCTTGGTCCCACGCAATTGCTAGTGCAGAGCCATCACCCTGTCTTCATTATGTTTTGGTATAGGTCACTCAAGGCCTTCCACATGTCTTTTGTGGTAGTCGTACTTGATAGATGTGGGACCACATGGTCCTTTATCCCATCAAGAATTAGGCTCTTTGCCTTTGCCTCACCCTTCTTCCAGATGGCTGGTTGAGATGCATCTGTGGGAGCAGTTGCAGTCTTTGGTGTATGCTCAAGGACTTCATTGACCTCCAACACCATAGTCATCCTCTCCTTCCAGGTGGGGTAATTTTGAGCCCCCTGAAGCCTATCCTCAACCCTCATACTCATGGCCATCTCTGAAAATGATGTTGTTCAAACCCTCACGGTCTAAACCCTTACGCTACCTTTCCTTTACCCAGAAAACCTTACGTTGTAGAAACCTTAGAGTTGCAAAATTTGTACGGATGCTTTGATCTATGCTTAGATCCTCACGATCTACCTATGATATTGCTTCTTTAACAGTCCTGCTCTAATACCATGTGAATTTTCCTAAACCCAACAAATAAACCACAATCTATTTCTGATTTTTAGTTACAGCTAGGTTATTTCCACAAATACATTTGCACAACAATCTCTCTCCAACAAACCCTAGGAAAATCCCTTCACCCCAATGAAGTTCGCCCTCTCTCTCAGATGAATAATGCGCCCCTCTAGCCAAATCGATTTCTTTATACTTCCATGAGCAAGCGAAAACCTAATCTCATAAGGATGGAGGGTTGAGATTAACTCTCCCTCACTCTCCAAGATGGATGGCTAAGATTAAAACATCCATCACTTAAATTATTTTTCACTTTAAGCTTAGAAAAGGTGCTTAATAAAGTCAACTGAAGAATATAACACATCAACAGTCCCTTTCCTAAATTAGACTTATTAGACTTGGAAAAGTTTAATTTAATCAACTTGATTAATGTTTCATTGTCCCCCACCATGCTAGGACGCTGCAATGTGTGGAAGCCCTTCCTTGCTACATTCTTAACAAGATGAAGTGTTAAAACAAGATAGTGCTTCCTCAAAGAAGCAACCACACCATTTTGATATGTTGGACCACCAAGATGTTGGAGGAGGTGAGTCCAGTGAACAAGCCAAGTTCTTTGTTAAAGGTGGAAAAGCTGTTTGTTTAGCGAACATTACCTCTCATTCGAATGGTGAGCTAATGGTTAGACAAAAGAAGGGTGACATAAATTGTAATTCATCAACCTTGATGGATACTGTTCACTCATTTGTTGGTTTGAAGATCTTATCTTGTGGTTTGCAACAATCTTGCTTGTCAAAAGCTTTTGTCTTTTGTATTTTCAACAAGTATGCAAGATGGCCATCATGGGAGGTTGTTAGAGATAGTGGTCATATTTAAAACTTAGACATATTAGGACTTAGGCATATAATGAGGTCTAATTAATAAAGTGATGTAATAATGAGGCATTTAATATAGTAATTAATGGTTAGGTATTTTGGAGTTACGTAACATATAATATAATGAGATATGCATCATATAATGACATATGAATGAATCCACTCTTTCTCATTGTAATGTGTATACCTATTCATGCTTGTGTGTTTAAAATCAACAAGCATCACACCAACTGTCAAACCCCAAGTTCTCCCACTTGCATTTGTTGAGAATGGTGTAATTGATGAGTCAAAGAATTACAATAATATTCAAGCAATGTTTTGGAATCCCGAGGACTCCTTAAAGACGCCAACACCAAAGTGTTGGGCCAAAGTTTTCCAGTAATGCTTGAGTGGCTTCATTCCGTAACTTATATTATCAACTTGGTAGCGTAACGCTTCAAAGGTGCTATGCACTATATGTGCAACCACAAGGTCTTGACTTGCTCTGATGTATTCTATTCCTATGAATGATATGCAACTAATGTTAGATTATGTAGCTCGAGCAGGTACTTCCACACTAGGGGTGTCTAGTAGTGTGGAAGCCCCCCCCATGATGTCTAGACAACTTAATGTTGATGGGGATCACTTAAGTCAACATGAGATTAAGTCATAACCATTGTATGTGACTTAAGTTGTCTCAATGCTTGATTAAGTCCCCACCGTCAGATCTAGATCTTGAGATGAAGATATAAGGGACATGATTGAATGAGAGAAAGGGCTAGGGTTATAATACACCAAGAAGGCCTCATTTCTCATTCATCTCTAAGAGGAAGTCGACTAGTTGAGAGGTAGGGGGCGCTTCATGAGAGATTGAGTGGCAGGTTGAGTCGAACCTGTCAAGAAGGGGCCGAGTAAGGTTAAGAGGAGACCAAGTCGGGTCATTTCAAGAAGGGAGGGGTCGAGCAAGGGACCGAATACCCTTCAAAGTGCAGAATATCAGAAAGAGTGGAGATACAAGCTGTTAGGGAGAAATCGACCCACTCAGAAATCGTACCAAGAAGCTGGAAGTTCGTACGACTAGTACGAACGGAGTAAAACAACTAAGAGGGTACTGTACGTGTGTACTACAACAACAGAGTGAGTCTGCAGACTGCTATAGTCCAATATTGCAAAAAGGAGAGCCAGAGCTGCAACCAGAGGGTGTCATAGAGCTGTACGGTCGCCTAGCTAGAGAACTAGTGATCGTACGGAGCCGTACAGGTGGCACGACCTCCTTAGCTAGTATAACCGTGACATTTTCTGTATGTATTCAGACTTGAGAAACAAATTTAATAGGGTTTTCCCATAGGAGCGAGGTTTCTAGAAATATTTTTGCTAGTATCTTTTGTGTGGCTGCTTAAGTATTTCACTGTTAATGATTATAGCATAAAATGTGTGTTTTCCAGCATGCTAATCAGATCTGATAATTTATCTATGAGTTTATGTTATAAAGTTTACATGGTATCAGAGCTAAACCTCTGACAACCCCAAAAGAGTTGTTGAAGTTTTGTGCTTCAGTGACAGAGAAGAGGAATTTGACCTAACTGCTAGAGAACCCTAAGTATGTCGAATCAAGCTTCCTTCAACAACTTCGTCAAGATTTGACCTTGTGGAAGAGTACCATATGGTGTACAACCCCTCCAAGTTGAAGAAGAAGGACTTGTGAAGAGGTTTGACCTGTTCAGTCTAAGAGTGAGCAAGTTGTCGCTAGTCCAGGATTACTCAAGAGGTGTTGAGCTAAGAAGGGTCTCTAGAAGAGGCTAAAGTTGGGTAGCAAGATGGCTACAAATCTTAGGTAGGAGGACAGACTGGATGGTACTTCCAACTACGTACAGTGGAAGTGCCGGATGAAGAATTCTCTTCAAGAAAGTAAGGTATGGGGTATTGTTGAGAAGGTTGCCACAATCCCCACTGATCCTAAGGACAAAGAATTGCATTATGCTCTAGAGATCAGAGCTCAGAAGATTCTCCTAGATGGAGTGAAGGATCACCTCGTACCCAATATTGGTGAGAAGCGAACAACCTACGAGATATGGTCACATATAAAGGGATTGTTTGAGGCTAAGCATGAGAGCAGAATCATGGCTCTCAAGGAGAGACCTTAGCACACAAGGATGACAAAAGGGGAAGGTGTTGCAATGTATCTCACCAAGGTGAAACATTTATTAGATGAGCTTCTTGCAGTAGGAGTAAAGCTCTTCCCAATTGAAATGGTAAGATTAGCTTTGAGAGGCTTCCCAAAGGTGTGAGACCCCTTTATTGCAGGAGTAGTGGCCAGAGAAAACCTGCCAGACTGGGACAGGTTGTGGAATGATTGCTGCCAAGAAGAAATCAGAAGAGGCAGGGATGTAGATGAGAATGAAGAAGAGGAGAATCTCGCTCTCACCTCCAAGACGGGAGCCAGACGCAGGAGAGGACCAACTTCTAGAGGAGGAGCCACAAGTGGTAGGCCAAAGAAGGATCCCTCACACATTCAGTGTTATGTGTGTGGAGAATTTGGGCATTATGCCAGCCAATGCTCTCAAGTCAAGAAGGGCAAGGGAGCTAAGGGTAGGAAGCAAAAAGTGGCTTCTTCAACAGAAGAGGAGGATCAGGATGAGGAAGAGGAGGAGCAACAATTGGCTGCCACAGCTCGCCCGTTTTCCAGGATGTTCAAGGATGAATATACACTCTTCCTTGAATCAGAAGATAGATCTAGAGATGGGTGGTACCTAGACAGTGGTTCCACTTGTCACATGACTGGGGAAAGATATGCTTTCTAGTAGTTCTCAGCTCAAGATTTGGGTTATGTAAGATGTGGTGTGCACTCTAGCACGGTGGAAGTCCGAGGAGAAGGGATGGTGTCACTACATATAGAATCAGGGAAGATTCTAAGGGTTCCAAGGGCACTTTATGTGCCAGGTATGAGAGTAGTGTACTCTCAATCTCAACCTGGAGGATCGAGGCTATGGTGTCAGCTTCTTTGGTTGTGGTGTACATATTCGCTCTGTCAGAGGTCAGGCAACATGACCACTTGTTATGATAGGCATTAGTGAGGATCGCCTGTATAGGCTCCGTGGGCAACCCATCTACAACCTCAGGCATGGAAGTGATGGGACAGTTGGATCGCACTTAAGAGAGCAAGATGCTATCCTTAGCAGGCCCACGTGGTGGGAGTGGAATCAGTTGGAGGAGTGGGGATACTCAGACGGTCTTAGTGCAGGTGGCAGTAGCAACTACAGAGCATAGTAGGTTGAGTATCCAAACTTAGAGAGGATGGGTCTCTCAGATTCAGAGGGAGAGACTCACATTGATGTGGACCATGGAGGAGGCAGCTCCAATGGCAGTACCACCCTTGCTAAGAGGGAGTGTTAGATTATGTAGCTCGGGCAGGTACTTCCACACTAGGGGTGTCTAGTAGTGTGGAAGGGGCGCCCATGATGTCTAGACAACTTAATGTTGATGGGGATCACTTAAGTCAACATCAGATTAAGTCACAACCGTTAGATGTGACTTAAGTTGTCTCAATGCTTGATTAAGTTCCCACTGTCAGATCTAGATCTTGAGATGAAGATCTAAGGGCCAGGATTGAATGAGAAAAGGGGCTAGGGTTATCATACACCAAAAAGGCTTCATTTCTCATTCATCTCTAAGAGTAAGTTGACCAGCTGAGAGGTAGGGGACACTTCATGAGAGATTGAGTGACAGGTTGAGTCAAACCTGTCAAGAAGGGGCCGAGTAGGGTTAAGAGGAGACCAAGTTGGGTCATTTCAAGAAGGGAGGGGCTGAGCAAGGGACCAAATACCCTTCAAAGTGCAGAATATCAGAAAGAGAGTGGAGATACAAGCTGCCATGGAGAAATTGTACCAAGAAGCTGGAAGTCCGTATGACTGGTACGGACGGAGTAAAACAGCTAAGAGGGTACTGTACGGGTGTATTACAGCAGCAGAGTGAGTCTGCTACAGTTCAGTATTGCAGAAAGGAGAGCCAGAGCTACAACCAGAGGGTGTCATAGAGCTGTATGGCCGCCCAGCTAGAGAACTAGTGATCGTACGGAGCCATACAGGTGGTACGGCCTCCTTAGCTAGTATAACTGTGACATTTTCTGTATGTATTCAGACCTGAGAGACAAATTTAGTAGGGTTTTCCCAGAGTAGTGGGGTTTCCAGAAATATTTGTGCTGGTATCTTTTGTGTGGCTGCTATAAGTATTTCACTGTTAATGATTATAGCATAAAATGTGTGTTTTCCAGCCTGTTAATCAGATCTGATAATTTCTGTGTTTGCTGGTTTATCTACGAGTTTATCTTATAAAGTTTACAACTAACTAAATCCAATCTACACTAACCAGGCAAATGATAAAGTTTACAACTAACTAAATCCAATCTACACTAACCAGGCAAATGATCAATTTTGATAGCACATTCTAGTTTATTTCTCTTGCACTTAGGCTTATGACTTTCACTCCTATTTCCCCTGACTATATGTAAAAGGCAGATGAAGGTCTAGGGTCATTTCCTCTTGGATGAAGAGTTAAATAAGTGAGAAGGTATCTTTGAATCAATGATCCTTGTGTTGTTAGATCAAGTAATTCTTACAACACTCATGATCATGTACTAGATTCATAGGATCCACTTCAAAGTACTGAACATTGTAAATTAAAAGCAATGCAAGAAATGAAAGCGCTGCTCAAAGAAATGTAGGAAATGGAATTACTGTTGGAAATGAAAATACAGAAATTAAAGGAAATAAATAGCAAGTAAATGAAGGGAAATGCAAAAGGAAATTTACATCCATTAAGAGAAAATAAAAAACCTTTTGAGCTATGGGTAGAGGGGATTCAACCTCCATCGGAGCTTTGGAGCAGG
>JZKD02S2001558.1:10144-21666 GCA_000966675.3 Picea glauca | reverse complement strand
GACATCGTCAAAGCCAAAACTGATAAGATATCTGCCAGGTAATTCTGCAAGCAAAAACAAAAGAAACAGCTTAAGATCTTGCTAAAGATCGGCAACACACACAAAACAGGACCATTATTAACGGAAGCAAAGAAAAAAAGAGCAAATTTAGAATCACTGTTTCAGAAGATAACTTCTTACCTTCACATCAGAATCTTCCATTGTTTCATAATATGCTTTTAATGTACCATAATGAGGTCGAAGAAATTTCAAAGGTTTAGGTACTGACGTCATAGAGCTCGTTGCAGTTCGAATTTCTTGCCTGCAAGAGTGGCATATATGCCCATAAATCAGCACAGAAACGAAATGCTATTTCACATTTTTGCAAAAAGCAAGATAGTTGGCATTTGCAAAAAGCAAGATAGTTGATAGATGCCCATTATCATGTAAACAATTTGTTATCTTGAGCATATGCTGTTCTCCTCCATCAAGAAATGGACATGCATAAAAACACATCCTGACGACTTGTATCATTACCAATCATTCATACATAAAAGTATAATTGAGAATTAGCCAACACAAGCTATCATTAATACCGAGACTTCTCAGGAACATCAACAATCATATCAAAAATTATAGTAACACTAATTATAAACGCATTCTCCAGAAAGAGGATGTAAGTAGTAAGTACCATTGTACACACCCTTCTGCTTTTTGTTTTCCCTTGATGTAAATATTTTTTTGTAAATATAAGAAGTATTTTTTGAAATAAATAAATAAAATAGAAGCATAGGAAAGGGACATCTGTCAGAGCAAAATTAGGTTAAAAATCAGTATTTGATCTAAAGATAAAATTCCATTTCATTAAGAAAGAATAGTTAAATGTTTGCACGGCACAATAGAAAATATAGGACAGCCAGAATGGTTGGAGTGTCACAAATTCTAATACATTTACTGTCGACCAACACAATTCAACAGTAACACATAAAACTAAATAATATAACACTAAATTATTGCATAAAATTTGGAAGCATTTCTGTTCAACTTATTAATATGATATGCAAGGCTCTTGGCAGCTTAGTTCTTGTTTAGATTCTGATCTATCCTGGAAAAACAGTAGGAACATTTGAATAAATTCTTGTTTTTGAACCTTTTAGTTTCCCTCATTATATTTCATTGATCAAAAGAGGCTTTTTTTTGCTTAATTATCATTTAGATTTATCCTGGAAAAGGAGTAATATTTGAATAAATCATTGTTTTTGTGTCCTTCCGTTTCCCTCAAAAGTGTTTTCTTTCAAAATTCCAATCCATAATAAGTTCCTTTTGTGTTTTTTGATGTCCTTCACTCAGAGACTCCACTCACCCTCAGGTTTTCTATTTCAAAATCACTCTTTTTTTGAACTAGCTTCCTCTTATCAAGTTGATGTTAACACACCCAGATTTAGAATTACAGGGGGACCATTGGCAACTCATTTAGATTTATCCTGGAAAAGGAGGAATATTTGAATAAATCCTGGTATTTGTGTCCTTTGGTTTCCCTCCNTATCACTTCGGCTAAAGTGATTAGGATTCGACATGAGAAGCTATACATGCTTATGTTTCAGCTAGCTAGAGCATTGATACATAGTACCAACAACAATAACTTATGTGAGCTATGGTATAGGAGGATGGCCCACTTGCATCATGGGGTTATGAGAGTATTGAGAGAGATTGTTACCGGGGTACCGGATTTCAGTATTGAGCACCAGGATGTGTGCAAGGGGTGTGCACTGGGGAAGTACACCAAGATTGCTTTTCCAAGCAGTGACAAAAGGGTAGTAGGTATACTTGATTTGATACATTCTGATGTGTGTGGTCAAATGTCTTCTATCTATTTGTGTGGATATCGATACTATGCTACATTTATTGATGCATTATAGTCCTCCCTAAAGATTGGTTGTCCTCAAGCAATGCCATCACAATCTAACACTCCATAGACTGAGTCAAACTGAAACTGAAAATGATACCAGGGTCCCAAACCACCCTGGAAGATGTGAAGCATCCTCCGCTCAATGCGTGATCCAACAAGGTGTGGACATAAGAGGTCTCCTGGATATTGCCGCTAAGTAGAGCAACTCGATACTGCAATAACCCAATCAACCCCTTAAATAAATGCTCTGCTAGGGAACCAATCTCATGAAAACAAGAACTGACTATCATCTCTGTGTCAACTGCTGAACTGAAATCCCAGGGTCCCATGCTAACCTTAGAAAGGAACCACCATGCTGACGCTGTGCCACCCTAATCCTAACCGTTCGACTGTCGTGCCCAACCTGCATCCTCCTCTCTTGGAACTCCACGCCAACATACCTATAAGGGCTGAACCTACCACCATGAATAGTAGTCAGCATAGGCATCCAAGTGAAGTCACGGCTTGCAAATCCATTGGCAGACTCAATCTTGAATATCGGAAGAGGAAGTCTGTCCTGATCACTGGTAGTGACTCTGGGTTGCTCATGGACTTTGAACATCTCTCCACTAGATAGCTCTGTTACCTGGGCTGCCCTATACTCCGAAGAAACCATTGGGAAGTGCGTGAACTAGTTAATCGCTGCATACATACTATCTTCCCACTGTACTCTCGGTATACCTGTGATGCAATTTGTCAATATGCTCTCCCACTCTCGCCTAGACGTGGTCAGGGAATGCATCAATCTTGTGGGATGAGTGTGCTCCGATCTGCTCTTCTGACAAGTTGTACACTCCCCCATATCTCCCCTTACATCGTCTGCGAAGCCCCTCCTATCTCGAGCCTGCCTAGATGATCTGCAAGGTGCTAACACAAGAGTTCTCATGACTTCCTCTGATAGGCTAGGCAATCATAAGCTGCACAAACTCTGTCAACTCATCAGAAGGCCACTCCTCCAAGCACCCAGTCTTAAGCATCTCAAGGGTAAACTCCAGAAAGCGAAAACTGGCCATCTCATCTGTATCTGCTGCCGATTTGTCAAACACTGCAGTCCCCGAATCCCAAACTAATCTCCAAGGGGAACCATGATGCTGCCGCTGCATCCCTTTAATCTTGGCCATTTGATCACCATTCTCAAACTGTGCTCTACTCTCCTGGACCCCTAAGCTGAAATCCCTGAAAGGATTGAACTCACTATCCTAGATCATGTCTTGCCAAAACACCGCAATGAAGTCAAGGTCTATTGATCCACGGATAGACTCGATCTTGGGTATCATGAGGAAAAACCTACCTCGACATATATAACAAAGCTCAAGAACTCTTCTCACAACACCCCCACAATGACGCAGACCAATCACTGACACAACCCTCCCGATCATCCTAATCATCTGAAGCAGTCTATCATTGCGATGAATGCTAGAATCCCACCACCAAATTGGAATTCCATCATTCCTAATGCTTGTTGAAATCTCTATGAACTGATCCAATAGAGTCTGGATCCCCTCTTGTCCACTCTGCGCACTAATCACATGGCCCAAATGAAAGACTTTTGTCATGGCCACAAGGCCCCTTGTCTCATCCAATCGGCTCTAGCGATCCTCTCCTGTTGTGTTGTATCCCATGAGGGAGTCCGTTGACAATAATAGATGCCTCTGCCACTGCCTACAAGATTGGAAAGTGACTTGTGCGTTAGTCAACCCGAAGGGCATGAACAGAACTCATAATGCAGTCGGGAAGAAAACCCGTGAGTATCCTGCTCCCTGTCCCTCATCCAACGATATCCCATATAAAGATTGATCAACGAGGGATATACTACTCTTTGAAGCACACCCATCTCCTCACCGATCCTGGGTAAACCAGACTCAATGGTATGCGCAATGTCTCGGTCACGAGGTTCCCCTAGAGGAAACGCTCCGAAACTACGTTGTACACCACCGTGTGCAAGTGTATACCCCTGTATATTATTGCATACCACTGTATCCTCTGGTACCACCCGATATCCTGTACGCGCTAATGTATCCAACACTCCTCTGATGTCAACTAAACATATATCCTAGAGTGTGTCCATATCTGTCATTTACCAGTCCACTCAATCCATGGATGCATATACTTCCTTGTTGGTTGGTCCACAAGGAATGTGCTCAATTATCTCTTCTATAACTAAGCTTTGAGCCTTTAATGAGCTCTCCAAAAGAAACGACTCATGATACCCACAATGCAAAACAGGAGCAGAGTCAAGAATCAAAACCCTCTGCTTCATACCTCTCCTGAAGCACCTGCAACTCTGAATGCTTTTCGTGCGGGATCGTCACAAGAGGCTCCTCCCTCAAATCATTGGGGTCACTCATGCCCTCACGTGCCACAACCACCAAAGATGATGGAGTTTTTGCAGTAAGTGATGAGGAGCGTACCAAACTCAACTGGTAACAAAGCTCCACAACCTCCCTTTCCTTGTATTCAACGAACTTGAGACCAAGGTCCCTGTCCATGAGAAACTGCAAGTAATCCAGATTCATCTGCTCTAGTGCTTCTTTGATCATGTGCAATTGAGTAGTAGTGCCCCCGCCTGCAACTCCTTTTTGTCTCTCCTCCATTTGGGTTTTCCCAATAAGATCTTCAATGAACTTATGAGTACCATCTGCCCTTGTCAACACTTGTACAATTCGCTCCTCTGTGACCAATAATCGGTCCTCCAAATCATGCAATGCTAAGGGTCTTTGTTTAATTCCATCAACATGGTGTGGTATGTCACACAATAGATTTTATGATTTGCTGTCATCTCCAAAATCAACCTCTCCTTTGTCATCCTCCACGCATGGCTCTTGAGAAGGTGGATTCATATCCCACGACAATTTTTCAAATACCCAACCTTTGTCTTATTTAGGTACAAGCATGCCTGCATCGTCATAAGCATCATAGATAGAATAAGGCATTGAATCCTCATCATACTTAGGTTCTAGCACGCCCTCATTGAAACCAATTGGCTCACTAGATGATACCACACAATCTCCAAAAGGTGGGATAGCTTCATGATCAAACACCGCTTCATCAAGGAAACTCTTCTCTCCACCAGGCCTATCAAAGATGGTCTCTAAGTTAACATCTAAGAGACTTGTGTCCCCCATACTATCCACAACATTTGCTTCTTCTTCCTTGTCTGCCAAAATCTCCTTTGTGGTCTCAGGTTCTAAGGCCTTGTGAACGCCCATATGCTCATTTGTAGGAGAAGAAACATACGAAGAGTCAACATTTCCTCATTTTTAGAAGCATCAACATCTTCAGAAACTAGTACTTTTTTCCTTGGCACCTTCACCTTCTTGTCCACTGATACTTGGCGTTCATTCTGTTGACCACCTATTTCAACTTGGGGGTCAACTCCATGTGCCATGAAGCTATGTACCTGATGGTGCAACAAAGTTGAAGACTTACTGGTTCTACAAGGCAATTTTGCCCCCGACACTTCTTTTTGTAATTGGAATTTCTGCTCCCCTGTGTGAGATAATAATGTAATGGGTCTGCATGGATCATATTGTAGGTTAGTTACCTTGGACTTTATCATTAGGGAAGTCCTTTCATCGAGTGTTTTTTTTCCTCAGGTAATTAATTTGGCCTAACCAGCCTTTTTAATTACCCTTGAGTTTTTCACTGCCACAATAATCTTCCAAAGTGGTGAAAGGCGTTCTAATGATCGAGCCCTATGGGTGACTAGGGTCTAGGAATATTGTAAATGACCATGCTAGACATCTCTCAGAGTCTTGCGGAATTCCGTCGAGTCTAAGTAGGTTTTTTTAATTTTTTTAAACTACCCAATTAATGGATTTTCATTATTTTTGATGTAAAAATGTAAAAACTAGGTCCTTGGGAATTTTGATAGGGGTGTGAGTACTCAAAAGAAATAGAATTAGACCCCCTACATGCTTGAAAGTACTGAACTCACTATCCTAGATCATGTCTCGCCAAAACACCGCAATGAAGTCAAGGTCTGTCGACCCATGAATAGGCTCGATCCTGGGTATCGTGAGGAAAAACCTACCTCGACATATAGAACAAAGCTCAACAAATCCTCACACAACACCTCCACAATGATGCAAACCAATCACTGACACGACCTTGTTGATTATCCTCATCATTTGAGGTAGTCTATCACTGCGATGAATGCTAGAATCACCACCAAATTGGAAGTCCATCACTCCTAATTCCTGCTGAAATCTTTGTGAACTGATCCAACAGAGTCTGGATCTCCTCATGTGCACCTTGCGTACTAATCATATGGCCCAAATGAAAGACCTTTGTCATGGCCACAAGGCCCTGTCTCATCCAACTGGCTCTAGTGATCCTCTCCTGTCGGGCTGTATCCCATGAGATTCTGGCCACTGCCTGTAAGATTGGAAAGTGATTCGTGTGTTGGTCAACCCCAAGGGCATGACCAATAACTCATAATGCAGTTGGGAAGAAAACCCCTGAGTATCCTGCTCCCTGTCCCTCATCCGACGATATCCCAGATGAAGATCGATCAATGAGGGATATACTACTCTTTGAAGCTCACCCATTTCTTCACCGATCCTGGGTAAACCGGACTCGATGGTATGGACAAGGTCTCGATCACGAGGTTCCCCTGGAGGAAACGCTCTGAAACTACATTGTACACCACCGTGTGCAAGTGTATACCCCTGTATACTGTTGCATACCACTGTATCCTCTGGTACCACCCGATATCTTGTATGCGCTAACGTATCCAACACTCCTTTGATGTCAACTGAACCTATATCCCAGAGTGTGTCCATATCTGTCATATACCGGTCCATCCAATCCATGGATGCATATACTTCCTTGCTAGCTGGTCCACAAGGAATGTGCTCAATTATCTCTTTCGTAACTAAGCTCTGAGCCTTTAATGGGCTCTCCAAAAGAAACGGCTCATGATACATGTTGCCGCCTTTATACACACCTGGGTGACGTGGAAGAAATATTCAATCCACTTGATGTGCCCTTGGGGGCAAGTCTCAAGTCAAGGTGCTGTCACCTGATCCTCGACTCCTCCGTCTAGGCCAACTCCTAGCGAAGCCAAAGGGGTTAGTCCCTAACAAAATATACTAAGGCTTGAAACTAATCTAAGTACAAGAAAATGAATCTAGGAGTTTATTGCAACAAAGACAACCATAACAAGAGTAAATCTACACTAGCAGCATATATAATTCATACATTCACAAAGTAGAAGCTCATGGAAAAGATATTCAATTAATGAAGTACTTGCATAAGATATAGTCAAAGGATAGAGATGCATGTAAGTACAATAACCATAAGCAGAAATAAATACTTCAAGAATAAAGTAGTGCTTTGCAAAATGAGTGTTTGAAGCAAATGGCTTCTTAGAATGTAGAAAATTAAGACCAGTGCCAATGAGATCGTGTGTTATGCTGCTGAGAATGTAATGTACCCTGTGGAGATTTCTTTTAGAGTTTGATTAATGTTCATATATGATTTTATTGCATGAAAATAAAACTAATCTAGATGAGGCCTCTGAGAGGCTATTCCTTAGAGTGGAGGTTGAGCTTGCTGAATATCCAATAGGGAGAGTATCCTTCTGATTTTGGCATTTGCACACAAACTCAAGAGAATGTGGGAAATCCGACAGGGAGAACCTAGATCTCAAAGTTCCCACCGGATTTCTTACACAAACTCTCTTACGTTTTCACACCAGAAATAGTTCTTAAAGATTGTCCGAGTTAGTCTACTCCACACTGACCAACCCAATTCTGTGTGGAACTTACTTCCAAAGGTTTGAGGCTAACCTCACAATTGGAAGGGTCAAGAACATCCACCGGGAGTTGAGGGGAAATGTTTATTTTAGCAAAAATAAATACTGAAATAAATTGCAGAAAAGTAAATGTTTTGCTAATTACTAGAATCCACACTGACCAGCCTCTTTACAGAGGAGCTGAGGGGATTGGTTTATTTGCCAATGGAAAAGACATGAAAATAACATGTTATCTAATTATTACTGTCCACATTGACCAGCCTCTTTACAGAGGAGCTGAGGGGACGGGTTTATTTTCCAAAAGTAAAATGCAAAACTGAAGATGAAAGCTAACTAAACAATTAAAGATTACTATGATTGAAATGAAAGCTAAGCAAAGGTAAAATGTGAAGTGCTTTAGGAGATTGTGATTCCTTTTACTTAGTTGTTAGATTATGAGACAATTTAACTTAAACAAGAAAAAAGAATCATGCACAAAAATGAACACACCACCACACCGGTTCCCCCCTTGGGGGGGATGGAGGAAAGAGTGAGGCCTCCTTAGCCTCACTTATTTTATTTATTTGCTTTTACAATGCCTTTTTCTCTTTTGGGTGACTTGTGACCTTGGATAAGCAAGGCCAACAAGTATTACAATGTTTTCTTGAAAAGTGGTCTTCTATGGATCAATTCTGGGATAAAATTTGCCCCAATCTTGGTCCAAATGGGCAGAGTTTCTCCCTCTTTATTCGATAACCTGCTAAAAATCAGCAAAGGATTAGCTCAAATTCACCCAAAAGACACTTTAAGAGTGTCTTTGGAAAACCAAAATTTAAGCTCGACTTTCCTAAAAATTCCAAGTATAAAAAGGAGATTTTTTGTGATTTTTAAACAACTTAAAGAAACTAGAAAATGGCTCTGTTTAGTTGGCTTTAGTTTGCTGTTATAAAACAGCAAATAAACGCTACTAAGTAGCAAGATTTAACAATGAGAGAGAATTCACTTTTCTGCCTAAATATCTTATATAAAAACTTGCAGAAAATGAATGAATTTCTTACTTAGATCTACTCTTTAAGATATGAAAAAGATTGAAACTAGATCTAAGTCCAATACATGCAATAACATAAACTAGATCTAACTTTTAAATCAAACCTAGATCTAATATAGCATGGAAGAAAGTAACCGAATGATTTTCTTTTAGAAATTTAAGAGAGAAGAGAAGAAAGCAAGCTTGTGCTTGGAATGTCTTTGGGCAATGGGGTCCTTCTTTGGTGAAATGTCGAGGGATCTTTTTCAAATGCCTTGGAAGAATGGAAGAGTCAATCTAGATCCTCCTAATCTCCAAGTAGGGCATCAATCACTTCAAATCCTTGCAAAATAAAGGGTTAGAAAATGGTGCCACCTACAAGAGAGACTCCAATACACAATTGGTTAAGCAAAACAAATAGTGCATTCAAAATCTGTTAAATAGATAAACAATAGAATTACTAATCAATCTAGCTTAGTAATCCTATCTGAGTAAGCAATAGTACTTTTACAAGGTCAATTTAAACCACAATATAACAACAAACATAATGAAATAACATCACCTCATGTGTACATGCATCCACACACTACCAAGTTACCAATTCGACCTCCAAAGTCTTTTTATTCCAATATTGAAAGAGTATAACAGTATTACAATCCACAAGCTCCAACTCCCAAGCTCCAACTAACTGAGAAGAGGAGGGGTCGACCTTGTTCTATAGCAAAATAGGGTGAGAGTTCCAAAGGTAGGGCATGCGCTAAGGGATAGAGTGCGCATAGTTTAGTGGAAAATGAGAGGGAGATTATGTTGACACATCTCCACATGAGGTCGAGTGATCTCCACTTCAAAAGATATGTGGGAAAAGAGAAAGCGTCATGTGTGAATGGTAGGTAGAGAGGGTGAGCCTTCCCTTTGGGATTGACGCCCCTCTCCACAAATGTGCCACATACTCCAAGGGAGGGCGAGTCCCATCCTTGGGATCTCCACCCTTGTCCACTTCATCAATTAACTCGCCTACCACTCCATAGAACTTGTCAACTTAGCTTTGAACTCCAGACACAGCCAAGACATGTCCCCAACATGTTTCCTTTTATTTAGGCATGCTGATTTTTATTGATTTTTTATGTCTTTTTCACCTTTTGTGAGCAAAAATCATTTTTGAGTGATTAAAATCAAAACCATAGTCTAACCTCCCAATAGTCACCAATTGATTAAATCAACATGAACATGTGTGCCAATTAGGGGGGGTGCACTCCAACAATTGTTGTATCATGGAAATAAGTTGTTCTCCCTAGAAAAAACCCACTATGATAACAACATAATGATAAAATAGAAGCTCAACCTAGGTTTGAACCTAGGGCGCACCACCAAAGGACAATAACATGATAAAAACCTCATCAAACTTTAATAAAAAGCTTGATCACCAAAGATGTATGTAGTACCCCCCACTCTAACTCCAACTTAGGAAAAAGTACATTAACAAGGGTACTAACTTCATCAAACACATTCCACCTAGGTGATGTCTAGCAAATGTTACAATGTCAAGTCATACCACCTAGGAAATCCCATCAAGGCAAAGTGCATTGCCACAACACATCCATCATCTAATCACATCAACGTCATAAGATAAGGGGACAAAAGAAAATGCTAACCCATCTAGTCATCAAGTATGCCCCCACCACACATCCAATGCAAGAGGGCCATGTAGAACACCCCTCCTAGTGACAAACCAACATCATCACCTCAAAACACCATGCAAAAGTCACTAGGATACTCCAACAATGTCATGAAACATCTCCTTCCTAACACCAACATCTAACCCCTTGGGATTCATCCAAGAACAAGAAGTAGCACATCCAAGATAAACTAGTATACCAAAACCTCACCATAATGAGATAGCATACTCCATAACCATCCAATATGCAACCAAGGCGTGATCAACAAGGTAAGCACACGTGAGAAGACCACCAAACCAGGAAGTACACTAATCCAACCAAGGAGAAGTGAGAGTCCCCAAACCAAAGAACTCCATCAAACGATCCAATGCAATGAAGACAAGTTGCTCCTTGAAGATGTATCACCCCAAGTCGGTCCAATGCTCCAAAGAACCAACAACAAATCTCCATCAATGTGATGAAAATCACAATGTGGAACCTCATACAATATGGGGTGTATTACGTAGCAACTATGCCATTTTTTGCAGCACACTGTGAATTGAGTTATCTTACCAAAAAGACTTCCAAAACATCAAATTCTCTCCAACAATGATGAGTAGACGCTGATGTTGATCTACAACAACAATGTTAGCACTTTACAAAAACCTAAACTCACAAATTTCAATTAAATTCCCCAAAAATATTCATCAACACATGAAATTGAAAGGAATTGATGCATAAAACCCGATTGATCTTTATGAGTTGCTAAAGTAGGCATAAGGGTACAAAAATGGATGGAAATGAGTTCATATGTCAAGGGAAAGGCGACAAAATAATGAGCAAATCAGGGCATTTTTGGAGCTTGTTGTCGCCCTTATGCACACTTGCAAACGTGAGCTAAGTCCGGCTCACTTAGTGTGCCCTCGGAGACACAATGTCTAAGTCCCTGCTCACACTGTCACCTTGACAAGAACTTCTTCCGTCTAGGCTTACTCCTAGGGAAGCCAAGGGGGGTTGTCCCTAAGTTACTAAGTTAATTTTAATTACAAGTTCTAGGAGTTAGTTTCAATTTATTACAGGCCAAGGGGAAAACTAGCCTATATGACAAGCAGCAATGCAAGTCTAATCTAGGTCTAAACTATATGCAGAGTCAGCCCTTTCCCTAAGTCAACTACA
>JZKD02S2001547.1:48200-59783 GCA_000966675.3 Picea glauca | reverse complement strand
CATAGTGAACTCAATTCAGACAACAAAACAAAAAGAAAACAAGTGGTACCCAAATGTGACAAAATTTCATAAAGATTTTAGGGTGTGTTGAGCGCTCAACAAATGATGATTCTCTGGGTGAAAGCATAATATATGTCCATTCCCTCGGTCTTAGCTGATGCAGAAGCTAGTTGAGAAACTAACTGGATTTTATTGTATCTGAGTCTTTCCTATCCATGCATCTACACCTCCCCCGTTTCATGAATCTGGGCCCGCCTATGGAGTTTTAACCTTTATTCCACCTTCGTTCCTCTTGATCGTGACCCACGCCTCCTTTTGATAGTAAATTATTCACTGGCATGAGGCCATTTTAGTTATCATCATCCACTTGCTACGGTGTTGCTCCGCTGCCAGCGAGCATCCATAGCCCCGACGAAGTCACCCCGATTTCACAGACCTTGCTCCGCTGCAAGTGAGCGTCCATAGCCCTGTAAGAGTTATCTGCATACCCTCTCCTACTTTGCACTCATTGAATATAAGTGATTTTTTTATGGAAGAGATGCCTTGAGCGAGTGGTAGAGGAGGACATTTGTTATCTGCAAGATGAAATGGTTAAGGTGAAATTCTTCCTAGCTCTATCTAGAGGTACATGTGGTCCTTTCCAACTTGTCATATTTCCCTTTAGGCTTTACCAGACCACCAGGTGGACACTTCATCACTCACTAATGTTGTTTGTTTGTTGAGACAATATATAGAACTCTTTGAAGAAAAATGCAATGGCCCAACGTTTCTTATGTTGCATGTAAGCGTGAGTTAGGAGCAGAATTTTCTACACCATATTGATTTGGGTCGACCAATGCTTTGCGGAACAGAAATTTATTACAAGAAAATACCAAACAAAATAAAAAAAAAGAATAAAATCACTATGCAATCAGTCTACCTTACACATACACATCTATCCTAGTTTATAAAATAACATGAAAAGATATACACACACTTTTTTTTTTAACAGAAATATTGTTTTTGGGCTTGGTCGTTCACTGGGACGGTGTTGTGTTCCCCCCTCAGATTTTGCAATCGATATGTGCACGCCCAAATTTTCTCGGATACCTAGAAAGGTCTGAGCCAAAGATTCTGAAACTTCTAATGTTCTCCCTTAGGTTCGTTTTCTCTATCCCATTTCAAGACTAAGTCTCCTACTTCAAAATTATTCTCTTTGGCCTTATGCTTATCAAACCATGTTTTAACTGTCTGTTGATGAGCAACGAACTTAGATTTTTCTTTCTCCCTTTATTCTTCAAGCATGAGGAGGGTATCAATTCTCTATTGAATAATTGATGAGGGCTCTCCTCTTGAACCCTGAGCAAGCTGAAGTGATGGAATATATAACCCATTTGGGAGAATGGATTCTTGTTCATATACCAGAAAGTATGGTGAGTTTTCTATATCTTCCTTGGGTGTTACTGTGTCATACCATAAGGCATTATGAAGCAAGCTATGCCAATTCCTATGATTGTCCRCAACTATTTTCTTCAAKATCCTCACTASGTTCTTATTGGTTGATTSTGCCACTCCATTCCCTTGTGGATAGTAGTTTGCAGAGTATCTGACTATGATTACTTTGTCCAGAGAAAACTTTGTTAATATAGTTGAAGAAAAGTAAGCGGCATTGTCAAAAAATAGAACAAAAAGCATCCCAAACCTTGTGATCAACTGTTGTTCTATGAATTGGATTACCACTTTTTCATTCACATGAGTTAGAGGGATGGCCTCTGCCCATTTCATAAAATAGTCCATAGCATTCAATATGTATTTATGTTGTTTTGATGAACTCAGGGTAATCTCCCCTATAATGTCTAACCCCCATTGCTTGAATGGCCTGGATATAGTTATTGGTTGGAGTGGGAAAATTGTTCTCTTTTCTCTCTCCGTGCTCATTTGACAAGTTTTACAGTTCCTCCCATATGTATGAGTGTCCCGAAACAGGGTAGGCTAGTAATAGTCGACTCTTAATATTTTGTGAGTTGTGGTATTCTCTGTGAAGTGTCCACCTGTAGGACCATCATGGGGCTCCATTAGAACCTTTTCTGCATCTTCACGTTTGAGACATCTCAAGAGTACTCCATCATAGTTTACGTGGAAAAGTACCGAATTTATAAGGCGATATTGTGTAAATTTTAGCCTAAGAGCTCTCCTTTCCCTAGGGTTTAGGTTTTCTGGGCAAGTCCCATGAAGTAGGAGGTAGGTCAGTTTTCCATTCCGGCCTTGGGGAAATGTATAAATATTCACTACACCATAATTCTAACTCATTCTCCCACTCGGGATCTTCATTTATTCGATCTTGGGCTTCTGCAACCAATTTACATAATCCTTGTCCCTTTACTAATTTGGCAGTTTTATATCTAGATCAAATTCTTGGACAACTGCCATCCAATTTCCCCTTCTCTCCCCCATCTCTTGTTTAGTGAATAGGGATTGGATGGCGGGGTGGAGAACGATGACTTTGGTGTGATTTTTTAGGATGTAAGATCTAAAATTTTTAACTGCTTTGTACACCGCATAAGCTTGTTTGTCTATAGTAGGGTAATTCAATTCGGCTCCTTGGATATTAGTGCTCATAAATGAGACCGGTGCCTCATTTTTGTCATCATCCTTTTGAGTCAATACTGCAGCTAAAGATTGGTTGGAGGCAAAAGTATAGAGGAAAAAATATTTGCTAAAGTCGAGACTTCGTAGCACTGGAGCTTGAGATACTGTAGCCTTGATATTGTTGAAAGCATATTTTCGCTCGTCATCCCACTTAAAATCAACATCCTTGCAAATCATTTTTTGTAAGGGTTTGATATTTTCAGTGAAATCGGGCATGAAATTCNGTAAGCGGCATTGTCAAAAACTAGAACGGAAGGCATCCCAAACCTTGTGATCAACTGTTGTTCTATGAATTGGATTACCACTTTTTCATTCACATGAGTTAGAGGGATGGCCTCTGCCCATTTCATAAAATAGTCCATAGCATTTAGTATGTATTTATGTTGTTTTTATGAATTTGGGGTAATCTCCCCTATAATGTCTAACCCCCATTGCTTGAATGGCCTGGATATAGTTATTGATTGGAGTGGGACAATTGTTCTCTTTTCTCTGCCTGTGCTCGTTTGACTAGTTGTACAGTTCCTCCCATATGTATGAGTGTCCCGAAATAGGGTAGGCTAGTAATAGCCGACTCTTAATATTTTGTGAGTTGTGGTATTCTTTGTGAAGTGTCCACTTGCAGGACCATCATGGGGCTCCATTAGAACCTTTTCTGCATCTTCACGTTTGAGACATATCAAGACTACTCCATCATAGTTTACGCAGAAAAGTACTGAATTTATAAGGCGATATTGTGTAAATTTCCGAGAGCTCTCCTTTCCCTAGGGTTTAGGTTTTCTGAGAAAGTCCCATGAAGTAGGAGGTAGGTCAGTTTTCCATTCTGGCCCTGGGGAAATGTATAAATATTCACTACACCATAATTCTAACTCATTCTCCCACTCGGGATCTTCATTTATTCGATCTTGATCTTCTGCAACCAATTTACATAATCCTTGTCCCTTTACTAATTTGGCAGTTTTATATCTAGATCAAATTCTTGGACAAATACCATCCAATTTTCCCTTCTCTCCCCCATCTCCTGTTTAGTGAATAGGGATCAGATGGCAGGGTGGAGCACGATGACTTTGGNAAGGCATCCCAAACCTTGTGATCAACTGTTGTTCTATGAATTGGATTACCACTTTTTCATTCACATGAGTTAGAGGGATGGCCTCTGCCCATTTCATAAAATAGTCCATAGCATTCAGTATGTATTTATGTTGTTTTGATGAATTCAGGGTAATCTCCCCTATAATGTCTAACCCCCATTGCTTGAATGGCCTGAATATAGTTATTGGTTGGAGTGGGACAATTGTTCTCTTTTCTCTCCCCGTGCTCATTTGACAAGTTTTACAGTTCCTCCCTTATGTATGAGTGTCCCGAAACAGGGTAGGCTAGTAATAGTCGACTCTTAATATTTTGTGAGTTGTGGTATTCTCTGTGAAGTGTCCACCTGTAGGACCATCATGGGGTTCCATTAGAACCTTTTCTGCATCTTCACGTTTGAGACATCTCAAGAGTACTCCATCATAGTTTACGCGGAAAAGTACAAAATTTATAAGGCGATATTGTGTAAATTTTAGCCTGAGAGCTCTCCTTTCCCTAGGGTTTAGGTTTTCTGGGCAAGTCCCATGAAGTAGGAGGTAGGTCATTTTTCCATTCTGGGCCTGGGGAAATGTATAAATATTCACTACACCATAATTCTAACTCATTCTCCCACTCGGGATCTTCATTTATTCGATCTTGGGCTTCTGCAACCAATTTACATAATCCTTGTCCCTTTACTAATTTGGCAGTTTTATATCTAGATCAAATTCTTGGACAACTGCCATCCAATTTCCCCTTCTCTCCCCCATCTCCTGTTTAGTGAATAGAAATTGGATGGCGGGGTGGAGCACGATGACTTTGGTGCGATTTTTTAGGATGTAAGATCTAAAATGTTTAACTGCTTTGTACACTGCATAAGCTTGTTTGTCTTTAGCAGGGTAATTCAATTCAGATCCTTGGATATTAGTGCTCGTAAATGAGTCCAGTGCCTCATTTTTGTCATCATCCTTTTGAGTCAATACTGCAGCTAAAGATTGTTTGGAGGCAAAAGTATAGAGGACAAAATATTTTCTAAAGTCGAGACTTCGTAGCACCGGAGCTTGAGATATTGCAGCCTTGATATTGTTGAAAGCATATTTTCGCTCGTCATCCCACTTATAATCAACATCCTTGCAAATCATTTTTTGTAAGGGTTTGATATTTTTAGTGAAATCGGGAATGAAATTCCTCACAAAATTGGTTTTCCCAAAGAAGGATTGCATAGCCTTTTTGTTGTGGGGTAAGGGAAGTTGAGCTATTGCCTTAATTCGTTCTGGATCTATGCGAATTCCTACTTGAGATATAATATGACCTATTAATTTCCCTTCCTCGACACCAAAGATAGTTTTCTTAGTGTTTAAAGATATTCCATAATTCCTACACCTTTATAAAATCTGGGTTTGATGTTGGATGTGATATTCTCAGTTCCTGGAATACATAGTCACGTCATCCAAATAGACTACTACACATGTTGATCAATCCCCAAAAATCTACGTCCATGGCCCTCTATAAGGTTTCCCCTGCATTAATCAACCCAAAGGGCATGCATTTATAAGAAAAGGTTCCCCACTTGGTTCAGAAGGTAGTTTTCAATCGGTCTTTCTCTGAAACTAGAACCTGGTTGTAACCTGAAAAACCATCTAGAAGGGAAAAAAATTCAGAACCAGACACGATCTGCCATAGTTGTTCCATTGGTGGGATTGGGTAGTTATCCTTTTCTGATGCTCTGTTGAGGTTTCTAAAATCTACACACAGGCGGATTTCCCAGAACTTTTTCTTGACAGGAACCAAATTTGCTACCCAGGCAGAGTGTCTAACATGAAAGATAATTTTAGCATCTAGTAATTTCTTTAACTCTTGATACATGAGGGGTTCCAAATATGTATGGTACTTCCATAGCTTTTGTTGGAAGGGTTTTACTCCATATTTTAATGGGATTGTGTGTNGCCTCTGCCCATTTCATAAAATAGTCCATAGCATTTAGTATGTATTTATGTTGTTTTGATGAATTTAGGGTAATCTCCCCTATAATGTCTAACCCCCATTGCTTGAATGGCCTGGATATAGTTATTGGTTGGAGTGGGACAATTGTTCTCTTTTCTTTCCCTGTGCTCGTTTGACTAGTTTTACAGTTCCTCCCATATGTATGAGTGTCCCGAAACAGGGTAGGCTAGTAATAGTCGACTCTTAATATTTTGTGAGTTGTGGTATTCTTTGTGAAGTGTCCACTTGCAGGACCATCATGGGGCTCCATTAGAACCTTTTCTACATCTTCACGTTTGAGACATCTCAAGAGTACTCCATCATAGTTTACGCAGAAAAGTACTGAATTTATAAGGCGATATTGTGTAAATTTCCGAGAGCTCTCCTTTCCCTAGGGTTTAGGTTTTCTGGGCAAGTCCCATGAAGTAGGAGGTAGGTCAGTTTTCCATTCTGGCTCTGGGGAAATGTATAAATATTTACTACACCATAATTCTAACTCATTCTCCCACTCGGGATCTTCATTTATTCGATCTTGAGCTTCTGCAACCAATTTACATAATCCTTGTCCCTTTACTAATTTGGCAGTCTAGATCAAATTCTTGGACAAATACCATCCAATTTTCCCTTCTCTCCCCCATCTCCTGTTTAGTAAATAGGGATCAGATGGCAGGGTGGATCACGATGACTTTGGTGTGATTTTTTAGGATGTAAGATCTAAAATTTTTAACTGCTTTGTACACTGCATAAACTTGTTTGTCTATAGTAGGGTAATTCAATTCGGCTCCTTGGATATTAGTGGTCATAAATGAGACCGGTGCCTCATTTTTTTCATCATCCTTTTGAGTCAATACTGCAGCTAAAGATTGGTTGGAGGCAAAAGTATAGAGGAAAAAATATTTGCTAAAGTCGAGACTTCGTAGCACCGGAGCTTGAGATATTGCAGCCTTGATATTGTTGAAAGCATATTTTCGCTCGTCATCCCACTTAAAATCAACACCCTTGGAAATCCTTTTTTGTAAGGGTTTGATATTTTCAGTGAAATCGGGCATGAAATTCCTCACAAAATTGGTTTTCCCAAATAAGGATTGCATAGCCTTTTTGTTGTGGGGTAAGGGAAGTTGAGCTATTGCCTTAATTCGTTCTAGATCTATGCAAATTCCTACTTGAGATATAATATGACCTATTAATTTCCCTTCCTCGACACCAAAGATAGTTTTCTTAGTGTTTAAAGATATTCCATAATTCCTACACCTTTAGAAAATCTGGGTTNTGTTTTGATGAATTTAGGGTAATCTCCCCTATAATGTCTAACCCCCATTGCTTGAATGGCCTAGATATAGTTATTGGTTGGAGTGGGACAATTGTTCTCTTTTCTCTCCCTGTGCTTGTTTGACTAGTTTTACAGTTCCTCCCATATGTATGAGTGTCCCAAAACAGGGTAGGCTAGTAATAGCCGACTCTTAATATTTTGTGAGTTGTGGTATTCTTTGTGAAGTGTCCACTTGCAGGACCATCATGGGGCTCCACTAGAACCTTTTCTGCATCTTCACATTTGAGACATCTCAAGAGTACTCCATCATAGTTTACGCAGAAAAGTATCGAATTTATAAGGCGATATTGTGTAAATTTTAGCCCGAGAGCTCTCCTTTCCCTAGGGTTTAGGTTTTCTGGGAAAGTCCCATGAAGTAGGAGGTAGGTCAGTTTTCCATTCTGGCCCTGGGGAAATGTATAAATATTCGTAATTTTGTTACAAATGTTTCTTGGGTTGTGCGAAAGGTACTTTCTTTAACATCTCTTTTATTTGTTATATTTTTGAAAAGCATAATTGGAAATTTCCCTTTATGAAAGTATTGTTCCATTGAGGAAAATAAATTTGAATAGGTGTCGAACAATTGTCGCTGCAACATGGAACAATTTAATAGTTGTGTAAGATAACTAAGATATATGAGCATGCGAAAGTAAAGGACAAAACTRGGTATGGAGAATGGTACCATTGCCTTGTCGTTGTCTGAGTCTCCATCTTTTATATGGAGAATGTGTTGCGAGCCAACTTTTCTCACGAGTGTGACAACTGCACCAATGGTTCCAATTGGGTAAAAGTCATTGCTCTCTGCAATTTGGCTGATTGTTGTGTCCGGTACGAAATGATATTCTGAAAAAACCATGGGAACTTTTTCCACAATATTTGTTTCATTGAGCGATATAATCCGATCACAATCACCAAAGTCATATACTGTTTTCGGTAATATATTGAAATTTTTAATGGATATCCCATTACCTGACAAGATCTTTTTTGCATGTTTCTGGACAAGTTGTGTAGGGATAGTCAGTGCGACTGTCATCATGGMTTCATTGTYTRTCATGTCAACACACATAATGMATCTAGTTTTGTTTTCCTTGTATAAGTAGGTKTTATACACGACCATTATTTCCCYGACGAACACTTGTCACCGATAAACATGGATAATGCCTGACAATGGTGTGCAATTTTGTTGCAACTTGGTTATCGTTGTATCATACTTATCCCTTCTACACCTACCTGCAATTTTCTTCTACAAGAACATTTTGCAAAGGCAACAAGATTGACATCGTATTTTCATTTGAAAGACACAAGTTTGATTCCCGTAGGGGATAGGTAGGTACTCATTCTTGGGGCAAGGTGGGAATATCATCGAGGGCAAGGTGGGGAGGATAAAGAATTTCCTTATTCAATTGAGGCGTTAGATTTCCACTTCATCACATACGACAAAGGATCGAGATTTGTAATGCTAGAAAAAATGACAGCCGAAGTTGTGCATACGACATTGGCATGCACATGGTGCAGAGTTTGGGGAAAAATTGAAGGAAAATTTAAGAGCAGGAGGAAAAGTGATGCCAAACTCTATGGAAAGTCTGCAGGATAAGAATGATGAAGAAATACTTAAACATTATTACTTGCAAACAATAAACAATAAACAACAAATACAAATGAAACTATGGTATTAAAACTTACTCGTCAATGATGAACAACATAATCACAGGTCCAATTGCACGTGCAAGATTTGAACCTCGCAAAGTGAAAAAATAGCTCCAATTACGGGTGCAGGACTCCAACCTTGCAAATTTGAAGCAAACAAAAGCAAGCAACAAGGAACAAACCAGTGAGCAAGCATTGACATGTCCAATTGCAGGTACAGGACTTCAACCTTGCAAAGTTGAACCAAACAACAACAAGCAACAACCAACGAACCAATGAACAAGAAGCAACCAGTGAACCAGTAAATAATATATGTATCTTCAATGATGACTAAATTGCATTCCAAACATARAAGAAATATGAAACATATGATGACAATGTGAGTGGCGGTGGACAACAATATTTCCCAAATTCACTGCAAGATTGTATGCAAAAATTGGAGGAAAATTGTACTCTGATAGACCTATTTAAGTAAACATTTAAGGCTGCCAGGTTTGTTTAAGGGCCTCGTGCTATGTAAACATTTAAGCTGTCAGGCCTATTCAAGTACCTCAAAAAGAGTGCCAATGCTCAAAACTTTCGGTATGTAAACATTTCAATAAAAATAAAAAAAATTCAAAAAGAGCGTCGATTCTCAAAACTTTGGATATCTAAACATTTAAAACATTGGGAATAGCGAAGTTGGCAATAAGACTTTGAATCTATTCTCCAATGAGATGATGACAAACAATTATTTTTTATTATATAAAAAATAATGCTTTCTATTCTCTAGTTCTAATAATAGAGATTGTGCAAAAATTTATAGTCAAAGGGAAAGTTANAGGGCAAGGTGGGGAGGATAAAGAATTTCCTTATTCAATTGAGGCGTTAGATTTCCACTTCATCACATACGACAAAGGATCGAGATTTGTAATGCTAGAAAAAATGACAGCCGAATTTGTGCATACGACATTGGCATGCACATGGTGCAGAGTTTGGGGAAAAATTGAAGGAAAATTTAAGAGGAGGAGGAAAAGAGATGCCAAACTCTATGGAAAGTCTGCAGGATAAGAATGATGAAGAAATACTTAAACATTATTACTTGCAAACAATAAACAATAAACAACAAATACAAATGAAACTGTGGTATTGAAACTTACTCGTCAATGATGAACAACATAATCACAGGTCCAATTGCACGTGCAAGATTTGAACCCCGTAAAGTGAAAAAATAGCTCCAATTATGGGTGCAGGACTCCAACCTTGCAAATTTGAAGCAAACAAAAGCAAGCAACAAGGAACAAACCAGTGAGCAAGCATTGACAGGTCCAATTGCAGGTACAGGACTTCAACCTTGCAAAGTTGAACCAAACAACAACAAGCAACAACCAACGAACCAATGAACAAGAAACAACCAGTGAACCAATAAATAATATATGTATCTTCAATGATGACTAAATTGCATTCCAAACATAGAAGAAATATGAAACATATGATGACAATGTGAGTGGCGGTGGACAACAATATTTCCCAAATTCACTGCAAGATTGTATGCAAAAATTGGAGGAAAATTGTACTCTGATAGACCTATTTAAGTAAACATTTAAGGCTGCCAGGTTTGTTTAAGGGCCTCGCGCTATGTAAACATTTAAGCTGTCAGGCCTATTCAAGTACCTCAAAAAGAGTGCCAATGCTCAAAACTTTCAGTATGTAAACATTTCAATAAAAATAAAAAAATTCAAAAAGAGCGTCGATTCTCAAAACTTTGGATATCTAAACATTTAAAACATTGGGAATAGAGAAGTTGGCAATAAGACTTTGAATCTAGTCTCCAATGAGATGATGACAAACAATTATTTTTTATTATATAAAAAATAATGCTTTCTATTCTCTAGTTCTAATAATAGAGATTGTGNGAAACTTACTCGTCAATGATGAACAACATAATCACAGGTCCAATTGCACGTGCAGGATTTGAACCCCGCAAAGTGAAAAAATAGCTCCAATTACGGGTGCAGGACTCCAACCTTGCAAATTTGAAGCAAACAAAAGCAAGCAACAAGGAACAAACTAGTGAGAAAGCATTGACAGGTCCAATTGCAGGTGTAGGACTTCAACCTTGCAAAGTTGAACCAAACAACAACAAGCAACAAGCAACGAACCAATGAACAAGAAGAAACCAGTGAACCAGTAAATAATATATGTATCTTCAATGATGACTAAATTGCATTCCAAACATAGAAGAAATATGAAACATATGATGACAATGTGAGTGGCAGTGGACAACAATATTTCCCAAATTCACTGCAAGATTGTATGCAAAAATTGGAGGAAAATTGTACTCTAATAGACCTATTTAAGTAAACATTTAAGGTTGCTAGGTTTGTTTAAGGGCCTCGCGCTATGTAAACATTTACGCTGTCAGTCCTATTCAAGTACCTCAAAAAGAGTGCCAATGCTCAAAACTTTCGGTATGTAAACATTTCAATAAAAATAAAAAAATTCAAAAAGAGCGTCGATTCTCAAAACTTTGGATATCTAAACATTTAAAACATTGGGAATAGAAAAGTTGGCAATAAGACTTTGAATCTAGTCTCCAATGAGATGATGACAAACAATTATTTTTTATTATATGAAAAATAATGCTTTCTATTCTCTAGTTCTAATAATAGAGATTGTGCAAAAATTTATAGTCAAAGGGAAAGTTAATATGAAGTAAACGATAGTTCTAACAATAGAGATTGTGCAAAAATTTATAGTCAAAGGGAAAGTTAATATGAAGTAAACAATTTATCAATATCTATAGTCCATCTACACCTTCGGCAGAGACTATTAACAATTATATATTGGATTCCATCAACTCGATGATTATATAATTTATTTGCAGATACATATCAATATGACAAATCTTGGTTGGTTCTACACGTCTTTTCTCATAGGTGCAATAACAAAATGAACAAATCAGAAACCCA
>JZKD02S2001536.1:32589-59785 GCA_000966675.3 Picea glauca | reverse complement strand
ATAGTGATGATGAGTGGCAAGCTTATCCTACATTTGATCACTATAGAGATACTGAAGAGCCAGTCAGCAAGCATAACCACCCAATGGTCCCTATTTATGACGAATACGAATTGAACCTGGGGGAGAGACAAGAAGAAGAGAAGAAAGAACCAGTGGAACAGGTGACTTCCTGCCCAGAGCCCGCCCATTCACCTATGCAGACTCATGAAGTTCAGCCCTGTAGGAGTAGCTGTGGAGCAGAGCAGGCTTGCTGCTACCCTTTTCACAGGGTTGGCCACTCATTCTATGATCCTGTCTGTGAGTACATGGAGTGGCATGTCCTTTATGCCTTGGAGCCGCCCTATTCCATATCAACTTCATCCTGTGAGGAGAAGTTGAAGAGTGTAGCCATTCTGCTGTCACGGTTACACCATCTACTGGTGATCATCGACAGAAAGAAAGAGCTTCCCTTCAGGGAGTTTCTTGATTGGCTATGGTGGAAGTCTGCTTTCACCTAACCCCATGTAAAGTGTTTATTAGTTTAGGGTTGTATATAAATAAGCTCCTTCGAGCATGTATTTTTATTTTGTTGCTTTTATTTTTCGGCTTGGATTTTCAGCAGTGGGATGTTTTGAGCCTAACTCCATAGCCCAACAGCAAGGCACTGAAGCTGCAGAATGAGTTCTCAGAGCATCACAGGGATGATTCTATCCCCCATGGAGCCTAATGTTAGCGACATTTCTTGTTCTAGGCGCAAAAGTATTCGGGTCTGCAAGTCGCACAAGAAGCACCCTAGTGCAGCATGGAAAAAATCTCGTTTTGAGGCTTCCAATCAAGCGGGCAGGTGGAATTACGATGTTAGTAGCCCGGATCCATCCATAATAGAAGATCAAAGGTCATTGGAATATCGGGGTGAGCAAGTTGACCGATGTATAACGTCAAAGAAAGCGGCTTTATGATGAGGCTGAATCTGGTTCGTCCGATCCCGTGACGCATAGTGCGAGATCTAGTCAGCATATCGGTAGTCGGGAGTTTGAAGGGTGAAAGTCCCTAATCATCTCACATCCCGAAACTCCGAACCCCGGAGTGCCGAAAGTGCCAAGAGGCGGGCCCACAGTATCTCGAAGCAGCCTCATCCGTTCATCCACAGGAGACACCTGGCGCGCGATTAGGCTCCTCGCCCTTTTCCCACTGCGACTTTGAAATACAAAAAAATAGCCTGTCATATTCTCAATGCACGAGGTGTCGGGAGCATCCAGGACCTGGGCCCGCAGCATCACCAAGTAAGTCCAGGGCCGTCAGATCTGAGAGGGACGTGTGGCGCCCAATTAGGCCATCTCAGCATTTCACTCATCGCAAATATGAATAAGCAAGGATTAGCTCCTTCCATTTGTGAATGCCAAAAGTGTTTTGGGAATAGACACATGGTCGCAACCCGTGGTCACTTGGGAAAGAAAGGAACTGTGAAAAAGGGGCCAAAGGCGTCAAGTCTAGTTGCTGAAAGGATCATCGTGATCTCCATGCACCATCTGATCCGACCTTGATCCTGGTTTTCGCCTAGAGTAAATGAAGACGAGAAGGGGTGGTTGAAACCTCTCCTCAGGCATTAAGTGAAAAGTATGGATAATCTGGCAGGCAGTCTGCTCTAGAGGGTCCTATGTACCCATTTTTCTAAAGAAGCCATGTTGAGTCTTCGACCAGCCGGAGGAAGTCTGCACACACTAGCCCGACACTTAATGGCTCAACTACTCCTCCTGTAGGAGCCATGCGCAGTTAAGGTGGTGTCTGACAAAGAATACCCGTCTGAATTTGGCTGAAAGGACACCAAGCCGTGGATGACTGAGCACGCCGCTGTTAGGCGAATTTTCTGAGTATATAGACTCAGTCTTTGTATTTTGTAAATCATCGATGGTTGAGCAAGGCTCCTGATTGTAAAGTTTTGATGAAGCACTGGTCGCTCTGGTTAATGTATAAGGCATTTGAGACTTCTTACTTTATGGATGTCAGCCTCTTTTTCCATCTCTTTGTTTACTGTGTTAGAACAGCTCGGAATTGGAGGATCTAGTCAAGTTGTAGCTATTATAGGATGATGTAGGTTGGATCATTGTAACAGTTACATTGTTTCTAATCGGTTCTTGTTATTTTCGTAGCGTTGAATGACTTGGAATTGGAGGATCCAATCGAGTCACTCTTCAACTCCTTGAAGCTCCGGACCAAGAGGATCTTGGCTTCTGAGTTTTTCATCCTCAAGCTTCCAAAGGCCTTTCGTCCTAGGCAGTTTTGTTCATCCTTCTCACAAGTCTTCTATCTACCACCCTTTAATCCATTCAGTGACGGAAGTTGGATCAATACCTCCCTTGCTGCATACATACTAGGCCCGGTTTCCTGAGTTAAGGTTTTATCTTCTCGAGTCTTTATCCATTTGATCACCCCATTAAACAAATCGTGACATAAAACTGATGGGTGTTGGGCTCTGCTCCTGTTAGCAATCCAGGGGTGACTTCTGACGCTAACACCTAATATATCTATGAAATTTGAATCCTTGTAGATACAAAATTTTGTTTTGTAGTACTATGATATTACTTCTTAAACTCCTGAAAATTTCACAACCTAAAACTTCACTAATGAAACGTTATAGAAAAACTACCAAAATGACTTTTTTAAGACCAATTTCAGGATTAGTAAACAAGCCCAACGTCCACAAGATATATATAATAAATTATAATGATTCAAAATACCAAAAAAATTCCACCTATAATTTGATATTTCTTCTCAAGATTGCAAATATTTTTGAGTCCGAAACTTCACCGAATTTTTTTTATAGTGAAAATAAAAAGATGACTTGTTTGAGACTAATTTCAAGACTAGTCACAAACCCTAACTTACACAAAATATATCTCCAAAAATATAATGACCCTGAACATGAAATTTGGACTAGACATAATTCTCTATGTCTCCTCAATCTCCTCAAAATTTTGTTGTTTGAATCGTTCTATAAAAAAAGTTATATCGAAAATCCCATGATGTGTTGGTTGAAGGAGAGAAACCCTAGGATCGTATGCTTTTATACAAAATGTTATGAACCAACAACTTGAAAATGATAAAAAATCAATAAATAACAATCTGGTTCGAGAGAGAAACCTCTTTTTACAATATATTCATTGTACAATATCAGATAAGATGATCCTAAGACTAGGTCTCCTTGGTATATATATAAGAGACAAAGTGTACAATTATAATGAAAGGGTACAATGACGATTTCTAGCCTACATACACATATAACACTAGAAATGTAATAATTCAATATCCAGGGCTTAATAATGCGTTTTATACTTAACATGGGGCTTTGTCTAGGGCTTAACAACTATGTAGTGCTTTGTATTATATTATACTTTTAAGGTTTGTGTTTTTCAAGTTTTGTATTCCATAGCACAAGTATGATGTTATTATAGGTTTATATATTTGATTTATTAACTTTTGGATGAGTGCCATTGGTCATATATACAGGACTTTGGAGACATTTTCTTTTGTAGTTTTTCATCATATCGATTCATTCTGATAGGTAATGATCTCAAAACTAGCATATAGGTTATATTTTCCTTGCATTTTGCATTATCAACTTCTTGGTTCATTTTCCCTTAGGATCGACCCCACTAAGTTGTGACACGAAGCCTTATTTTCCATTTAGACGTATTGTAATTCATGTGGTAGATCCTACCATTCATGGGTGCTCTAGTTAGAATGTTGATTGCAATTTGGTGCCCATGCTGAAGTTCTTCATAGGTTGGGAGCCTTATTTAGTTCTTCCATGACTAAAATATGAAGCCTTATGTGTTCTTCTAAGTATTTTCTTGGCCTTCCCAGGTGGGGCTCCCATTGTTTAATTGTACTACTGCATTGCATTTTCCCACTTGTGATTTTGAGCCAAATGAAGGCTTCATCTTGTTGTTTTGTGGCTTGTCACTTATACATTCTCTTCAACATCTATTTCCTTTGCAAGTTAACAACATTATCACTAGAGGGAACATCCCCATGAATGTCCATATACTACATGTGTTCCTTGCATTGAGAATATGTATGTTCCATGCACTTGGAACTAGTTTTCTTGCCCAACGACATTCGTTTCCTCCATTGAATTCTAGCATTATTTTATTATTTTTCAAGATTTCATAATATGAAAAAGACAAAAAAATAAAATATGATTAAAAAGAGGGGAGGGAAAGAATCGGGTTCTCTATTTATAATTGGAATCAATTCTAAGTCATGTCGCCCTTGGACAAAGCACTAGTTTTGAGTCTCTATCTCAACAAATTTGGTTTCTAGTATGGACTTAAGAAGCTAAAAATTGATTATTGAATATTAATGGTATACATCAATATTGATTGGTAATCAAATGATGTATCCCATGTTCGGAATCATATCATCTATTCATATGGTGAAGATTTGTACCTATGACAACTTTGCTTTGAAGACCCCAAGACTGTAGTAGCATCACTTATTTTATGTTGTTGTCTAAGTTATGTAATAAAATACCACTCACATATATGACATTGGTACTTGTGGAGGATCAGTTTACTCATTTCATTGATTCAATTTATCCTCTTGTTGTATATTGAAAAATAGATCCACTATGTATCTGAACATGGCTATGGTCTATTTTGACATGGATCCCGTGTGTATTCATTTTCATGGCCATGATAATTGCTTATATATACTTTATGGATCCACAATGTACTTATTGGAACATCAAGAATTGATGGTTCATCACACATCTCCCAAGTTTATTTAGTCGAAAGGTCAACCTACATCTGGATATAGTCAATTGAGCGATCGACTAACACACTACATCAATTGGTCAAGTAGTCGACGTTCTTGTCGATCGTATAGTCGACTAAAGTTCAAATATAGTCAGGCAGTGGATCGACCAGAACAAAAATTGAATATGAGTTGGATGCATAGGCCATCGGGTTGATAATTCTTGTCAATCCGACTTGACAATTAAGATTTGGCGGAGTTAACTCTAACAACTAACAGTTACATGTGGAAAAAATCTTCCATATTCTATGGAAGTTTGTTAGATCTTGAGACTATAAATAGAAGAACCCTTGGGTCATTATCATTATTAATATTATGCAATAGATCAAGTGTGGATCAAGATGTGCAACATGCACTATGATGTTTGGATCACATTGCACTCTGCTTAAGTGTTATAACAATGTCTTTAGACACCACCCTCTGTCTTCGAATTTCTTTGTTCCTCTTCCATTTTCTATAGGACTATTTTTTCTGTTTCATGTCGTGTTCCACCTTATTCCTCAAAATGGGATTAGAGTCTATGATTTAAAACCTCGACCTATTATATACAAACCTTGCTAAGTTGGATATGTTGTGTGATTGACTCTAGTCCAGTGGTTTGTTGATTGGAACCTATTGAAACAAACCAATTTCTATCTAGATATTGAAGATGGCTTTGAATATTGATCCTGTTGTTATGAACTAATTAAATTATGCATTATGGGCACCAAATATGGAAACCCTACTGAAGAGAAAAGGATTGTGGAAGTATATGAAGGTTGCAATTCCATATCCAACAGACAACCAAGAAAAGTTTGTTGTTGATGGAAAGAAGGATGAGGCTGTAGGGGTCATCATGACCTATATCTCGTGGGAGATTCAATTTCACCTCAGTGGAATTGGATTCCCTCATCAATTCTGGAAGAAGTTAAAGTATTTGTTCAATTGAGTTGATGAGAGCCATGTCATGCAGTTGGAGAAAGAGTCGATCTCTCTCGATTCTCATTCTTTTTATAGAATGGAGAAATATTTAGTGCATCTCAAATAACTCCAGTTGAAATTTGGAGAATGTGGAAAGAACTATCAAAAGAAGTATGGAAAACTCATCAATCTGGTATTGATGAACATCAGAACACTATACGATGTCTTCATGTTGAATATCCACACCAACTGGAAAACATGCAAGGAAGATGGTAAGGATTACACATTTGAAGATTTCTGTGGTATTTTGATTACTGATCAACATAGATTTCTTGAATAAGGAAATCTTGGTGGTAAACATCAGGCCCACTTGCTCAAGGGAAAGAGCAAGATCGATCCCAGTGAAAGAGTATGGTTTGATGCCTCTACATAGAAACCTACATACAGTGACTAGAAACCATAAAGACAGATAGGTGCACCCCAACGAAGTCAAAATAAGAAGACATGTTAGTACTGTGGAAAGAATGTATATGTGGAGCTATAAAAAGAGAACTGACTTAGAGGATAAGGTTAAACACCTTGAAGGAGATGTGTCCATTGTACGCTGACCCACTGGTAATTTCACCTTCCAAATCAAAACTTCTCAATCCCTCTTGTCTCATTTTACACAAAATGAATGGGTAGTCGAATCTAGGTGCACTCATCACATGGCTAAGGATGCCTCCTTGTTCATGTGGTTGGATGAAGCTAAGGAGAGGAAAATCTATGTTGTTGATGTTTTTTCTCTGGATGTTGTTGGTCAGGGTGATCTTGCTTGTGGACATGGGAAGATTGTCAACGTCTATCATGTGCCAAACCTAAGTGCCAATATGTTCTTTGTTGATCAACTAACATGAACATAGAATATTGTGGAATGTTTTCCATATCGATTCTATGTTCGTGATTTGAAGAAATGAAATTCGGTTGTCACTGGTGGGATTCTTGACCCAATATAAAGTTTGTACATATTTTGTGACATGACTCGACCTAAAACTGAATAGAATGCATTTGTTTCTCACACCGATGAGAGAATTCAAGTTTGGCATGAGTGACTTGGACATATGAATTTTCAAAGTTTACAAGCACTAGAAACTCATAACATGGTTGCTGGTTTACTGCAGGTGTTTTCTCTTGAAGGGGTCTGTAAGGGTTGTGTGCTTGGGAAGCATCATCAAGCACCATTCGAACATGGAAAATCATAGCGAGTATAGAAACTAATGGAACTAGTTCATATTGATGTATGCTACATCAATCTACCTTCACTGGTAAGTGCAAGGTATATTTTGACTTTCATTGATGATTTCTCTTGCTTTACATGGATTGACTTTATGAAGAATAAGAACCTTGTATTTGAAAAGTTCAGGGAGTTTTGGGCCTTTGTTGAAAAACGATGTGGCCAACCCATCAAATTCTTGATATCAGACAATGGTGGTGAGTATGTAAATTGACCTTTTGAAGAATACCTGCATCGATCTGGTATTGATTGGAAATGGTCGATTCCTCACAGACCTCAGTAGAATGGTGTCACAGAATGAAAAAATAGAAAATTAGTCAAAATGGATATATGTCTTTTGTAGGCTAAAGATACGCTTCCTCACTTTTGGGAAAAAGTGGTGTACTATGAAAATTATATACTCAACCACATCTTAGCTAAAGTTGTTCCTTCCATGACTCTAGTTGAACGATGGTTATATGGGAAGAAGCCTTCAATCGGCCACCTCTGTTTGTTTGGATGTGTTTCCTGGGCTC
Organism: Picea glauca; assembly: GCA_000966675.3. Classification (NCBI taxonomy): domain Eukaryota; kingdom Viridiplantae; phylum Streptophyta; class Pinopsida; order Pinales; family Pinaceae; genus Picea; species Picea glauca. Next base: position 52,303 of record JZKD02S2001536.1, on the reverse strand, counting down.
ACATTATTGATGATTACATAAATAATTTGGATGCAAAGAGTTATCCTTACATCATGATGGGATACTCTGAAGAGTCTAAATCCTATCTACTTTTTTATCTTTTCAAACAACAAATCATTATCAATCAAAATGTACGATTTGATGAGAAGTCTTCTGGAATTAATTTGTTGAATGCCTCGTATGGATTTCTATAGGATGATCCCTTTGATGTTGTCCCAAACTATGGCTCTCATGTTCCATACTTCAATCCTTCGACTAGACAATTGAACATTCTTCCTCTTTCGACTAGATCGTCGACCTTCGATTCGACTAGTCCACCATCCACATTTTTGATTGGTCCACCGAATAAAGACCCTCCAACTTATGATCAACCCATTGAAGTGAATTGTAGTTCACATGTTTCTTGTTTTCCTAGATGGGTTTCCAAGACAATTGAACTTGTTGGAGTTGATGCTAGAGATGCCTCCTCTAGACGATAAACTCAAAGTAAAAAACAACATGTCAGTGTTTCCTTGATGAATCATGTACTTGAAACCTCTAATATTTTTTCCTACTCAGATGTTTTTTGGACGACCTGAATGGGAGTAGGAAATGAATATAGAAATTGATTCTTTGTCAAAGAATCATACATGGGACTTAGTTCCCCGACCAAAAGGAAAGAACTTTATGAAGTATCGATAGGTCTATTAGACCAAATTTACCTCTAAAGGTGTTTTTGAGTGACTTAAAGAACACCTAGTGGCAAAGGGAGTTTCTCAACAAGAAGGCATCGAATACATTGAAGCCTTTGTCCATGTCGTAAAGATGAACTTTGTTCAATTGATTCTTTCTCTTACTACTCATTTTGGATTGCCAATCCATCAGATGGATGTGAAGAGCACATTTATTCATGGAGACCTATCTGAAGAAATTTTCATGGAACAACCATGACCTAGTTTTTTGACAGATTCAAATTTGGTTTGTCAACTCAAGAAGTTTCTTTATGGTTTGAAGCAAGCTCCCCGAACTTGGTATGCTAAGATCGATAGTTTATTTCTTTGAATTAGTTTCAAACATTGTGAATCTGATCACATCCTATATGTTCTCCATACCAATGGAGGCACCTTGATTGTTGTTGTATATGTAGATGACTTACTCATTACTGACAATAATAATGATCTCAACCTCAAATTGAAGAAACATCTTGCTAACTCGTTTGAAATGATATATATTGGTGCTTTGCATTATTTTTTGGGTCTTCAAGTAGTACCATTGTGTGATGGATTTTTCATTTCTCATTCTAAACATTTTATGGATCTGTTGACATGTTTTAACATGGCTGATTGCAAGACTTGTGCTACTCCTTTTCAGCATGGAGTCAAGCTTCCCAAAACTTGTCAAACAACCGCAATCAATGCTACTCTTTATCGAAAATTGGTCGAAAGTCTTATTGATATTACTCATATTTGAACTGACATTTACTTTGCTATTAGTGTGGTTTATAGGTTTATGCAAGACCGTAAATAAAGCCGCTAGAAAGCAGTTAAACGAATTGTTTGATATCTCAAGGGTACCACTCATTTTGGTATCAAGTATTGTCAAAGTTTAGACTCGTTGGTCGACTTCATCGACTCCAATTAGGCTGGTGACAATGATGATCAAAATTCCACTTATGGCTATGTGTTTCCCTATAGCACTGGATTGCTGGTGTGGTTGTGCAAGAAAAACAAAGGTAGTCTCTTTGTCAACTATGGAAGCAAAATATCATGGTGTCATTCAAGAAAGTACTGAAGTTGTATGGATTTTCCAAATTTTGGGAGAACCTTTCCTTCCTGTTTAGACCTCGACTATAATCTATTGTGATAACCAAAGTGTTATATAGGTTGTTGAAAACCCTTTTTCCCACATTAAGATGAATCATGTTGAGCTCCATGATCACTATTTGAGACAATTGGTCAATGAGAATGTTGTATCTTTTGAATATTCTAGAATTGATCATTAGGTAGTTGATATCTTCATCAAACCTTTAGATGAATCCATATTTATCAAGCTCCACATGATGCTTGGGCTTCAAGAAGCTTCAATTATGGGGGGTTTCATAATGACGCAATTTCACCTCCTCAATATCTAGAGACATGTGTTGATGGGGGGGAGTGTTGGAACATCAAGCATTGAAGTTTTTTCACATATCTCCTAGGTTTGGTCGGTCGAGAGGTCAACCTACAACTAGATACAGTCGGTCGGGTGATCGACTAACACACTACATCAGTTGGTCGAGTATTCGACGTGTCTATCGGTCATACAATCGACCAATAGTCGAATATAGTAGGGAGGTGTATCAAACAACCCAAAAATAAACTAAGATTTGGATGCGTAGGCCATTGGGTCGAGAATTCTTGTCAAGTTGACTCGACAAAGTGGATTTTGTAGAGTCAACTCTAACAATCAACAATTACATGTGGAAAATATATTCCATATTCTATGGAAGTTGGTTAAATATTGAGACTATAAAACTAGACCCCTTGGGTCATTATCATCATTAATATTGTGCAATATATCATATGGATCAAGATGTGCAACATGCACTATGATGTTTTGACCACAATTCCCTCTACTTAAGTGTTGTAACGATGTCTTTAGACACCACCCTTTGTCTTTGAATTTGTTTGTTCCTCTTCGATTATCTGCAATACTATGTTTTATATTTCATGTTGTGTTCCACCATATTCCCCAATAGTACTTGATTTGGTGGTCATTCTTTTCTACACACGATCATGGGTATTCATTCCTCGAGAAGAGAGTTATCTCACACTTGATTTCTTTTTTAGGTATTGTTCCGATCTGGTATTTGGAGAACTCGTCTTGGGCCCCTTTCACAAATTATTCCTATATTTTGTAATGTAGTTCAGCCATAAGATTCCCTTCTGACCTCACACATTAAGGGGCATATGTTATAGCATCTTTTTCCACCCTATGTGCTTAAGATGGATCCATTGGCCTTGAACCCTAAACCTCTTGTAGCAGTAAACTAAGATTTGCCTTCAATCTCTTCAATTTTATTTTTTTTCAATCTATACAATATGTTTGATCTAGCGAAGAGCGCACATACACTACGTTCCCATTGATAAAGCGTGCATGCCTTTAAAATACACCAAAAAATATAAATGTCTGAAAAATATATGTTTTTTAGTAGAGTTCATGGGTTTTCCAAGCTATTTACCTCCTATTTCATGTGCATAACTACCCCAACCTTCAATACTTGGTATAAATACAGCCTTAAGGTGAAGGAGAATGGGAATCACCTTTATTATACCAAACTAATGTTAAAATATGGAAGGAGTTTATTCTCAAGTTCTTAATTCTATTTCCCTCTTTGGAAACCCCTATTTCTAACATCCTTTCCCATATTATCTTGTTTGAATAAAAAGACTCCTTCTTTTTATCATGCTTACCTTTATTTAGTATCATAGAGGAGAAGATACCTTCAATGGCTTGGGAGGAGGTGTAATGTCCCCCCAACCCAGTTGAGGAACATTATGATGCATAATACTTATAAATTTCAAATTTATGTTGTCTAATTAATTTCCCGTAGCTTCTAGCTATGTTTTACATATATATTTAACTATTATCTATTACCATAAATTAGATGCATCAACAACATGCTAAAAACAACATGAAATGAAGCTAGTAGACTCAAATACAACATCATATAAATCATTCTCAATTATAGAGTTAATGCACAGTAAATAAACTCATAATACAAACAAAACAACAAGATAAAAAACTTATCTTTAAAAATAGATGTCCAACCATCTGCTTGGGACAGACGTTCCACCCAACCATATACTTGTTGTTCCAAATCTCAACAACAACTCACCACCAAGATGAGGCTAGTAATCCAAAAAAGAGGGTGGTCTCTCACTGTCCACTCACAACTCAAAAAACCCACAACCCACTAGTAGTCTCCTACAACTATCCTGATTTTCCACCAACTATCTTCCTCTTGACCTGCCCAACATAAGGAATGTACTCATTCACTTATCTCAGTCCCTTAGGTGTCCCATTCATTTATCAGGGTCTCTATGGCACAAGTAACTAGGAATCTCTCAGTTGGGAACTCAAGGGAATTCATTGCTAGGAAAACTGCCAACAACAACAACAACCACTTGTTGTTATAGTGAAATCACACATGAGTTCACTCTTTAGGCCTGGCAACCTAGCTCTTCAATATTCAGCTAAAAAATGCTCCAGATATGCTCCAACATGCTCTATAATTCTCCCTCCATGAATTCTCCATCTCCAATCTCTCTTTCTTGCTCTCTACTTGTTGTTCATGCACCAAAAACTAAATGTCTCCCACTGTTGTAGCTTACCATATGAATTTACTCTCCTTTGTCTTGCTTGGTTGACTCACACACTTCCCCGAGATGATTTTACTCATCCCCCATGCTTCCAATAACTATGGGATGTGACTTCAGACACCCACCCTCTTACATGCATTCAATGATTGGATTTGGGGACACTCAATAAAAAACTAGAGTTTAACATATAATCATAATAAAATTCAAAAATGTGGGTAGAATTAATAGACATGGGTAGTTCCCCCCTTGGACCCCTCTTAAGAATTCTCCTAGACCCTCCCCTCTCTTGTGGATTAATTCATCCCCCATATATGTCCATGTCCCCTTAGCAGTTGGCATCACATTTTATTATTAAAATTCAGAAATAAATTTTGCATATACATCGTTTGTATGTAGCCACACATTATATCTACATTAAGCATTAATTAAACCGGGGATTATAGTGAGGATGCTACATTCCCCATCCCCTACAATTGTGCACCATCCTCGGTGCACACTATGCTGATATACACATATGAAAATTTACATCACAATACTTAGAAATAAAATTACGCAATTGTATACTCCAACAACAGTTCCAACTATAATCTCTTGTTCCTCTCAACCCACTGACCCAAGGAATGTACCATTCGTTTATTACGGCCAACCTAAGGAATTTACCATTCATTTATCAAGGCTAAACCAAGTAATTTTCCATTCTTTTATCAAATCCCCAAAGTAGTTGGCTAGGACTCTGAGATGTGGTTCCAGAACTCTAGCTGCTCAAAATGGAATCTTGCATTCTGGTTTCTTCAAAATTGTCAAAAATTTGTGGGTATTCTTCCTACATGTTTTCTTCATGCTCCCATGTAGCATATTCAAAACCATAGCAGGTCCATTCAACCTTTACCATCCCTATGGCCTTGTTCCTAAGAACTTTGACTTTTCGGTCCTGCGTATTATTTCCACCTAGAAATCCCCTTTGTGCTCCACTTGGATCACATTCCAATCAATTATGCGGTTAGGGTCAGGAAAATATTTCTTTAATAATGACACATGCAATGCATTATGCACTTTCATGGATGTAGGAAATGCTAGAATGTATGGAATTGGCCCTCTCTTTTCTAAGATTTCAAAAGGTCCATAATATCTTGCTTCCAAGTTTGGGAAACTTCATAATCTTAGTTAACTTATCTTTTCCTTCACTTTTAAAAACACATGTTCTCCCACTTTAAAATATCTGAACACTCTATTCTTGTCTACATAAATTTTCTACCTACCTTGGGAAGTATTTAAATTATACTTAATCTTTTCCAACTGCTCTTCCATTTCCTTCAACAAATCTGGCCCAACAACTGCTCTGTTTGTTGGATTATCCCAACTCACTGGTGTGTTACACTTTCTTCCATACAATGCTTCAAATGAACTCATTTTTAATGAGGATTGTTACCCATTATTTTAGTAAATTAAACTAAATTAATATAATCCTTCCACTTTGATGGTTGATCCATCACATTTATTCTAAGCATGTCCTCAATGATTCTATTAGTCCTTTCTATTTTGCCATCTGACTCTGGGTGATATGTTGTGCTAAGATTTAAATTTTTTCTAAAACCTTTGAACAAACCATTCCAAAAATTGGAAGTAAACTTTGGATCTCTGTCTGAAACTATTTCCTTAGGAGCTCCATGTAGCCTGATAACTTCTTTCATATAAATCTCTGCAATATTTGTTTCCTTGTGTGTTGTCTTCACAAGAATAAAATGTGCTACCTTAGTTAATTTATCCACCACCACCATGATGGAATCATGTTGCTTCATTGTTCTAGGAAGCTTTGTAATCAAATCCACTGTGATAACCTCCCACTTCCATTCTAGAATGGGAAAAGGTTGTAGTAGCCCCACTGAATGCCTATGCTTTGTCTTCACCTTCTGGCACTTTAAACATCTGGCTATGTAATTAGCCACTTTTTTCTTCATTCTTGGCCAAAAGTATTGGATTCTTACTGCAACATATGTCTTTTGATATCTTGGGTGTCCAACATATGGCACATTATGCATTTCTCTTAGAACTACATTTTTCAACTCATTGTAATTTGACACATATACGTTTCCTTTGTACATGATAATTCCATCTTCTTTCAACTCATAATAATTAAATTTCTGTTGAAAATTTCCTTGCTGTAATGTTTCTTTTATTTTCAAATACCGTTGATATGAATTTTCCGCTGCAATAATATTATCTTCCAAATAAGTCCTATACATGTTGATGTCTGTAATATTCTTCTCATGAGCTCTCCTGTTGAGTGCATCATCCACTTGATTCTCTTTGCCTTTGATGTAGTTAATTCTAAATTTGTACACGGTAAGAAATTTTGTCCATCTAGTTTGTCTGGAATTTAATGTTGTCTCGCCAAACAAATGTTTTAGACCAAAGTGGTTTGTCCTTAGCTAGAATTTCCTTCCCATGAGGTAATTTCTCCACATTTTCAATGCGTGTACAATTTCCGCTAACTCTAGGTCATGGGTAGCATAATTCCTCTCATGCTCTTTTAATTTTCTGGACTCATAGCATACCACATGATATTTTTGACTGAGGACTCCATTGATCCCTTTCTTGCATGCATCCGTGCACACAAAAAATTATTCATCCAGATCCAAAATCTTCAAGATTGGTGCACTTGTCAATATGTATTTAAGCTAGTGAAACCTTTTTTCACATTTGGAAGTCCATTCAAACTTCACTCCATTATTTTGAAAATAAGTGATTAGGATTACACTATTTGAGAATTCTTTTATGAATCTTTGGTAATAACCAACAAGACCCATGAATGATATAACCTCTATGAAATTTCTTGGCGCCATCCATCCTCTAATGGAATCTATATTTTCAGGATCCACTTCTATCCCATCCACTAAAATTATATGCCCCAAGTAGTGAATCTTCTTTTGATGAAAGATGCACTTACTTAGCTTAGCATACAATTTATGCTATTTTAAAACTTGCAACATCATTCTTGAATGTTTATTATGTTCCTATTATGTATTATAGTATATGAGTATATCATCTAGGAACACATTTACAAACTTGTCCAGATACTTCCTGAACACTCCATTCATCAGGCACATAAAAACAATTGGGGAATTTGATAGTCCACATGGCACTACCGTGAATTCATAATGTCCATTTCTTGTTATGAATTTTGTCTTGTTGATGTTTTATTCCTTATCCTCACTTGATGATATCTTGATGTCAAGTCAATATTGGAAAATATTATTGCACCTTTTAGCTGATTGAATAAGTCATCAATCCTTGGAAAATGATATTTTTTCTTTATGGTGACCTTATTTAGTTGTCTGAAATAAATGCACAACCTCAACGTTCCATCTTTATTCTTTACAAAAAACCTTGGGGCACCCAAAGGTGACACACTTGAGTATATATACCCTTTCTTTATAATTCTTCAAGCTGCATTTGCAACTCCTTCAACTCTGACGTACCCATTCTATATGGTGTCTTGGACACTAGGGAAGCTCCTGGAACCAAATCGATAGAGAAATCAATGTCTCTCTTTGGTGGAAATCCCATGATTTCCTTAAAAACATATTCAAAATCCCTTAAGACCAGATGGTATTCAATGCTTTCCACTTTATCTTTGGCCACCTATTCCATACGGGCTGTAAAAAATTGACATCCTTTCTTTAATTTTTTTTTCAGCTGCATGGATAAAATTTCTCTAACAACCACTTCTCTTGAAATTCCTTGAATTTTTCCTTGCTTCCCTTCTTCATCAAGACACGTGATTGTCTTGTTGTAACAATATAGGATAGGATGGTGTTTTTCCAACCAATCCATTCCAATTAGATAATCATATGAACCCAATGGTATGATTTTCACATCTACTTTTGTGCTGAGTCCATTCATGTCTATTAGACAATATTTAAACAACTCATTAATCTTCCTCTTAGCCCATGTGGATAAATGAACTAACCAATATTTCTTATCCTTACTCCTTTGCAAGTGAAATATTTTTTTTTTTTTAGAGTTTAGGTAACTATAGATAGCTCCAGAATCAATTAAAACTACTATGGGTTGGTTATCAATCTTACCTTCCACTTCAATCATGGGGGATTGATATTCCACTTGCTTGTTGTTCATGGCTGAAAGATCCTTGGCATGTTTCCTCCCATGTATTCAATTGTTTAAAACTCTTGAATGTTATGGACATTTCTCATTCTTTCTCCCTTGTGAGGGAAGTCTCTATATAAGTTATTTCCCTCACATCACCAACATTGTATAGATACTTGCCTTGGCCTTTTCCCAAATGAATCTGCAGTCTTGTGCTCATTTTGGATTGGTTGACCTTGCTTATTTGTTTGGTAGTTTTTCTTGAAAAAGGGTGGCTTAAAACCTTTCTTCCTTTGATCCTTATTACCTTTCATCTTGTCATTCCAAGAGCTTTAGAAAACTAGCCCTCCTCTGCTTTGATCATAAAGAGGATTTTCTCTCCTTATGGATTCGTCCAAAGTTTTGGGGTTAACATATTGGATCTTGTCACTGTAGAAAGAGGGTAAACCAATTAGAAACCTTAGGATTTTGACTTTCTCATCCTTATGAAGTCAACATACTTCAACAATTCAAATAACCTCTTCTCATATTCATCCATTGTCATGGTTCCTAACTTGAGTTCAAAGAAATCTTTCATTTTTCTTTCATAATAATGCTCAGAAAAATATTTCTTTTGGAAATATCCTTTGAACTACCTCCATGAGATCCTCTTTTCATCAATATTATTGGCTTTCTTAAGTTTATCCCACCCCATGGTTTCTTTTCCTTACAAGTGGTAGGTTTAAATTCTAGCTTCAACCCATGAGGGGTAATTATGCAGCTGGAAATATTTATTCATTTCCAACATCTAGGCCTCGACCTCTTCTCCTTTCCTATGCTTACCATTGAAATTTGGTGGCTTAATTTTCTTGATTTCATCTTGCAAGATGTTTGCCTCAGGCCTTCTTCTCTGCCTTCGGACATGAGACACACTTGGGATGCTCCCTGGACCTAAACTTGCATGATTTATTCTGGTGGATTTTCTTTGAGAATGATGGCGCCTTCTCATGCTTCTTGATTGCCTATCATTTCCATGATAATCCCTTTTTCTTTKGGATATGAATGCTGACACTTGTCTAGCACTAGTTGCTTTCTTGGTGCCAAAATATTTKTTAACTTGCTTATGAAACATATTCATACTCTTACATATCTCTTCTTGATSCTTCATAATCCTTTAATTAAMTTCTATATATCTTTGCACTTCTCTATGCAAGCTTCTCATAGTTACATGCTCATGCCCGCCTCTTCTCCTATTGGACTTTGTATCAACATTTMCCATGCTCACATGAAGACCTTTKATCTMTTCCTCGTGGCTATAATATCCCTAAGAATATTCCATAACTCCAATCCTCATATCAGAACCAAAGTTTATTTCTTGCACCTCTAATTCTGCAAGAAATGTGCATGCAATATTTATTGTTAAAACATGCATACTATAAAACATTTCATCAATTAGAATACATGTTATTCTTTATCCCAATTTAAAAATTACATATTGCAGTAAATCGGAAATATTATTCCTTAGATTCACCCCTCTCTAAAACAACTTTCCAATGACTATATTCATGCCTCAATCTGAATTATGAGAAAAAAGTTACAACATTTACATGTTGCAACTTTCCCACTTATTTACTACTACAGAAAACTATTTATTGCATTCTGAGAATTTTTAGCACCCATTTCAAAAATTTGGGTGGATAGATGTCTTATACTCCTCAAAAAACTTCCAGTGACTATTTTTTCCTCCAATCTAATCTTTGAGTTGAAAGTTATGGTCCAGAGAAGTGTAGGTTGTTTTACCGAATTTATCCATGTATTCTACACGTGTCTTCTTTCTCTCCTAGCATTTTTACATACTGAGATTCTAAATCTAGCTCCATGGATGTCTTCTATGGATCTTAATATTTCCATAGACTACTCTTGTTCCCCAAATGAAATTTTGAGCAAGGAGTTATTCCCTCTGGAAGTAAACTTGTACTGAAATTTTACCCTTAATGTTGTAGTTGTAACATTCTCATATGAGCTATGTTTTGCGTACGTGATAACTCATTGGATAACTCTCTCCGAGTTATTTTATTTGAGATATAGAGACAAGTATACCTTGGTACACTTTTTTATCATGGGTTTTTATTGGATAAAAACATTGATTAGGCCCTCAAAACATTCCTGCAAGTTAATGACCTTCAAAAATATGAAACAATTTGGAAATTTTCATATAAAATTGACTGTTTTATGGTTATAAAAACCCTTTARATCTAAACCATCGATCTCAAATTAGGTGTAATATGAGCCTTTTATTCACCAATCCTTTCTAAACCCCTGTGGATCAATATCCACCATCGATTGAMATCTCAAATAAATATGGAAAGTTTATCTKACTCTATCGACAATCAACGATCGACTTATTCCTTTGGGAACACACAAAACTTTCCAAAAAATTCYTACACAACCATCGAMTGTTGGCCCATTCCCTTGAAAATTGATTCACAACACGATGCTAAATTAGTTAACCTGGCCATCRGTCGTCAATCATCGATAATTTTCATTGGCGAATGAAAMTCCTCACCAATTCAGTCGACGCCCAACCATCGGCCCATCTGTTGTTGGTAATTTATCTTGGCGACCACTTATAACACATCGCTAAACCTGCCAACTAGACCATCGATRAACCCTTTTGATTGAAAAATCATTTATCCAATTTGGCCGACCCAACCATTGGCCATCGAMCATCATTTTTCACTGATGTGGCATGACATGCGGATGTTGACATGGCATGACACATAGACTATAACCTAGAATCGGGATGACATGACACACCACATGGATGTTGATGTGGCATGACACATGAATGTTTATTTTGCATGACACATCATCACCCTCTTTTCTCCATCATCCATTAGCCATTTCTCTTCGATGACCTGAAAACCTCGCCAATTCAGTTGACGCCCAAAAATCATCCCATTAGCCATTGGTGCTCCCGATTACTTGATTGAAACACTTCACCGATTCAGTAAACACTCGACCATCGTACCATCAACCCATCAATTGTCTCTCTTTCTCAACCAAAACACTTTTCTAAATCAATCGACACCCGACCATCGACCCATTAGCGATTTCCTTTGGATGCACCAACTCCTCACTGAATTGCACCCAAATTGGCCGACCCCCGACCATCGGTTGTCGTCCATCGGAGACAAAACACTTTTCCAATATGGCTGACCCAACCGTCAACCGTCGACGATTTAATTTGGCCAAATCCAACACTTAGAATTTTTTTTGACAATCTTCGATTAATCTAGGTCGTTGATCTCCAAGCCAAGATGATCTTAACCATTGATCGATATGCTCCACTTTGCAATCCTCCAAAATTGAATCTCAGACATTGATCAGCCCCAACCTCCCAACAATTGAAAATAAATCGAGACCATTGATTGGATCCATTTTCGAAAAAAATGAAAATGAATCTCGGTCGTTGGTTTGTTTCAACTTCAAAAAAACTAAAAATGAATCCTCCCCATCCATCTACTTCACCTTTCAAACAAATGAAACATTATAAGTTTTTAAATTTATCAAAGTGAATCTGGGTCATTGATCTCGAGATCAAACACGATCTTGGTTGTCAATTCACTTAACTCTGTAAAACACTGCAACGACCATTAACATGTGAAATTTGACCTTCCAAGTCAAATTTAACTCTGCAACTTTGTAGATTGGCTCCATTGAATCTCTTAAACAATTATGAGTCCTTTAAAATTGAATCTTGCTCACGAATTTGGGGTTTTCTCTATGATTTTTCACCATTTTCCACAAAATTCACACAAAACGAAATCTACAGCAGCGAATTTGTCCAATTCACACTAGTCTTGGCCCATACAAGCCCGATGTTTGAAGCATAGGCTCTGATACCATAATGTAACGTCCCCCCAGCCCATTTGAGTAACATTATGGAGCAAAATACTCATAAATTTCAAAATTTTACTATCTAATTAATTTCCTGTAGCTTCCAACTATGTTTTACATATATATTTAATTGTTTTCTATTACCATAAATTAGATGCATCTACAACATCCTAAAAACAACAAGAAATGAAACTAGTAGACTGAAATACGACAATGTATAAATCATTCCCAATTGCATAGTTGATGCACAACAAATAAACTCATAATACAAACACAACAACAAGATAAAACACTTATATTTAAAAATAGATGTGAAACCAACTTATTAGGATGAACATTCCACCCAACCATAGATTTGTTGTTCCAAACATCAATAGCAAGTCACCCATGAGCTAAGGCTAGTAATCCAAAAAAGAGGGTGGTCTCTCACTATCCACTCATCTCTCATAAAACCCACAACCCACTGGTATTCTTTTAGAACTATCCCAATTTTCCACCAACTCTCTTACTCTTGACCTTCCCAACCCAAGGAATCTACCCCTTCATTGATCTTAGTCCCTCAGGCATCCCATTCATTTATTAGGGTCTCTTTGGAACAGGTAACCAAGAATATCTCAACTAGGAACTCAAGGGAATTCACTTCCAAGAAAACTACCATCAACAACAACAACCACTTGTTGTTACAATAAAACTCACACAGGAGTTCACTCTTCAGGCACGACAACCCAAATATTCAGTATTCAACTAAAAAATGCTCCAGATATGCTCCAAGATGATCTAGAATTCTCCCTCCATGAATGCTCCAACTCCAAGCTCTATTTCTTACTCTCTACTTGTTGTTCATGAACCAAAAGTTGAATGCCTCTAACTGCTATAGCTTCCCATATGAATTTCCTCTCCTTTGGCTTGCTTTCTTGACTCACACACTTCCCCAAGATGATTGTACTCAACCCCCATGCTTCCAATAACTATGGGATGTGATTTCTCACACCCACCCTCTTACACACATTCAATGATTGGATTTGGGGACAATCAATAAAAAACTAGATTTTAATACATAGTCATAATAAAATTCGGAAATGTGGGTGGAACTAATATACATGGGTAATCCCCCTTTGCACAACTCTTAAGCATTCTCGTAGACAAGGATGATTTTAAGGATGGAAATTTATTTTAAAATGTAGAAACTTTGGCGAATCTTACTAATTCTTCATATGCCAACTATAAAATGTTTGGCGATATTTTTGTAAATATATTCAAATTTATAAGGATTTTATATAGTTTGTATAAAATTTTGGCGATTTTTAAGGTAAAATCATTTTATCCTATAGAATTTGGGCGAATCATTTTTAGAATAATGAATCGTGTTTTGGGAAAAACCTTGGAAAATTAGCCCATGAGCGAAATTTAGCCCCTAAAATCATATTTGCTCCTAGATCCTCCCCTCTCTTGTGGATTAATTCATCCCCCATCTCTGTGCATGTCCCCTTAGCAGCTGGCATCATATTTTGTTATTAAAATTAGGAAATACATTTCACATATACATCATCTGGCCGTAGCCACACATTATATCTACATTAAGCATTAATTAAACTGGGGATTATAGTGGGGATGTTATAGGAGGAACTTAGATGGAGGTTTCAATTCGTGATGACAACAAAGTATCAGGTGAATGTATTCCATGTTGTGTTGTTCATTAATAGATAACTCTCTTCTTTCCCTCCTCCAATTTTGTGTACTTGATGCATTTTGTTATGTTTAATCACAAGTATTTGGTAGAAAACTGAATAATCTGATCTGAGTTGCTTAGAGTAGTGATATTTTTAATTTCTTGTTTCTACTTTACTCACACACTTGTTGTTTCTTGTGTGCATATCAACGAGGTGTATCTCGTAGAGAGAGAGATCAGAGCAAAGACCTTCCAAAATGGATCTTCCTCAACCTTCATTACTTTAGGTGAGTAGTTCATGATTGCCTAGTACTTACAAGAATGTTCATTTTTACTACTCTAGGATTGAGTCAGTTGTCTCTATGTTTCCGTTCCATTGTGACCCTCACCCTTGTCATGGGATAGAAAATTATGTAACAACATTTATCATTGAATAAATGTAATGTGGCCTTATTAAAGAAGGTCCACTATGTATTTAGGAGGTGGTTATGATTAGGGTTCTCTAGCTAGCTATAAATGAGGATAGATTTCTCTGTATGGGTATGTATTGGAGTATATTGTATTAAAACTTCTCTCATAAGGAGGTTTCCCCCTTGAAGAGGCAAGTTAATGAGAGTTGATATTTCCATAAAGGGATCATTGTATGATGTTTCCCTACCTTAAGGGTATTTTGATAAATAAAGTATTGAAAATTCCTGAAAATCTTGCTTGTGATTCTATTTTAAGGGTTAAGGATCATAACACCTACTATCCAATCTGGGTCCACCCTTCATATCATATCTATTTTTGTATTGTATGCCCTCAATTCTACTTGTTTCTTTCATGCTTCTTAGACCCTTCAAGGTTTTAAAAAATTCAAGGCTAGATCTTTCAAGGCTATTGAGATTCCTTCAATATTCATCCTTGAGACATTAGACACTTTTTTTTCAAGTATTACAACGATACTTGAAGTACAAAATCCTCCTTGGTTGACCTTGGTCTGGATGTAATGATGGTTGTCCCCTACACCTTCACGAGTGACACTACACCAAATAAGGTCATTGGTGATTCATTGTTAGAACTTCAATAATGATGGTTAAAATGGTCCTTGTTGCCACAAAATGATTGTTATAAAAGCCTCTATTATTAAAAGCATAGTTACCTACTTGATGAAAACCCTCAAAAAGTGGTCTTTATTGCTAGTTCAAAATGTGGTGCTCCAAAATCACTCCTTTTTTTTCAAGGCAATCTTTTGATAGTTTAAATCTTCTTAATCATAAAGTATCTATAATTTTTTTCAATATTGTGTTTTTTCAAAAAAATATCCAATGTCTATTTTTTTAATAGTGTTTTTTCAATTTCTTTGAATAATTTTTTTTAAAACCTAAAATTAGTATTTTTAAGATTATCAAAAATACTCTCAAAGTTGTGATTTTTATTTAATTACATATTCTTAAGTATTCTAGGATTTAGTACATTCTATCTTACAATCTAATATATTGTTTCTAACACTTTTATAGGTTTATTTCAATGTATCATATACTTGAGAGATGTAGCTCAAAAACACCATTTTTTTACATTTAACAAAAAATATATACATTTAAAAGATAGTTATAATGAAAAAGTTTACATTTTGAAAGTTTTTTTGGTTTAAAATGTTATATCAAATAGAATAGAATATTTTTATGGTAAAAATAAAATAAATAAATAACACTTTTTACATTTTTTTTTATCGATTTAATGTGATTTTCCCTGAAGTAATGATTCAAATAAAAATAAAAATTTAAATATTATTCAATTAATATGGTAAATAACATATTAAAAAGATTCATGTTGACGCAACAATATATAAGTATTTATGTCAAAATTGAACATTACAAAATATAACTCATTAATATTATATCAAATTAAGCATTTTCTTGAAGAACACCATAAAACTAATCAATAATAATATGAAATACAATAAATTTATCATTTTCAACAAGAACGTCTTCATTTTTAGGAGCTTGACTTTCTTTTTAGATATCATTTTGCTCTTCTATATCCACAAATTTTTCAAAGTCATCATTTCCAAACAACCCTTTCAATGGCGATTAGGTTCTTTTCACGTTTTTTCACACGATGCTACACTAACATCTCCTTTTTTCAAACCAATTTATTCCATTTAAAAACAGTCTTATAATCTCTAAATTCAAAAAAATATAAAAAAAATCAAAATTAAAAAGTAAAAAAAGAAAGATTAAAAAACAAAACTTTAATTTTATTTTTTTTAAAGATAAATTATGAAAGCATACACCAATTAAGAAAAAAAGTTAAATAAATGAATAAATAAGTTGAAAAGAAAAAGGGGTGGTAGGTGGGGGGATATTATGTGATCCTGAAGGAAATGTATTAGTTCACTTCACATGGGGTTTGGGGAACACTACCAACAATGTTGTTGAGGCATATGCACTATGGAAAGGAATGAAAATTGCAAGGATAATAGGCTTTCAGAAATTGACCATTCTGAAGGACTCAATGATTGTGATTTGATATCTTATCAATCACATAAATTCGAGAAACAAGGTTCCTCGAGGAAAAATCACTCAAGCTTATAATCTCCTTATGGTGTTTGATGGATACAAAGTTTTTCATATCAAGTGAGAACACAATAGTCACACTGATAGATGGGACAAAATTGGAGCTTCACTTGGCAAAGGCGTTTTGATTATCAATGGTGATAAAAGATATGAATACATTCCATAGACATATAGAGTCATTTAAGGCAGGGTCTAGTTGATGCATGGTGGGAAGGAGTGTTCTTGTGATCCTTATTCCTTTTCACTTGTTTCAATATGATTGCATGGTGAGCATTTATGGTTGTTTATGTGATCTTTTTTTTCAATGTATCATGGTTGTTATGGATTTCATAGTTGGGGTTTCCTTTGACCTTTGGTGTGGCTCTTTGTTATTGGAGAAGTTCAATATGGGTGTAGTCTAGCTCCTTTCTCCTCTAGTCGGGACTTGTCTGGTAAACAAATCCTTTTCCTATGCTTTGATTTTGATTCAAGATTGTGATGCTTGTTATTTGGATTTTGATTATGTAGCATTTTTTTGGGATGTTAGGTTAATTATCAATAGTACTGATAATTATCCCAATAATAGGTTTGGGTACTCTATATTTTCTCATCTAGGAAGGTAAAGTTTTGGAGGGATTCTCTTCTTCATCTATATTTTGGACTGGTTTATTTTCATATCTTTTAGTCTCTAGACTTTTATCTAGTGTTTCTTGCTGGTTTTTTGGATTTCCCTTCGTCATGTTATTTCCTGTATATTTTTACCAAGGGTTTTAAATGCAAGAGATTCGAGTTGTTGGAGGTTTACATTAGAATATTTGGCACATCATCTCTCTTCCATCAGAAAATTAGCGGAATTGCTCTAGATTATATTAATATTGGTAAACATGGCTCTGTTTACCTGGAGTGTTCTTGAATTTTAAGAAATTATGTTGGGAATGTTGTGTATGTCTCTAAAAAAATTTCCACATTGAAGTGAAACCTTCTCCTAGGTTTAAGTTTGAAGATAGGTTGTTGTTGGATGAGGTCAACCCTGTTGTTCTTATTTTTCCACAAGTGGTCTGCATTGTTACCAAGAGAAACCTATTTGAATATAGTAACAATAGTGGAAAGAGTATGGGTCAAAACATGGATATTTTTGGAAGGGAACTTAAATAGTTTCTTCATCGTCAAGAGGATATTTCAAAGGAAATCGCTTCTACTCTTCACTATCTATCTGACAAAGTGGGAAACTTGGACTAGTCTTTCAATCAGAGTATAGAATCCTTGGAGACAGAGTGTCAGTTATTAATAACTTTTATTATACATCCTTTGAAATCCATCTCGATCAATTAGGTATCACAGGCCTCTCGACATGAGAGTTCAGAAGAAGGACAAGGAGGAATGGAAGTGGTTCCCATGGAAACTAAAGAAGACACTATTGGAAAATTGTGTTGTCATTGATGTTAAAGGATGTCATTGATGTCACAAGTAGGGGGACACAATGAATTCCTCCATGCATTGTGTTAACAAGTTGTTACATATATACCTTGTGTGAATGACAGGTCCAAAGATCGAACCAAACTAGACAGACATAGGAAGAAGAGAATGTTTCGTGTGATGATAAGATTTCGTAAGGTAATATTAATTGTGAACAATGAACCCAAAAAAACTAGAGCTGCATAGGTACAGTGAAATTGGAAGAAAAAAAAAGATGAACCCATAGAGGAATAATTGAGGGATGAGATCGAGAACGCAGGATGATGATGAACAAGTCGATACAAGTGAATTCAGGCTACACAAGCATAAGGATAAGTCGTGCAACTGGAAGGATGGACGAGACAACCCTGTGGAATATTTTTGTTGTAGAACAATAAACTTGGTTGAAAAACAAGAACTAAATTCTGAGAATGCAAAAAGGCTTTGGAAAGTGTGGAAAATATGAGAAGTACTGAGCTTGAAAAGAAGTTCTCGGTTACTCAAACCAAAGATAATGGATATAGTCAATATATCCCATATTCATAAAGAAAATTAACTTGGGTAGGTTTATAATGTAGAGGTGGCATTAAGTTGTTTGGATAAGAATGGGAATGTTATGAAATCATGTGCAAAGGATTAAATTTTATCAGTTAGACTGCAACCATTGATCTTTAGAGATCAACAACTAAGATCAAAAGACTAGGGCCCTATACTTGGTGGCCACGCCAATGCCACATCAGTATATCTGTAGATTCTACATCAGTGCCACGTGTTAGGAAATGTATAGGTGCCACATCATCTAGTGTACATGAAGAATATGTTTGTGTGGCAACCATAACATCTGCAACATCGACACAAAGCTCTAGAAAAATGACTAAGTATTGAGATATCGCAGAGATGGTGAGCGTGACGTAGAATCAGAAGTAAGTGAAGAATGACTAGGGACCTGCAGTGAGATCTTGTAAATTTGGCTAAGTATGAGGACCCAGTGAATAAATGACTAAGTACCAAGAATCAGTCAGATGAAGATGTATAAAAAATGACTAAGTATAGATATGTCTTGCAGAGAATGGTGAGATTCAAATAATTGACTAAGTTACAACAATCAATTAGATGGATGGAAATGATCACAAGAATTGGGCAATTATCGTAGACCCGCGAACCCGTGGTGAGAGGTCAAAAATTGAATAAGTATAGGAGACCCACGATAGGAGTATGAAAATGGCTAAGAATCAAGAATGACTAAGTGACAAGAAGATTTCAAAGAAATGGATAAGTATCAAGAGTGGATCGGTCAGATGGATGAGGTCATGGATAAGAGAAGAATGGAGATGCCACAAACCCATAGTGAAAGTTTGAAAATCGACTAAGTATGAAGAATAGATCAGACGATACAGAAGATGAGATATCTGATGGCTCGGGAGAGGCCACTTGTCACAAATTAGATGGCCCAGAGGATGGTAGATCCAATGACTCATAATATCTTGTAAACCCACAGAGAAATGGTCAGAAATGTGTCTAAGTATGGGTGAAAAGTGAGTGCGGTGGAACTCGAAGGTGCATTATGGTGGGCACGGAAGGTTAGACAAAAGTGTCTCACACCCGCAGAGAAATGATTGAAAAGGATATAAGTATATGTGCAAAGTGAGTGACGTAGAGCTTGAGGGTGTAATTTGGAGGTCACAGAAGTATGAAATGAAGAAGAGATATGATGCAGGCGAGAAATA
>JZKD02S2001525.1:36508-47033 GCA_000966675.3 Picea glauca | reverse complement strand
GTTGAAGAGGATAAGGTGAGGAGGTTAGGATGATCCCACTAAATCATGAAAGCGAGTAAGATCCAAACCATTCGGATGCCACCTCATCATGGAAGTTTCTCCTTCTAGAAGATTCGAGAAAATGCTTGTTTTTCCCACGTGTAGGCATTCTCACACCCTACCTATAGAGCAACCTGCGAACCTCTCGCAACCCAGCTATGGTGCAACCTGCGAGAATCAATCATTCTCGCACCCTGCCTATATAGCAACCTGTGAACTTCCTTTTTTATAGGGTTTTTACAAAGGAAAATGCAACTTATCTTCTCAGGAAAAGTTCTTCTCCCTTCTCTCTTCAAGAACTCAGGCCACTGATCCCTATGAAGGAAACAGATAGGTTTACATCATTAATTCTCATAGGGATGATGAAAATAATGTGTAACAGGTTGTAACCATCCATGAGCTCTTTCATATTAAGTCTTTCAGATAGGGCTTCAGATTTCAGACGAGCCACCTGCTTTCTAGCTTCCCTGAGTTGTTTAATCAATATTTTGAAGGTTTGGTTGCTAGGTGGAGTGGTGATGTGGACATTCACAACATGTTTTTTTATGGCTTCATCTTCCTGCTACACAAGGATTAATTCTTCTATCTCAACAAGATTCTCAATGTATTTTCCCTTATCCCTCTTACTCTTTGGAATGGAAGACACAAACTTCTCAATGAATTTTCCCATATCCTTATTTTTCTTCAGAGTGGAAACCTTTGGTAGAACATGTTCTTCAACATCCCCTTTGGAAGATGATGACCTTGTGAAAGGATTTCTAATCTTGGTGCTAGCTGTTGAAGGAGATGAAGAGAAGTGTAGTTTCCTTCCTTTCTTGGTTGTGGCTTTAGTAGAGGAAGGGACCTCTTCTAATTCTGGTGCAGGAAGGGGTGAAAGGTCTCTCTGTGGAGAATGGTAGGCCTCTTTCTCAGTTCTTGAAGCTTCCTTAATGGCTTCTTGATCTTGAACGAGGGCCTTACTCTTTCTTTTCTTGTTGGCTCCTATGGGAGTAGCATTGGTGGATGGAAAAGGGCTTGGTATATGTGACTGAAGAGTAGTTGCTATGTCTAATTTCATGTGAGAAAAAGAAATGAAGTGTTCCCATGAGATGTTCCTCTTTCTCAACTCTTCAAAAACCAACATTCTAATCAACCCAAAATGAAAAATGCTAGTATCCATAGCCTTTGATTTGGATTGGACCCTATGTAACATTTTTCTTATGCTTCTCAACAAATAGAAGAGAATGTGCATTTAAACTTTGCCAGTAAAATCTAGCAGAAGCCTTATATGGTACTGGTATAGTGTATTGAACCTCCCCTCACATGTAAAGTACCTTTGAATGATTCTCAACATTTTATCAAAATCTCCAACCAAATGACTTCTTGGTACCCCTTTGGACATATTTTCAGTTTGATATTCAGGCGTAAGGAAGTCTTCGGAAAATGCTTCATCCAAGGCCATGGATTTAAACCAATTCTCTTCAGTGATAGGGATCCCAGTAGCTACTAAAATAGAGGTCTCAGACACCTCAAACTCTAGGTCCCTTTCCTTAATCTTTAGGCCATCAAAATGTAAGGAAAATCTCCTTGCCACTTTAGGATGACCCCTCTGCATATTTTGGCAGAAAATGAGGCAACCCACCCTTTGAAAAACTTCTCTAGCCATGTGTTCTTCCTCAAATAAATGCATATCGGTATGCTCGGTTCTCACCACAGTACCTCCCTTGTGTGAATTATTCTTCTAAGGAGTCTCCATAGTTTAGGGTGAAAGGTTTAAAAACTATGGTGCAGTGATGGCCAGCAAAACAAAGAGATGGACTTCAATAAGAATTTGCTAGTGAATAGTGGTTGCCCCTTTCCAGGAATCTCCCCTAACTCAAACTGGTTTCTAGCTTAGGAAACAATGGTTTAGAATTTCCCTCCCTTTTTGTTCATAAGTCTTAAAACTGAGGAATAACAAGGTGAAGAAGGATATCACTACAATTGTCTATGAAAACTGTGTTGAAAATAGTCCAATTCAAAAGGTAGAGGAAACAGGGGAAAACGTAGTGTGGTTTCAGCAGCAACTTTAGGTAGCATAGGGCGCATATAAGAGGTAAAGTTTGCTTGGGAACTCAGAGATCAAGAGTCTGGTGATTAGATGTCTTAATACTAATAACCAGGTAATGGTGACTGTAGGTGTGAGTGAAAGAAAGACTGATAGGAAAATGTGAGGGAAAAAACCTCCTCTAATTATGCAAGCACAATCGCTACCCAAACTCCAAGCGATAATTGCTCCTTGAAATTTACATGTAGATGAGGGAAGCCATGGAATACCTAGAGAATGATGATAAATCAGAGTTTCAGTGAAAAATTCAGGAGAGTATCACGAGAAACTCAGCCTCCGAATACACCTCAACATCTGATTTGTAGCACCACTGCCAACTGGTCCGAACTGGTAATTTTTGCAGTGCAGAGTTTTGAGCTTTCAAAATTTGAAAACCGTTAGCAAAGCTCATAAAGATGTGTTGGCCATTTTTTATGGAAGGAAGCAAAGATTAAGGAAGAAAAGGGAGCAAGAAAACTTTGCGGAAGACACAGTGACTGATACTGGGTCGAAGTGAGCAAAAGAGCAGAAAAGATGGAGTGAAGCCTGAGAAAGCAAGTCGTTGGAAAAGGAGATCGAGAATGACAAGTCAACAAGGAAGAAGGATCGTGGATAAATCAGCAAGAGGAAAAATCCATTGTTAGATTTTTTGGAGCACTGCGCGAGAAGGAAGGAAAGATAGGCTGGTGAAGCCCTGAAAACATGGGTCAAGTTGACCTAGGGTTTTAGACACCTAGGGTTTTGGTATCTAGGGTTTTGACACCTAGGTTTTGATCTAAGGATGTCGGTGAATGATTGTAATGTATAAATAGAGGTCTAAAGGGCCTAGGTTGGGTCGTTATGATAATTTTGTTATTGTTGCTATTGGTATTGAGTTGGTTGAGAGAGGAGTATTGTGTGAGAGAGAAGTGTTGATTACAAGAGCCTTCTGGATTGTAAGATCTTCAGCTGGGTGTGAAGATCAACCTTGCAGCTAGGTGCACAGGGAGGGGAGAGAAACGAGGGAGAAGAGAGAAGATCTGCTAGTTAAGAGCATAGATAAGAACTGTATGCTTTACTTAAATATGATATAGCACAGTTCTGTGGATGTATCCCTAGAGAGAGGGTGAACCACGTATATTTTGTGTTGTGTGTGATTGGTATTTTGTATCTTTCATTTATATATTGTTATTGCATTGTTGTGGTAGATCTGATAGATGCATGGAATGGATCAAAGTTGATAAGTGATATATGAATGTTGTGTTGTTCTTGTGTGAGATCCACTTGATATTCCCTTTGGTTGTAGACATCTCTGTCCTACAACCCCCTCATAGCTGCTTTGGGTGAGAATGCATCTACTTCACAAGTTTTGCCAAAAGGGCCAATAGCTAGGGCTTGTTGGTGCACTCTTGGATCTGAACCCTGGGTCTGCCCCTATGCCAACAAAATGTTCTATTGTCGGGACTGGAATCTTCTTGAGGGAATGTTAAGGTGGTTTCCATCGAAGACAGAGATTCAAAAGTGGATAGAAGATCAAGAGAAGGACTTCACTGAAGCCTAGAACAAGAACCCTAATCTTAGTTCAGAGGGCTAGTTGGATAAATATATCTTTACCGATATACATGAGATCTTCTTTGGAGGAATCCATCAAGAGCTATATGAGTGGCTAGCTAGATTAGCAAATACCCAGTTCGAGATCCGATCTAGACTTCCTGTGGCTTGGACGTTGGAGTTGATCAAGAAGTTCAAGAGAGTTGATAACACCATATCACGAGTACTAGATCATTGTTTTGATAGTACCATTGGAGGGTACATCACAGAGTTTGTTGTTTATAGAGTAGAATCGTATAGCCAAGCCGAGAGATATTTTTTCAAGAGACCTCAAGGGAAATTTTTGCATTTTCTGAAGCTGAGAATCAAGATGTTATTGCATGAGAAGAACATCTTGAAGATACAATAGATTGGTTAGATCAAGAAAGGCTAATGTTCAAAAATTCAGACAGTGACAGTGACACAGAAGCTGGACATACGCACAGTGGGAGAGTATTCATAGAATTTCATATTGCGAACCTGTTTAAGCAGAACTATGGGGAGGAAGGTCTCCATAGTGGAGAAGAAGCAGAACTGACACACGAAGAACATTCAGAACCCTCTAGGGCAGAGGAAGGAAAAGCTGAAGAGATTCGTCGAGGAGAACCTGAAACATAAAAAACTGCGCAGACCATCGAAGTAAGTACTATTATCCTTCTTGTTGATTCAGTATTAAGCAACCAAAGTAATCCCAGTCACCAGAGCATCCAGAGCACTGTCAATAGTAGTCCACCACATATTTAGTCATGAACCCTAGGAAGATCTATGGCAGATGAGATGGCACTCCCTATCTTTAGGGGAGATGGATTTGAACATCTTGATCATCACTGGTTCCTATGTGAAGTTGTATGGAACATTAAGAATGTCACAGATGAAGCTGTCAAAAGAACTCAATTCAATACAACTCTCAGAGATCATGCACTGAGTTGGTACATGAAAATTGTGCAAGGACTTTCACAGCCTAAGCCATTGAATCAGATCAAGAACGCGTTGATTGTAGAATTCAAGAAACCTAAGTCAGAATCCCAATGTATCACAGAGCTGAAAGAGATCAAGAAGAAGCTGGTTGAACCTGTTTGGGAGTTCGATCAGAGATTCAAGACCTTAACAGGTCAATTGACTTTTCAGATCCCATACGAACAGAACAAGGAATGGTTCATTGTTTCCCTTCTACCACACATCAAAGTTTCCCTGATGCAACAAAACATTTCTTCACAAGTTGAGGTGTTGGAGATCGCCATGAAACTAGAATCAGCCCCTATGGGAGAATCCATCTCGGGTATGAGTCAAATCCCGAGTCAGATAACTAGTTTGTCTCTGCAGGTCAAAGATATGAAGAAATATAAGGGAAAAGATAAAAGAGAAGACATCTGGTGTGTCAGATGCAGATCAGAAGGCCATGACAAGGAACATTTCCCTCTATTCAATGAATACTTTGCTTCTAGAACCCCAAGCCCCTTGAAGCAAGTCACCTTACCCTGGTGCAAGGTATGCAGAAATAGACATCGTACTAGTGAGTGCTATTATATGCAAAAGTATGTTCAGACACCTACAAATTTGTACTGCACATTCTCTAAGTCCATAATACATGATGATATGGATTTTAGGGCTTATGATCTCATGCATGAAAGGTCAAGAGACATATATAAGATTCAAGGAAAAGTACAGCAAGAAGGAAACACTACGCAGTACAACTCTCCAGGAAGAGGAAACTTCAACCCTCGCGGTGGATTCAGAGGAAGAGGATGAGGAGGAGGAATGAGTCGAGGCCAAGGAAAAATCATATGTTATAACTACGCACAACCAGGACACCTTGCAAGGGATTGTCAAAACCCTTGTACCACTTGCAGCTACTACAGCTTGTTTGACCATGTTATAGAAGATTGTCTTATTTCACTAGCTAAGCTTCAGAAAAGACGAGGACCTCAGTAGAACCCACAAGTGTAACTGATCTATGTTGAAACTTGCGGAGAATACCCTACAGTCACTGTTATAACCAGAGGAGGCATTGTTACAGGAGAAGATAGACTGACCCATAGGAAGACTACAGAATATTCAGGAATCAGGAAAGATGCAGAGAAGACCCAAAATTTTGATGCAAAGAAAGAAAGACAAATATTTGAGGAAGCAAGAACAGAGTTCATAGGAGAACAAGGTTCTTCATCGAAGACAAAACTAGAAGTAAGATAGTATGGAATGCCTCACACATTTGATCAGTATGCTTCACCAAGAGAAGGAAAAGAGGTAAGCAAGCTCATGGAAGTTTTACATACTTGTATTAAGTTGATTCAAGATGAAATCGTTGTACAAGAATTACAAAATTTAATCAGACAATATGAGCAAGGAAAGATATATCCCTTACTGAATAGGGAAATACACCAAATTGGTAAGAAAAGAAGGAAAAATAAGGAATTACAATTGAATGCTCAAATAGGAGAGTATGAGATAGACTATGTGGTCTTCAACTTAGGGTCGGAGGTCAATGTCATGACGAAGCAAACCTGGGCACAGATGGGAAAACCAAAGTTGATCTATTCCCCTATCAGGCTTAAGATGGCTAATCAGCAAGCTGTAAGTCCTTTTGGCAGATTGGAACATGTCCCTGTGGACATCGACGGAGTAAGAACATTTGCATATTTTGAGGTAATTGAAATAGTTGATGACAGTTGCCCTTACCTTACGCTATTAGGAATTGATTGGGCTTTCAATAATTCCACCATGGTTGATTTAAAGAAAAGACGTATGACTTTTGAAAGATATGGCCTCAGGGTCATAGCACCTTTAGATCCAAATGAAGGTCAATGATACACAGAGCCCATTAGAGAAGAAGAATGCACATACGAACTGGAAAGAATATATAAACTAATAGCCAGACAGCAAGATTACATTAATCCTACAACCGATGGAAATCTAAGCTGGCGAAGTGACAGCGCGTGCTCATCAGACTCATAAGAAGCACTGGAGAACTGGAAAAACTAGATGTATGAAGTCTCTACAAGGAGATGTTCTAGATTAACTAGAGAATTTTGATGGATTGGCACAACAGTAAGTAACTTACCCACATTTGATGGTCTGAATCCATTAGAATCCTTCCTATCAGACTTTGAAGAAAGTGTACCAACACAACAAATGTTGTTGGCAATGGATGAGGCCTTGAAATCCACACCAGCAAGATGGTGGTGGATGCACAAAAGTAATATCACAGACTGGACACAATGCTGTACTTTCATGACAACGAGGTTCTCAGCACAACTCAAAAGCTGCGAAGTAAGATACATAGGTTGAAGTTTCCCAAAGGACCATGTGCAAAGCTACGAAGAGGCCTGGAGCGACATTATGCAAGAACAGTAGGTGCACAAATTCATTAACACGATGGATACGACCTCTATTAACGGGTACCTTCAAGCAGAGCTGCGCCTCATCACTACAGATTAGGAAGGTATGACTCAGAATTTTATAACTACCTTCTTATTTGATATTCAATACCCTTTAGTAGATCAAGCATTATATATTGTGAGACAGAAATTATTCGAGGAGGTATTTAGCCTTCCCTTAGAACAGGAAGAGGATGAATGGATTGCACCTCTCCAGAAACTGCAAGGCTGTTACAACATCAATGTCGATGAAGACGATGATCCCAGGAAAGTGAACATCACAGAAATAGAAGTCTAGAGATATGTGGAAGGACTAGGAGTCGAGCTACCATTCATTGGACAGCTGATCAAGATTAAGAAAGTCAATATTGGAACAGAGGAGACATCGAAGCTTGCCAATGTCGGAGATTATTGGGATGCTGCTACCATTGACAAGATTACTGAGTTGTTGCATGAGTATCAGGACTTGTTTCCGACCAAGTTCACTAATATGAAGGGAAGCAAAGGGCCTATAGGTGAGAATAATATCCCTTTGAAACCAGATGCAAGACTAGTCAAACAGAGACCCTACAGACTAAACCCCGAATACAAGGAGAAAGTGAAGATTGAGCTTGACAGAATGTTGGAAGCAGGGATTATAGAACCTGTCAAAGAATCAGAGTGGATCAGCCCTATGGTGGTGCAAGACAAGAAGACATGCAAGATCAGGATCTGTATAGATCTCAGGAAGTTGAAAGATGCTTGTTTGCATGAACCCTTCCCTACACCATTCATTGACGAAGTGTTAGATAAAGTGGGAGGCCAGGGGGTCTATTATTTTACAGATGGCTTTTCAGGATACCATCAGATCCATATTTCCAAGGAGGACCACCATAAGATCACGTTTTCCATAGAATGGGGATCCTACCAATATACAGTGATGCCATTTGGATTGAATAATGCACCAGCCATATTTTCCAGGGTGGTGGTCAAAGCGTTCAAAGAATTTTTGCATAAATTTCTAGAAGCATATTTTGATGACTGGACTGTGTTTAGTTTGTTGAAAAATTGTATTGAATGTCTAAGGCTAATGTTGGATAAATGCAGGCAGTGTCAAATTTCTTTAAACCTAAAGAAATGTATTTTCTTTTCACCATTTGGAGTTATGTTATGCCATATTGTATGGAAGCAAGGATTGTTTTATATCCATCCAAAATTTCCATTATAGTTGATCTACCCCCTCCTACTCCAGTCAAACAGTTGCGCACTACGTTGGGACACACAAGATATTACAGAAAGTTCATCAAAGGATATGCTCATATCACAATGCCCATGAAAAAATTGTTGAAGAAGGATTTTCAGTTTAGTTGGACAGAGGAATGTCAGCAGAGCTTCGACACACTAAAACAAAAAATGGTTACTGCACCCATTCTAGTTTTCCCAAATTGGAACACGAAGTTTCATGTGCATGACAATGCATCTTCCATTTCTTTAGGAGTTTTGTTAGCACAACCAATAACATGAGACATTGACCACACATTAGCCTTTACTAGCAGGAAGTTATCTACAACTGAGATTAATTATACCACTATTGAAAGAGAGGGATTAGCCATGGTGTATGCACTGCAGAAATTTTGCCACTATTTGTTGGGAGTGTTATCACCCTAACACTTTTTATCGAGATCGAAAAACTTCTGAAGTTTAGCGAGATGTTATACCAAAGTAGAGGCGTGATAGTTCAGGGCGCTCGGCTATATTCCACGGTGTATGAACGAATCTAGCGGAAGTGGGAAGGGAGTATCTCGATGGGATGTCGATCTTGAAGAATCTCAGATCTATGGTCGAAGCCTAAATTGGACAAACAAATAGCACGAAACTTAACATCGTGAAGGCAGACCAGGGAAAACTATTCTGGTTTCGATGAGGAATGCATGGTGCTCTTACACACGCATCCAGGGAGATGGAAGATTGACCAAAACCACTTTTCCTATGGCCCCTATGTCACATGGTTCAAAATGTCATGTTGATATCTCGCGGGGAGGATGGCGGTTGGGAGATCACCTCACATCACTGGTCTAGGTACTTTCCCGGATGATGTACCAAAAGGACACCGCCACATAACTAACTCGAGGCTCATCATTCGAAGTGGATTGATGAAGCGTGGCACACCAAGGTACTGTGACAGTAATTCATGAGCAAACTATACAAACCATCAAATCTCAGATATGAATCATTTTATCCTATTCTGGGAAATTGGCATCTTATGCGTAAGAAAAACAAGCTCGGCCTATGCTCCTAAATTTTGTAAACTCAAAGGATGGCCAAATAAAGGTCTCTGTGAAGTCTGGAAGGCATGGATAATACCATTCAAATGGTGTCTGGCATGACTAGGTTCTCATCTAAGGTACTAGACAGGTCAATAAGTAAGAATGAAAGATGGGTCTTGCAGATGTTGGCGACTAAATTTCATACCGAACCTGAAACTAAGACAGAGTTGGGAGTAAACTTAAACCCCGTTATGAGGGATCTTTTCATAAATGAACATGTAGACAACACCTACCACCCAGCCGCAAAGAAGAAGAGGAGAAAAAGGAGGAAATCAGAGGCCAAAACTGAAATGATAGAGAGCGTCGGGGAAAATTTTGATTGGTGGAGTACCCTGGAGGAGGAAATCGCCAAGCCGAGGTGAATCCTCAGGTAAAATTTTGGTGTATTTCAGACAGTTTTGGACAGATGTTGGCTTAAGAGAAGGGAGTCCTGATATGACAGACTGATTACTAACAGTCCCTTTAAATAATATAACTGTTCTTCCTTTTTGTAACTTGTATCTATTTTTAGAATTATGAGGAAGTCAAAATGTTTTAAATTCCATATGAAATTCCTCTATATATTCTTGGCCTCACGAGTATAGAAGCATGGAGAAAAGAGGAAACTGCCCTCTGTGCAGGAAAACTTTATAAATCTCTGGGGCTAGAATGAATACATGGGTGTAGAGGAAGATTTTGGGACTTTTTATGAAAATATTCTAATTGGTGGTGTTATGAGTCTCATTTTCTCTCATAGTGTGTGATTCCTTTTATTATGTATTTTCATTTTGCTTTCTTCTATCTAAATTGAGAAACTAAATGTCCAGAATTCATTATTCAATGCCGTCGGCTTGGCGATTTAGACTATGTTCATCTCTTCTAAACCATTTCAAAATTCATTACTATAATGCTCTGATAACAATTGTGTGTTTCTTTTCTTATGATACCATCTAAAATTTTCAAGCATAAACTCGGAAGTCACTTCCTCATTTAGCCTTTTCCTCTTGATTGTTTTCACAATTTGGAAACGCATCCTACATTCTTCACCCCATATCCCAAAGTTCATCTTCATCTCTTTAACAAATTTATTAAAACCCCAAAACAAACCAATTCTAGCCACCGATTTTGTTAAGATCCTAACCCGCACATAGGTAGATCAATGTATTCGGATGTAATAAAGGTCAATATTAATA
>JZKD02S2001514.1:32182-42388 GCA_000966675.3 Picea glauca | reverse complement strand
AGCATTGAGTGTGGCAGTCCACGAAGCAGTGTGGCTTCACAAACTTCTGACATATTTGTTCGATCATGAGATGGATCTTACTATTATTCATTGTGATAACCAGAACTGTGAGAATATCTCTGAGAATCCTGTGTTTAACGATATAATGAAACACATTGAGATAAAATATCATTATATCAGAGACATGGTGCATAGGAAAGAATTACATGTGCATTACCTTACTACACATGAGCATATTGGAGATATCTTCACCAAACCGCTTTCCAATATGAAGTTCGAGTACTTCTGTGAGAAACTGGCTTGGTGGAGAATACCTCTCTAGATGAGAAGGAGTGTTGATGACTACAACCGAGATGAATTTCGAGTACTTTCGTGAAAGACTTGGCCTTATGGAAAATTCCTCCCTAGCTGAGAGGAGTGTTGATGATTACAACTACGTGAGAAATCCTCCAGGACACAGACTGAGTGAGTCGTCTTGAGAGAAATCCCATGAGTTGGGTGTGCCTATGATTTGGGTTTGTGGTTCCTCTCTGAGACAGATATGGAACATTGTGTGCCCTGTGTGGGGTGAGGAATCCCATGATCTGGGTGTGTGTTTCCTCTTTAAGATGGATATGGAATGTTGTGTGCCCTGTGTGGGGTGAGGAAGCCCATGAGTTGGGTGTGTTGCTCTCTTTGAGATGAAGATGAAACAATGTACTAGTCTCCTCTTTGCAGAGAGTTGAGATGATGTGATACTCCAGATGATTCTCCTTTGAGACACAGTGAGAAAGATATCTGATGAGTTGGGCATCCCTATGGTTGAGCACAGGTGAACGTGATCCTAGTGGTTGAGCACTAGTGAGTGTGATTCTCTTGTGAGACAGTGAGATAGAGATGTCGACATCCCTATGGCTGAGCACATATGGATGTGTCCCTAGTGGTTGAGCACTAGTGGGTGTATGAGATCCCTTTCTATATTGTCCAAGAGTCAGACTTACATGTAACCCTATTTCTGATGTAAAGGGTACAGGTTGGCCCCACCATAAAGTGAAAGATAATTAATGTAAAAGATAATCAATATAGTGATTATTAATTATATTGTGAGTTATTTAGGTCTAACCTATTGTGCCAATAGATGCTACTTTTGATAGGCTCAAACTAATATAAACAAAGGTAAATTCCCCATTGAGGAATCACAACACAAGTGTGAGTTTGGAAATTTCAGCAAACACTTGTTCTTGAGAAACGTGTGCACCTCTCTTGGGTGCTAGTCTTCTAGGGTTTGTGAGCACCCTTTTGTGTGTTAATATTTATGGTGGTGGAGGTATTTCTCTTGAAGAATATAGCAAAGGATTGGTTGGGTTTTCTCCCCTTGTTGAGAAGGGTTTCCTAGGATACTTCTTTTGTACTTGTGCATGGTGTTTTCTTCTTGTGATCTTGGTTGCTGCAACAAATTGTTAATGGTGAAACNTCACCTTTCACCTCTATCCATCTCAAAAATTAACCACTTTTCTCCTTATCTCTCCACCCTCTCCACTCCCTTATCCCTTATCCTCCCATACTTAGACATATTTCAAGACATATTTAAACCTATGGCGGGGGGTGGACACCCACCACACTCCTTCACCCTTCTCTCTCACCTTCCTCACCCCCACTCCCGCTATCTACATTTCTCCTCCCTCACTTCCGTCATCTACGTTTCTCCCATTTACCCCTAACTACTCATCTCCTCATTGGGTTCGCGGGTTGGCAAACCCATCTCCTCAATTTCCTCACCTTCCCATCCCCACGAACCCACCATCCTCCTAACTATGTTGCATACACTTTACCTTCCCCCTTACATCACCCTACGTCATCCTTATCCCTCCGCCACCTACAAATTATCCCCGCCCCCTCTCATATCCTTACCCTCTCCCTAGTTAAATTTTATTTAAGTAATATATCTTGCGGGTGGGCAGACACCAGTCATCCCTCACTTCCTTACTCACCTCACTCCCCAACTTTCCAACCCGTCCCTGCATCCTACAAACTACCCCCTCGACTTCCGCTACACATAATTTTACTTCTTCCCTCTCGTACCATCTCACATACTTAGCCAAATTCTCAAAGCTATTCCAAGGCATGGAAACCAATGAATGAGAATATGACACATGGCAATGAATAAGGTCATGACACATGTCAACTCAACATTGGAGACACGCGACAACATACAATTTGCAACATATGGCGACATATTATTGGTTATATTTGGAATGTAATGAGTTTCTGACACATGGGATATGACTTGACAATGAATCAGTGATGACTCAATGTTGACTGGGCATGAGGTGGATGACCACGGGATTCCAAAAAAATATTATTTTATTCGACAATTTTCCAAGGGTCGAATCCTCCACGCTCATTAATTTCTTCTCTTCTCGTGTTTCTTGCTAAGTGTATCAAACAATTAGTATTATATATCATGAAGAATATAATATCCCAATTCATGTGAGATATAMTTTTAAACCAAAAATTCAAATTTTATGAAGGGAAGCACGAAATTCATCTAAGGGCCCACATTTTCCCATCAATTTTGATCGACAATGGTTGAGCATTGATCTTGCGGAGGCCATAACTTGAGATCCGGGTGTCAGAATCACACAAAATTTATATCGTTGGAAATGTATTTTGGCATAGAAGATGGTGGTATAGGTTTCAAGTGCTGAAAGTTGATATATTTTTCTCAGAAATTAAAATAGCATTCAGCTGCATTTTTAATNCCCACCATCCTCCTAACTATGTTGCATACACTTTACCTTCCCCCTTACATCACCCTACGTCATCCTTATCCCTCCGCCACCTACAAATTATCCCCGCCCCCTCTCATATCCTTACTCTCTCCCTAGTTGAATTTTATTTAAGTAATATATCTTGCGGGCGGGCAGACACCAGTCATCCCTCACTTCCTTACTCACCTCACTCCCCAACTTGCCAACCCGTCCCTGCATCCTACAAACTACCCCCTCGACTTCCGCTACCCATAATTTTACTTCTTCCCTCTCGTCCCATCTCACATACTTAGCCAAATTCTCAAAGCTATTCCAAGGCATGGAAACCAATGAATGAGAATATGACACATGGCAACGAATGAGGTCATGACACATGGCAACTCAACATTGGAGACACGCGACAACATACAATTTGCAACATATGGCGACATATTATTGGTTATATTTGGAATGTAATGAGTTTCTGACACGTGGGATATGACTTGACAATGAATCAGTGATGACTCAGTGTTGACTGGGCATTAGGTGGATGACCACGGGATTCCAAAAAAATATTATTTTATTCGACAATTTTCCAAGGGTCGAATCCTCCACGCTCATTAATTTCTTCTCTTCTCGTGTTTCTTGCTAAGTGTATCAAACAATTAGTATTATATATCATGAAGAATATAATATCCCAATTCATGTGAGATATACTTTTAAACCAAAAATTCAAATTTTATGAAGGGAAGCACGAAATTCATCTAAGGGCCCACATTTTCCCATCAATTTTGATCGACAATGGTTGAGCATTGATCTTGCGGAGGCCATAACTTGAGATCCGGGTGTCAGAATCACACAAAATTTATATAGTTGGAAATGTATTTTGGCATAGAATATGGTGGTATAGGTTTCAAGTGCTGAAAGTTGATATATTTTTCTCAGAAATTAAAATAGCATTCAGCTGCATTTTTAATGGGCCTGTGTGACAACTCAACTTCACAAGCTCATATNCTTCTTTAGATAACTCTGGAAGGTTGGTTTGAATTTGGCACTTAGCTCCAATCACCTTCTTTAAGCATGAAACATGAAAAACAGGATGTAGCTTCGAATTGGCTGGGCAAAGCTAGCTGATAGGTGACTTGTCCCACATGCTTGAGCACAGTATAAGGACCATAAAATTTGGGTGCTAGCTTCTGACAATGCTCGGCCTTGAGGGAAGTTTTCTTGTAAGGTTGCAGTTGAAGAAACACCTGATCCCCTTCTGCAAATTGACGTTCAGAGTGACCTTGATCTGCTTGTTGCTTCATGCAATTCAGTGCCATGACCAAATTCTCTTTGAGGGTACAGAGAATAGCCTCTCAAGCTGTAAGTGTTAGGTCAACCGCCTGGACCTTCGAGGCACCCGATAAGTATGAGAGAAATGAAGGTGGCTTCTGTCCATATACCGCTTCAAAAGGAGTCATGCGTGTAGCTGTATGGTATGAAGTGTTGTACCTCCATTCAGCTAGGGGCAACCATTGAGCCCACTAATTTTGCTTTTCTGAGGCAAAACACCTCAAATATGTTTCCAAACACTTGTTGACAACTTCCGTTTGGCCATTAGTCTGGGGATGATAAGCTATGCTGAGATGCAATTCTGTGCCTTGTATATTGAAAAGTTCTTACCAAAAATTGCTTGTGAAAGTTGGGTCGTGATCAAAAACAATAGAGTGTGGCATACCATGAAGCTTGAAGACCTGATCCATGAAGATTTGAGCCACCGTGGATGCTGTAAATGGGTTTTGAAGGGCGCATAAATGAGCATACTTGGAAAGGCGATCAACAACCACCATGATGACGGATTTATTTCCCGATTTGGGTAAGCCGGTAATAAAATCCATAGAGATATCCTTCCAAATAGCAGGTGGAATCGGGAGAGGTTGTAGTGTGCCCGATGATTTGACTGTTTCTCCCTTTTTGCATTCACACATGTCACATTCAGATAAAAATTAATTACGAATGTCCTGTTTCATACCATCCCAGAAAAAGGAACGTTTGACCCTGTCATAGGTTTTGGTGAACCCGGAGTGCCCTGCTGTGGGTGTAGCATGAAGCTCAGAAAGTATAGTGGATTTAAGCTTTGATTGTTTACTTAAATACAAATGGCCTTTGTATTGAAGTTCCTCATGGAGCCAAGAGTACCCTGGGGAAGCTGGAGCATTGGACTGCAATTGTTGGATCAACTGCGAACATTTGGGATTTTGTAGCCATTCCTGGCGAATGGCTTGGAGCCAATCTGGTACAATGAATGAAAGAGAAAAAAGGGATCCTTCATCTTCATATTTTTGGGAAAGTGCATCCGTAACCACATTGTCTTTTTCGTTCTTATAAATGATCTCATAATCATATCCAAAGAATTTAGTCACCCATTTTTGTTGTTCTAGGGAAGAAATGCATTGTTCCATAAAATACTTGAGGCTTTGATGGTCTGTCTTAATTTGGAACCGTTGCCCCAATAGATAAGGATGCCAAAGATCCATGGCATGCAAAATAGCCAACATTTCCTTTTCATAGATGGATTTTCCCACATTTCTTTTAGATAGTTTCTTGCTAGTAAAGGCCAAAGGTTGACCCTCTTGCATAAGGACAACACCAATTCCTTTCCCTGAGGCATCACATTCCAACACAAAGGTCTTTGTGAAATCAGGAAGGGAGAGGAATGGAGTGGTGCACATGGCCATATTCAAGGTTTTAAAATCTTGAGCAGCGACTGGAGTCCAAGTGAAAGAGTTCTTTTTTAGGAGAGAAGTGAGAGGTGTTGCAATCTTCCCATAATTCTTAACAAAATTGCGACAATACCCTGTTAAGCCTAGAAATCCATGCAATCTCTTAAGAGTCTTTGGGTGAGGCCAGTCTTGCATAGCTTCAATCTTTTTAGGATCTACCCTTGCACCATCTTTTCCAACTAGATGACAAAGTATTCTACTTCTGAGGTGCCAAAAGCACATTTAGACTGTTTTAGGAAAAGTTGGTGCTGAGAGAGTAGATGGAGAAATCGATCCACATGAGCAAGATGGTCTGTCCAAGTTTTGCTATAGATGAGGATATCATCAAAGAAAACTAAGACAAAATGGCAGAGAAAAGGACAGAAGAAATGATTCATGAGGCTTTGGAAGGTGGAGGGGGCATTACACAAGCCAAAGGGCATGAACAAAAACTCATAGTGGCCCTCATGAGTTCTAAAGGTAGTCTTGGGAATATCTGCCTCTNCTTCTTTAGATAACTCTGGAAGGTTGGTTTGAATTTGGCACTTAGCTCCAATCACCTTCTTTAAGCATGAAACATGAAAAACAGGATGTAGCTTCGAATTGGCTGGGCAAAGCTAATTGATAGGTGACTTGTCCCACACGCTTGAGCACAGTATAAGGACCATAAAATTTGGGTGCTAGCTTATGACAATGCTCGACCTTGAGGGAAGTTTGCTTGTAAGGTTGCAGTTGAAGAAACACCTGATCCCCTTCTGCAAATTGACATTCAAAGTGACCTTGATCTGCTTGTTGCTTCATGCAATTCAGTGCCATGACCAAATTCTCTTTGAGGGTACAGAGAATAGCCTCTCAAGCTGTAAGTGTTAGGTCAACCGCCTGGACCTTCGAGGCACCCGGTAAGTATGAGAGAACTGAAGGTGGCTTCTGTCCATATACCGCTTCAAAAGGAGTCATGCGTGTAGCTATATGGTATGAAGTGTTGTACCGCCATTCAGCTAGGGGCAACCATTGAGACCACTAATTTTTCTTTTCCGAGGAAAAACACCTCAAATATGTTTCCAAACACTTGTTGACAACTTCCGTTTGGCCATTAGTCTGGGGATGCTAAGCTATGCTGAGATGCAATTCTGTGCCTTGTATCTTGAACAGTTCTTACCAAAAATTGCTTGTGAAAGTTGGGTCGTGATCAGGAACAATAGAGTGCGACATACCATGAAGCTTGAAGACCTGATACATGAAGATTTGAGCCACCGTGGATGCTGTAAACGGGTTTTGAAGGGCGAAAAAATGAGCATACTTGGAAAGGCGATCAACAACCACCATGATGACGGATTTATTTCCCGATTTAGGTAAGCCGGTAATAAAATCCATAGAGATATCCTTCCAAATAGCAGGTGGAATCGGGAGCGGTTGTAGTGTGCCCGATGATTTGACTGTTTCTCCCTTGTTGCGTTCACACATGTCACATTCAGATAAAAATTAATTACGAATGTCTTGTTTCATACCATCCCCAAAAAAGGAACGTTTGACCCTGTCATAGGTTTTGGTGAACCCGGAGTGCCCTGCTGTGGGTGTAGCATGAAGCTCATAAAGTATAGTGGATTTAAGCTTTGATTGTTTACTTAAATACAAATGGCCTTTGTATTGAAGTTCCTCATGGAGCCAAGAGTACCCTGGGGAAGCTGGAGCATTGGACTGCAATTGCTGGATCAACTGCGAACATTTGGGATTTTGTAGCCATTCCTGGCGAACGACTTGGAGCCAATCTGGTACAATGAATGAAAGAGAAAAAAGGGATCCTTCATCTTCATATTTTCGGGAAAGTGCATCCGTAACCACATTGTCTTTTCCGTTCTTATAAATGATCTCATAATCATATCCAAATAATTTAGTCACCCATTTTTGTTGTTCTAGGGAAGAAATGCATTGTTCCAAAAAATACTTGAGGCTTTGATGGTTTGTCTTAATTTGGAACCGTCGCCCCAATAGATAAGGATGCCAAAGATCCATGGCATGCAAAATAGCCAACATTTCCTTTTCATAGATGGATTTGCCCACATTTATTTTAGATAGTTTCTTGCTGGTAAAGGCCAAAGGTTGACCCTCTTGCATAAGGACAACACCAATTCCTTTCCTTGAGGCATCACATTCCAACACAAAGGTCTTTGTGAAATCAGGAAGGGAGAGGACTGGAGTGGTGCACATGGCCATCTTCAAGGTTTGAAAATCTTGAGCAGCGAATGGAGTCCAAGTGAAAGAGTTCTTTTTTAGGAGAGCAATGAGAGGTGTTGCAATCTTCCCATAATTCTTAACAAAATTGCGACAATACCCTGTTAAGCCTAGAAATCCATGCAATCTCTTAAGAGTCTTTGGGTGAGGCCAGTCTTGCATAGCTTCAATCTTTTTAGGATCTACCCTTGCACCATCTTTTCCAACTAGATGAAAAAGTATTCTACTTCTGAGGTGCCAA
Organism: Picea glauca; assembly: GCA_000966675.3. Taxonomy (NCBI): domain Eukaryota; kingdom Viridiplantae; phylum Streptophyta; class Pinopsida; order Pinales; family Pinaceae; genus Picea; species Picea glauca. The sequence continues at coordinate 34,439 of JZKD02S2001514.1, read as the reverse complement.
AAGCACATTTAGACTGTTTTAGGAAAAGTTGGTGCTGAGAGAGTAGATGGAGAACTCGATCCACATGAGCAAGATGGTATGTCCAAGTTTTTCTATAGATGAGGATATCATCAAAGAAAACTAAGACAAAATGGCAGAGAAAAGGACAGAAGAAATGATTCATGAGGCTTTGGAAGGTGGAGGGGGCATTACACAAGCCTAAGGGCATGAACAAAAACTCATAGTGGCCCTCATGAGTTCTAAAGGTAGTCTTGGGAATATATTCCTCTTTCATACATATCTGGTGGTAGCCCGAATGAAGATCCAGTTTAGTGAAGAATTGGGTGCCACTCAATTCATCCAAGAGGTCATCAATGACAAGAATGGGGAATTTGTCTTTGATGGTAAGTTTGTTGAGGACACGGAAGTCAGGACACATTTGCCAAGAACCTTATTTCTTCAATACCATGACCACAGGAGATGAATAGGGGCTCGTACTAGGGCAGATAACTCCTGCATTAAGGAGTTCTTGGACCATTTTATCAATTTCATTTTTTTGGGAAAAGGGGTGATGATACAGATGAATATTGGGAGGAAGGCTTCTTGGTACAAGGGGAATGGAATGATCATGAACACCACGGGAAGGAGGGAGGCCTTGGGGAGTGGAAAATACCAATTGATTTTTAGAAAGGATGGCTTGGAGGTCTTGTAGTACCGAGGGTGTCTCTGTTGCTTGTATGGCATGGAGTTGGGCGATAAAACCAGAATGACCCTTTTTGAGAAGATTTTCCATGCGATGGGAAGTAATGATCTCAGGTGAACCAACAGTGTTACCTTGGAACTTATATTGGTGGCCCTCCTGGTCGAATTGCATGGTTAAATCTTTAAAATCCATGAGAATGGGACACAAAGTCCTTATCCAGTCAACACCCAACACAATGTCACAAAATCCCATGTCGATAACAAACATATGGGATTTCAGGTGGTAGTCACCAATTTGGAGACGCAAATTTTCACAACGCCCGCCACATTTCATGGAACCACCATTGGCAATCATTATTTGGAAATTATTGACGGCATGGATGTAGCAATGAATTTCTTGGGCAATGCGGCGATGAATAAAATTATGGGTGTTGCCACTATCAACCAGAATGATGACCTTCTTATGCTTGATGTAACCGATTAGCTTGAGGGTTTGGGGAGTGGAGAAGCCAGTGAGAGCATTGAGGGAAATGACTAGTTCTACTGCACGAGGGTCTGAGGGAGGGCTTATGTTAGTGGATTTAGGTGATTCAGACATAGAGGGGGTTTCTACATCTTCTTCCGAAATCTCATCGGAGATGGCCATAAAAAGATTATTTTCTTTACACTTGTGGCCCAGGAAATATTTGTCATCATAGTTATAACAAAGGCCTTTGAGTTGGCGTTCAACCATTTCAACCCGGGTCAATTTTTGGATCTTTAGTGGAGTAGAGGGAGTAGTGGTATTTACTAGTTTAGGGTGAGGGATGAAGGAGGGTTTGTGGTTTTGAGAAGATACAACCTGTTGTGCTTCTTTAGCTCTTTTGGTAGCCTCCACCCAACTCTCAGGCCAAGACATGAGGACATGGGCTCGAATTTCATCCTTGAGGCCGCGGATAAAACACTCTCGGAAAAGGGCATCAGACATGCCCTCTGTTCTAAAATCTAGGCACTCAAAGGAAGCTATAAAGTCTTCCACTATTCCTAATTGTTTTAGCTTTTTCAAATGGCCCAAATGGTTGGTGTCAGTGTCAAAGAATTCATAAATCTCTGCCACAAATTGTGTCCAAGCAATATACCCTTGACGATAATTTTTTCTCCATTGCCACCATTGCCAACGTTCTTGATATAGATGGAGAACACCATACCAGAGTTTGGCCAATTCATCTGTAATGTTGTATAAAGAGAAGTAATGTTCCATTTGGGTTACCCAACCAGTGGGGTCCGAGCCATCAAATTTGGTCACATCCACCCATGGAAGGCGTAGGTCACATTGAAAGTGATGGTTCTGCAAGGTATGGGAATGAGAGGAATGGTCACCTTCAATATGTGGGGGTGAGGAAGAGGAAGGGTTATCTGTAGGGATATGCAATTTGGTGTAGAGTCCCAAAAAGACTGATTTAAGCTGGGTGGTGAGGTATTGTTTGATTTCTCCCATTGAGGACTACATGGTTGTATTGATGGCGGCAACACTGGCACTGAGTTGTTTCACTTCTTGTTGGGTCTCAATGAGACCAGATTGCAAGGTGTTGAAGCG
>JZKD02S2001514.1:20462-30899 GCA_000966675.3 Picea glauca | reverse complement strand
CTAAAAATGAAGAAGACTTGTATTCTTGAAAATATTTGCAAGTAAAATTTATGTGTTAAAATGAAAATGGATCAACTTTGCAACAAAAATTTAATAGGATTTACTCATTCAAGATTCATATAAACAACAACATAATCAGTGAACATAAAACACATAACACAACAAATGATAAAGGAGTTCACCCCTCTCTTGGGCTACATCTCCTGGTCCAGCTTCCAATGGATCATTTGTATTATTTTCTCAAAGTGCTCAAAAATGTGCTTTACAATTCTCAAAATTCCAAATAGACCGCTCCAATGGATTCAGAACATCCAAAAACCCCTAGCTGGGATTTTTTGGCACCTCGTTTGGCCAAAAATTGAAGTAGATAGGCTTCCTGGAAATCCCCCCTTCAAGCTTGTTGTCTCTGCATCTACAAAACACACCCTTGTTGGTTCAACCTAGCCCACACACATTTTAAAGAATAAAAATTTGGCACCAGGCACAACTGCACAACCGGTCCAAACTGTCGAACGGTTACGCACCGACCTTAACTACCAAGGCCCTTGAGCACATGGTCACCACATGACCGCGTGCAATACACAACAGGGCTAAAGTTTCAAACCATTGACAAAACCGTAAGGTTAAACCTACGCGTATACACATTAGTCACATGTTATATCAAACCATGCACATTTCAAATTGTTACAACATATATTACGGTGGGTCTAACCGCCCGTAGCACCGGTCGTATGCAATACAATATATAACCATGGGTCAAGGCTTAGCCCTGGCCCGATTCACGCCCCAACACACATTTTTGCAATTTTAAATATATTACAATGCATATATATGTTAAGTAACATGTGTGGTCACATCAGTTGGGTGGCCTTTCCCAAAGATTTACCCTGCCCGGAGGTCATGGGGTCGACTCCTGCCAAGTGCAAAGATTTTAATCCAATAAACAGGTGACACGTGGTGGACATTGATTGGGCCACATGTCGCCATCCCATTCACTGCCAACAAACCATGTCACATGCCAACTGTCCCAATAACTACCTTCCACGTGTCGTATGGCCTGCCATGTGTCGTACGACCTGCCATGTCAGCATCCGTACGAACTGTACAATCAACATCCCCTTTTTTTTTGTCTGTTTGTCATTTTGAATAGAACGCGATATATCTCTCTCCCGACGTCCATTTGAACCCAAATGAGTTGTGATGGGTTTGTAATGATGAGGCCTATGCTCTCATTCGATTTAAAGTGATTCTGAGCACTTTGAATTTTTGAGCAAAATTTGATCCCCTGATCAGTCGCTCCAAGCAGTCACTAGTGGTTGAGCTGAAAGATTCCGAGTCAAAGGCAGATTATGACTCTAAATAAAATCCAGAAGGAGGGAAGCGAATTATCTATGTTGAACCTAGTACCACTTTCGCTACCACCAAAGTCCAACCAAGTGAACCAAAGGAAGAGGAATGCCTCTTTCACCCACATATGTGGGTAAATGGGGCTCCGCTTCATTTCATTATCGATAGCAGTAGTCAGAAGAACCTAATATTAGAATAGGTCATCAAACAGATGGAACTATCGAAAACAATGCACTTGCAACCCTACACCATTGACTGGCTTCTCCAAGGAAGAGATCTTTGCGTCAGCCAACAGTGTCGTCTACCCTACAACATCAAACCCTTCAAAGACGAGGTATTTTGTGATATTTCTCCCCTTGAAGTTTGTGATGTTATTTTAGGACAACCATATTTTTGGAAGTGACAAGTTGTTTATGAGTCTAGACCCCAAAGTGTTATTATTACTTTGGGTAGATAATTGTACATGATATTGGAGGTAGTGTCACCTACCGCTATTTCTTTAATATCTGCTAAGAAATGTAGTAAGGTCATTTCAAAGACTAGGAAGTTCATCTTCTTTGTGATCCATGCTCACAGTAAGAAAAAGGTCGTCGCCACATTTGTGGTCTCTACACAGAGACTCTCTTTGCAGCAGAAGCAAGTGGATGGGATTGTGGAAGAGTACGGAGACATCTTCTCCTCACCCACCGGGGTACCAATGCACTATCAATTCAAGCATGTTAGGGTCCTAACCCGCATATAGGTAGAACAATATATTCAAATGTAATAAAGGTCAATATTNAGTTCACCCCTCTCTTGGGCTACATCTCCTGGTCCAGCTTCCAATGGATCATTTGTATTATTTGCTCAAAGTGCTAAAAAATGTGCTTTACAATGCTCAAAATTCCAAATAGACTACTCCAATGGATTCAGAACATCCAAAAACCCCCAGATGGGATTTTTTGGCACTTCGTTTGGCCAAAAATTGAAGTAGATAGGCTTCCTGGAAGTCCCCCCTTCAAGCTTGTTGTCTCTGCATCTACAAAACACACCCTTGTTGGCTCAACCTAGCCCACACACATTTTAAAGCATAAAAAATTGGCATCGTGCGCAACTGCACAACCGGTCCAAACTGTCGAACGGTTACGCACCGACCTTAACTGCCAAGGCCCGTGGGCACATGGTCACCACATGACTGCGTGCAATACACAACATGGCTAAAGTTTCAAACCATTGACAAAAATGTAAGGTTAAACCTATGTGCATACACGTTAGTCACATTTTATATCAAACCATGCACATTTCAAATGGTTACAACATATATTACGGTGGGTCTAACCGCCCGTAGCACCAGTCGTATGCAATACAATATATAACCATGGGTCGAGGCTTAGCCCTGGCCCGATTCACGCCCCAACACACATTTTTGCAATTTTAAATATATTACAATGCATATATATGTTAAGTAACATGTGTGGTCACATCAGTTGGGTGGCCTTTCCCAAATATTTACCCTTCCCGGAGGTCATGGGGTCGACTCCTGCCAAGTGCAAAGATTTTAATCCAATAAACAGGTGACACGTGGCGGCCATTGATTGGGCCACGTGTCGCCATCCCATTCACTGCCAACAAACCATGTCACATGCCAACTGTCCCAATAAATACCTTCCATGTGTCGTATGGCCTGCCATGTGTTGTACGACCTGCCACGTCAGCGTCCGTATGAACTGTACAATCAAAATCCCTTTTTTTTTTTGCCTGTTTGTCATTTTGAACAGAACGCGATATCTCTCGCTCCCGACGTCCGTTTGAACCCAAATGAGTTGTGATGGGTTTGTAACGATGAGGCCTATGCTCTCGTTCGATTTAAAGCGATTCTGAGCACTTTGAATTTTTGAGCAAAATTTGATCCCCTGATCAGTCGCTCCAAGCAGTCACGAGTGGTTGAGCTGAAATATTCCGAGTCAAAGGAAGATTCTGACTCTAAATCAAATCTAGAAGGAGGGAAGCGAATTATCTATGTTGAACCCAATACCACTGTCGCTACCACCAAAGTCCAACCAAGTGAACCAAAGGAAGAGGAATGCCTCTTTCACCCACATATGTGGGTAAATGGGGCTCCGCTTCATTTCATTCTCGATAGCAGTAGTTAGAAGAACCTAATCTTAGAATAGGTCATCAAACAGATGGAACTGTCGACAACAATGCACTTGCAACCCTACACCATTGACTGGCTTCTCCAAGGAAGAGATCTTTGCGTCCGCCAACAGTGTCGTCTACCCTACAACATCAAGCCCTTCAAAGACGAGGTATTTTGTGATATTGCTCCCCTTGAAGTTTGTGATTTTATTTTAGGACAAACATATTTTTGGAAGCGACAAGTTGTTTATGAGTCTAGACCCCAAAGTGTTATTATTACTTTGGGTAGACAATTGTACATGATATTGGAGGTAGTGTCACCTACTGCTATTTCTTTAATATCTGCTAAGAAATGTAGTAAGGTCATTTCACAGACTAGGAATTTCATCTTCTTTGTGATCCATGCTCACAGTAAGAAAAAGGTCGTCGCCACATTTGTGGCCTCTACACAGAGACTCTCTTTGCAGTAGAAGCAAGTGGATGGGATCGTGGAAGAGTACAGAGACATCTTCTCCTCACCCACCGGGGTACCAATGCACTATCAATTCAAGCATGTTAGGGTCCTAACCCGCATATAGGTAGAACAATATATTCAAATGTAATAAAGGTCAATATTAATAAGGCCTTTCAATAAAATAGAATAAGGCGGATGTAAGAAGACCTAATAGAAGCTTCCTCTTCTAGAAGGATCTTACTCTAGATGCTTCTTTTTAGTATAAATAGGAGTCGAGGGTATGAGAATCCTAGCTTGGATATTATTGTAATAGAGCTTTTCTCAACTGGAGGTTGCACCCTCGAAGAGGCCCGTGAAAATTGCTTTCAGATTCACAGTGCTATTTCTGTTGTTATTCTTATATCATTTTAGTGTTATTGTGGTGAATGTTCTGGTTATATTGTTTTTATTCTGCCATTACTAGCATTTTATTTCTGTTCTGCATACATTTTATATNGGATTCATACACACAGGAAATACAAGTGGTAATCAAGCGCACATTTGTTGGCCACCCTTCTAACCCCTGTTGGTACCCATTCGATTGGTAGCGCATCAGACAACACTTGTGTACGGATCGGCCTAGATTACCTAAAGCCCTCTTTAGATAAACCGATTGGCCGCCTGACTGCTATAGTGTCATTGAGAACAACACTCGGGAAGATACTCTCTAGTACCTGGGTAGTCGGGTAGTACGGCTAAGGGTACAATCTATCCTCCTTAGTTAGTGCCCTGAGATATTGGGTCGAGTACTACTGTTGGACCCCGCATGTATATCAGAGAACTATAGCACAAGGAAAACCCTTGTCTGTAGAACCCTTGAATACCTAACCCTTGGGGACAGAAACATAAACAAATTAAAACAGACAAGATCTATTTCCACACAACTATGTTCGGGTTTCCAAGTAAATACACATTTCTTTCTGGTTAAGCATTTGGGCATTTCCTCTCTGCAATATTCTTCAGACCGAACGTAAAAAAAAAAATTAAAAAAAAGTCTGGAAATTTTTTCACCATTATTTCAGCCCTATTCCATTGGATTCATCTCTTCGCCCTTATCACATTCATCCATATCATTTTTTAGGCAAAATATTTTTACCCCGCCCGCCCCTTTTTAGTTCCCCCATCCTCATGGCCCATACTCGTAGCCAACACTTGGAAGCTCGCTTCAACACCTTTCAGTCCGGTCTCATTGAGACCCAACAAGGAGTGAAACAACACAGTGCCAATGTCATTGCCATCAATACAACCATGCAGTCCTCAATGGGCGAAATCAAACAAGACCTCACCACCCAGCTTGAATCAGTATTTTCAGCACTCTCCAACAAATTGCATATCCCTACAGATAACCCTTCCTCTTCCTCATGCCCACATACTTAAGGTGACCATTCCTCTCATTCCCATACCTTGCAGAACCATCACTTTCAACGTGATCTACGCCTTCCACGGGTGGATGTGACCAAATTTGATGGCTCAAACCCCACTAGTTAGGTAACCCAAATGGAACATTACTTCTCTTTATACAACATTACAAATGACTTGGCGAAACTCCGATATGGTGTTCTCCATCTAGATCAAGAACATTGGCAATGGAGAAAAAATTCCCGTGAAGGGTATATTGCTTGGACACAATTTGTGGTAGAGCTTTATGAACACTTTAACACTGACACCAACCATTTGGGTCGTTTGAAAAAGCTGAAACAATTAGGAACAGTGGAAGACTTTATAGCTGCCTTTGAGCACCTGGCTTTTAGAACAGAGGGCATGTATGATGCCTTTTTCTGAGAGTGTTTTATCAGTGGCCTCAAGGATGAAATTTGGGCCCATGTCCTCATGGCTCGGCCTGAGAGTTGGGTGGAGGCAACCAAAAGAGATAAAGAAGCACAACAGGTTGTATCTTCTCAAAACCACAAACCCTCCTTCATCCCTCGCCCTAAACCAGTAAATCCCACTACTCCCTCTGCTCCACTAAAGATCCAAAAATTGACCCGGGATCAAATGGATGAATGCCAACTCAAAGACCTTTGTTATAAGTGTGATGACAAATATTTCCTGGGCCACAAGTGTAAAGAACAAAATCTTTTTATGGCCATATCCGAGGAGATTTCGGAAGAAGATGAAGAAACTCCCTCTATGTCTGAGTCACCTGAATCCACTGAAATAACCCCTCCCTCAGACCCTCTCGAAGTAGAACCAGTCATTTCCCTCAATGCTCTCACTGGCTTCTCCTCTCCCCAAACCCTCAAGCTAATCGGTTACATCAAGCATCGAAAGGTCATCATTCTGGTTGATAGTGGCAACACCCATAATTTTATTCATCGCTGCATTGCCCAAGAAACTCATTGCTACATCCATGCCATCAATAATTTCCAAATCATGATTGCCAATGGTGGTTCCATGAAATGTGGAGGGCTTTGTGAAAATGTACGTCTCCAAATTGGTGACTACCACCTAAAATCCCATATGTTTTATATCGACATGGGAGGTTGTGACATTGCACCGAGTGCAGACTGTCTAAGGACTTTGGGTCCCATTCTCATGGATTTTAAATACTTAACCATGCAATTCGACCAAGAGGGCCACCAATATATGTTCCAAGGCATCACCGCAGGTTCACCTGAGATCATTAGTTCCCATCACATAGAAAAAGCTTCTCAAAAAGGGTCATTATGGTGTTATCTCCCAACTTAATGCCATACAAGAAACAGAGACACCTTCCATACCGCAAGACCTCCAAGCCATCCTTTCTAAACATCAATCAGTATTTTCCACTCCCCAAGGCCTCCCTCCTTATCGTGGTGTTCATAATCATTCCATTCCCCTTGTACTAGGAATCCTTCCTCCCAATATTCGTCCGTATCGTCACCCCTTTTCCCAAAAAAATGAAATTGAGAAAATCATCCAGGAACTCCTTAATGCAGGGGTTATTTGCCCTAGTATGAGTCCCTATTAATCTCCTGTGGTCATGGTCCTGAAGAAAGAAGGTTCTTGGAAAATGTGTCCTAGATTTCGTGCCTTCAAAAAACTTACCATCTAAGACAAATTCCTCATTCCTGTCATTGATGACCTCCTGGATGAATTGAGTGGCACCCAATTCTTCACTAAACTGGATCTTCGTTCTGGCTACCAACAGATACGTATGAAAGAGGCGTATATTCCCAAGACTTCCTTTAGAACTCATGAGGGCCACTATGAGTTTTTGGTCATGCCCTTTGGCTTCTGTAATGCCCCCTCCACCTTCCAAAGCCTCATGAATCATGTCTTCCGTCCTTTTCTCCGCCATTTTGTCTTATTTTTTTTTGATGATATCCTCATCTATAGAAAAACCTGGACATTCCATCTTGCTCATGTGGATAGAGTTCTCCATCTACTCTCTCAGCACCAACTTTTCCTGAAATAGTCTAAATGTTCTTTTGGCACCTCAGAAGTAGAATACTTGGGTCATCTGGTTTGCAAAGATGGCGTCAGGGTGGATCCTAAAAATATTGAAGCTATGCAAGACTGGCCTCACCCAAAGACTCTTAAGATCTTGCGTGGATTTCTAGGCTTAACAGGGTATTATCGCAAGTTTGTTAAGAATTATGGGAATATTGCAGCACCTCTCACTGCTCTCCTAAAAAAGAACTCTTTCACTTGGACTCCATCCGTTGCTCAAGCTTTTCAAACCTTGAAGATGGCCATGTGCACCACTCCAGTCCTAGCCCTTCCCAATTTCACAAAGACCTTTGTGTGGGAATGTGATGCCTCAGGGAAAGGAATTGGTGCTGTCCTTATGCAAGAGGGTTGACCTTTGGCCTTTACCAGCAAGCAACTATCTGAAAGAAATCTTGGCAAATCCATCTATGAAATGGAAATGTTGGATATTCTGCATGCTATGGATCCGTGGCATCCTTATCTATTGGGGAAATGGTTCCAAATTAAGACAGACCATCAAAGACTCAAGTATTTTCTGGAACAACCCATTTCCTCCCTAGAACAACAAAAATGGGTGACTAAACTCTTTGGATATGATTATGAGATCATTTATAATAAAGGCAAAGACAATGTGGTTATGGATGCACTTTCCTGAAAATATGAAGATGAAGGATCCATTTTTTCTCTTTCATTCATTGTACTAGATTGGCTCCAAGCGCTTCGCCAGGAATGGCTACAAGACCCCAAAATTTCACAGTTGATCCAAAAATTGCAGTCCAATGCTCCAGCTTCCCCAGGGTACTCTTGGCTCCATGAGGAACTTTGATACAAAGGCCATTTGTATTTAAGTAAACAATCAAAGCTTAAATCCATGGTACTTTCCGAGCTTCATGCTACACCCATAGCAGGGCACTCCGGGTTCACCAAAACCTATGACAGGGTCAAACGTTCCTTTTTCTGGGATGGTATGAAACAAGACATTTGTAATTTTGTAGCGAAATTTGACATGTGTCAATGAAACAAGGAATAAATAGTCAAATCGTTGGGCACACTACAACCGCTTTCAATTTCACCTGCTATTTGGAAGGATATCTCTATGGATTTTATTACCGGCTTACCCAAATCGGAAAATAAATCTGTCATCATGGTGGTTGTTGATCACCTTTCCAAGTACGCTCATTTCTGTGCCCTTCAACACCCATTTACAACATCCATGATGGCTCAAATCTTCATGGATCAGGTCTTCAAGCTTCATGGAATGCCACACTCTATTGTTTCTGATCGCGACCCAACTTTCACAAGCAATTTTTGGAAAAAATTGTTCAAGATACAAAGCATAGAATTGAATCTCAACACAACTCAAATCTTCATGGACCAGGTCTTCAATATTCATGGCATGCCGCACACTATTGTTTCTGATCGTGACCCAACTTTCACAAGCAATTTTTGGCAAGAACTGTTCAAGATACAAGGCACATAATTACATATCAGCACAGCTTATCATCCCCAGACTGATGGCCAAACGGAAGTTGTCAACAAGTGTTTGGAAACATATTTGAGGTGTTTTTCCTTGGAAAATCAAAATCAGTGGGATCAATGGTTACCCCTAGCTGAATGGTGGTACAACACTTCATACCATACAGCTACACGCATGACTCCTTTTGAAGCGGTATATGGACATAATCCACATTCAGTTCTCTCATACTTACCGAGTGCCTCAAAGGTCCAGGCGGTTGACCTAACACTTACAGCTCAAGAGGCCATTCTCCATACCCTCAAAGAGAATTTGGTCATGGCACAGAATCACATGAAGCAACAAGTAGATCAAGGTCGCTCTAAAGTACGTCAATTTTCATAAGGGGATCAGGTGTTTTTTCGACTGCAACCTTACAAGAAAACTTCCCTCAAGGTCGAGCATTGTCAGAAGCTAGCACCCAAATTTTATGATCCTTATGCCATGCTCAAGCATGTGGGACAATTCGCCTATCAGTTAGCTTTGCCCAGCCATTCGAAGCTCCATCTTGTTTTTCATGTTTCATGCTTAAAGAAGGTGATTGGAGATAAGTTCCAAATTCAAACCAACCTTCCAGAGTTAGTTGAAGAAGGACCCATTTGGATACAACCAGAAGCAGTTTTGGACCAACATGAGTGTCGCCTACATCAGAGAACCATCAAGGAAGTGCTAGTCTAGTGGAAATATACAACTCCAGCAGACACCACTTGGGAACCAACTACCATTCTGCAACAATTTTCTCATCTAAATCCTTGAGGACAAGGTTGTTTTTAAGGGGGTAGACATGTTAAGGTCCTAACCCACACATAGGTAGAACAATATATTCAGATGTAATAAAGGACAATATTAATAAGGCCTTTCAATAAAATAGAATAAGGAATATGTAAGAAGACCTAATAGAAGCTTCTGCTTCTAGAATGATCTTCCTCTAGATGCTTCTTTTTAGTATAAATAGGAGTCGAGGGTATGAGAACCCTAGATTGGATATTATTGTAATAGAGCTCTGCTCAACTGGAGGTTGCCCCTCGAAGAGGCCCGTGAACATTACTTTCAGATTCAAAGTGTCATTTCTGTTGTTATTCTTATATCATTTCAGTGTTATTGTGGTGAATGTTTTGGTTATATTGTTGTTATTCTGCCATTACTAGCATTTTATTTATGTTCTGCATACATTTTATATCTGGTATATTACAAAGCATCCAATTGATCTAACCCCCTGTGCACCTCTGCCTAATGGACCAGTCTATTATCGCTCGGTGATGGAAAATGATGAAATCAAGCATCAGATCCAAGAGTTGCTTCAAAAGGGGAACATCAGACCCAACTCCTCCCCTTGTGGAAGCTCGATTGTACTAGTGAAGAAGAAAGACGGTACCTAGCGAATCTGCATTGATTACAAATCATTAAAAAAAATCATAGTCAGGAACAGGTACCCAATTCCCCGAATTGATGACCTTCTTGACCAACTCAAGGGGGGAAAAATTCTTCAACAATATTGACCTAAATTCTGGCTACCACAAAGTTCCCATCGATACAACTAATGTATGGAAATAAA
>JZKD02S2001514.1:0-12616 GCA_000966675.3 Picea glauca | reverse complement strand
CTAATTATGACTAATAAACAAATAAAAACCTTAGGAAAAAGAAATCCTAGGTGTGTGTGAAGTAACTCCAACACCCCCCCTGAACATCACTATGGTGAAAATAAAGATTGGGTCTAGGCAACGAGACCATGTTAGGTACCGAAGTACAAAATATACACTGAGAATAAAGTGAGGAAAGAGGAAAAACCTCATGGGAAAACCCCCCCTAAGGTACAATGTATGTAAAAAGAAGAACTACAATTGCTAGGAAAATGTGTCCTTCACTCCAAGACGACCTCGCAGAGAATGGAATTTCTACTCAGTGAAGGTCTTGGTGAAAATGTATGTCATTTGTTTTGCTGAAGGACAAAACTGTAAGTCGATGATCCCCTCATGTACTAAGTCCCAGATGTAGTGCATGTGGATCTTGATGTGCTTCGTCCGTTGCCTCTGAACTGGATCTTTGTAGAACTTTAGAGTGCTCTGGTTGTCACACCAGATGACGATCGATCGATGAAACTGAATGCCCAACTCAGTGAGAAAATGTTGTAGCCACATAACCTGAATGGTTATGTTAACTACCCCTCTATAATCTGCCTCGGTTGAAGATAGAGCAATGGCAGCTTGCTTCTTTCTCGACCAATAGATAGGCCCGAAACCAAGACTGAGTGAGTAACCAGATGTGGAATTGCGATCAATGCTATCGCCAACCTAGTCAGAATCAGTAAACCCAATGAGATCTAATGTAGAGTATGTTGCATAATGAATCCCAAAGGAGATGGTGCCCTATACGTATCGAAGGATACACTTTGCATCTTTCCAATGTAGTTCATGTGGCTCATGCATGAACTTGGAAACTGCAAAAACTGCATATGAGAGGTCTGGTATTGAGTGTGTGAGATACAACAAGCTCCCCACTATTTGTCTGTACAGTGTGCTGTCAACCAGTGGAGTCTCCCTACCATCCTCAAGTTTGACTCCTGATAGGAAAGGATTCGGAGCAGACTTGCAGTCTGTCATGTGAAATCTCTCAAGGAGATCTCATGCATACTTGGCTTGAGACAATTTGATGCATGATGCATCCTAACTGATCTCAAGTACAAGGAAGAAGTGTATTGGACCCATGTCCGTCATCAAAAACCTGTCATGAATAATTCTCTTGATTGCAACAATCGCTGAAGTCGAGCAACCAGTGATCAACAAATCATCGACATACATAACTAAAAGTGGAAGTGAATCAATCATCCTGAGCATGTATACATTCGGGTCTGATTTACAACGTATAAAGTTCTATGACAACAGGTAGGAGTCCATATTGGCATACCATGCCCTCAGAGCCTGCTTGAGGACATAAAGTGATTTCTTCAGTCGACAGACCAAAGATGAGTCATGCATAAATCCCTAGGGCTGCTCCATGTAGATCTCCTCAGAGAGATCACCGTGAAGAAATGCATTCTTCATGTCCATCTGATGGACTTCCCATCCCTTGGTTGCCGCGATGGCAAGTGCCAATTGTGTGGAATCCATCCTCGCTACTGGAGAGAAGGTCTCATCATAGTCAATACCATGAACCTACTGAAAGCCTTTGGTGACAAGCCTAGCTTTGTATCTGTTGATCTATCCATCCGCTACACTCTTGGTCCTGTAGACCCATCTGCATCTGAAAAATTTCCTCCTAGAAGGAAGGGGAACCAGATCCTAAGTCTGGTTCTCGAGGAGGGAGTTGTACTCCTCCTACATGGCGAATTCCCAAAAGGGATTTCCAGCAGCCTCACCATAAGACTGTGGATCTGAAGAATGAACCATGAAAATATGCCTAGAAGGCAATGGTTCAGTGGTAGTGAGTGCAATAGGAGGCTCCTAGAAATCAGATCGATTCCTCCTAGTATCGGCTAGATCACCTATGAGATCCCCTGCATCATGAAGAGTAGTCTATGCCCACTTGGGCCTCTACTCTAGCTCTGCAACTGCATCTGGATGCTCTGACTCTGCATCTAACTGTACTGACTCTGAATCTGAATCTGAATCCTCTGAGTCCTCTGAATTATAACTCTCGTCTGAAGAAAAGTCATCATGTGCATGCTCATCATCTCGGACAGGTGGAAGAGTGAAGGTGTCTGCATGCATCTGCTGAGGTACATATGAGACACTTTCCTCGAATTGGACACTACGCTCAATGATGAGTCGGTCCGAGGAAAGATCAATAAGCCAATATCCCTTCACACCATCAGGGTATCCAACAAAAATGAACTCAGTTCTCTGTGGATCAAGTGCCTTCCTCTTTTCAGAGGGAATCTGGGCCCATGCATGAGAACCAAAAATGCGAAAGTGGGCCACTTTTGGTTTGAGGCCGCTCCAAGCCTCGTAGGGGGTCTTATCCTTGATAGATCTATGGGGAGATCTGTTTTGGATGTATGTTTCATATTTAAGTGCTTCGTCCCATATTATCTGTGGTAGTGACTTTGCATGCAACATGAAAGATGCCATCTCTTTTAGAGATTTGTTTTTCCACTCAGCAACTTCGTTTTGCTGCGGAGTGTAGGGAATTGTATGTTGCAACTCAGTCCCTGCCTCATGGAAAATATTATGGATCTCATTATTTACATACTCTCCTTCGTTATCAGTTTGGAGGACTTTGATATTATTTCCAGATTGTGTCTCAACCAAAGATTTGAAATATTTGAGGTGTTGAAAGACTTCTGATTTTTGCTTGAGAAAGTAGATCCAAGTAAAGCGTGAGAAATCGTCAACAAAAATGAGAACAAACCTCGCTTTTCTAATTGATGGATGTGGAAAAGGACCCATGAGGTCACTGTGGATCAGATCTAAAGGTGTGGAATCTCGTTGAGACTTTCCCTTGTTGAATTTCTCTTGAGGGTGTTTTCCGAGAACACATCCCTCACATACTCCCTTGGAGAAATGGATGTCTAGTAGACCATGTTGGCAACCCCACATGATTTTCATATTTTAAAGTGACAAATAATAATTCTTGTAGATGCCTACGCTTTGTCATGTAAATATTGATATTTTAAGGTGACCTTTTAAAAGGATGTTTCGATTGTTCCTATTTTATTTTCATTTTCATGCTTCATTCATGACTGAAAGCATGAATGAAGCATTGAAACTTATAATTGTATCACAATTGTATCTAAGGCTTATGTCTCTAGAAGGGTGAATGTTCTTACAAATCTTTTAATGAATGTTTTTATGCTTTGAATCTTATCATATATCAATAAAACAATTGTTTTAATTTGCTCATGGATTATAAGTTATATCTTGAGTACTTGGAGAATACACCAAGAATCGATTGGCAATAGACTATAGGTTTGTTTCATTTATAATTCTTGGTAAATCATTTTTCATTTTAAATTATCGTATGCTTTGGTTTGTAAAACACCTCTTCTCCTAACCTTAGCAAATCAAATTCATCCATTGCACAACGATGAGACTCAAACACACCTGGTCATATCCTGTACTCTGTTTGAGGTGTCAGTTCGAATCGACAGATCCATCATCACAAACCAGAGTCTTGGGTTTCACTCTGTACTCATGGCATTCATTACCTGAAACGCCCAAATTTTCGTGGCATGAAACCCCTTATGCTCCCATTTTGTTCGTGATAGGGTAACAATGAGTTTTATTCCTTTGGTATTTACTCTGGTTTCCTTTGTTTTTGAAACCCTTCATGCTCACAGTGAATTCTGGCCACCTTCATGCCCACCTATCCGAACCCTTATGGCCCCTGTCTTCCGTGTCAAACCAAATGGCTCCCAAACCTTGCTTCTGTATGATGATGTGAGTGAAGACATTAAGAGTCAGGGTTGGGTTGAGTTTCTCAAGAAATTCCAGGGTTACAACTTGCAAGCAACCCAAGATTTCACCCTCACTTTCGATGGATGTCGAGCCAAAGTGGGTGATGTTCAATTGAAAATCACCGACGAATTTCTGAGCGAGGCAACGAGCCTTCCCCTCACCGGCCAAAAATGGTTTAAAAATTCAAAGCTGGAAGAGGTGCCATGGATTTTGTTCTTTACCTCTCAGAAAATCCAATGTTGTGACAAAGGTATGCCAATATCTCTATTGAAGATTAGCTGACATGGTTTATTGACAGTGTTGAGGCAATTCATTACATGTGAAGGTCGCTACGGGCTCGTTTTCCTTTACCACATAATAATGTTAAATCATTTCATCGGTTTTCAATTAAACATGCCATTTTACTTATTGAGGAGTTTATATAAAATGGCTAATAGATATAAAAGGAAAAGTTTGAATTTCAGTGTATTCCACCATGGGTTAATTAGGTTGTTGTTAGTCCATCATTTGAAACTACAGGGTGACGATTGGGATACTTTCCTAACTCGCAACGGATTTGTTACATTAAACCATGTAGAGATGCTTGTGGTTGATAAGCCTATGCTGGAAAGGCCTCCTGTTCCTTCTAGTGATAGACCAATTTTCTTATGTGAAGAACCCTGTGATAGGGCTACGCTCAATAAGCCTATGTTTGAGCAACAGGATGCTGACCCTAGGGTCATTAAATCTCCTGAGCATGAGCAATATGTTTTCCCTAATACCATTGCAAAGACCATCAATAAACACTCATGCAAACTGTCAAAGAAGAATCCAGACATAGCGTTTAATAACAAAAGGGTTGGGAGATTAATCTCAAGGAGCCTACGAAATAGATCAAAAGCTCATGTGATCTCGATCGAATCGATTAATGTCCATGAAAGCTCTGATTCCGAGATCGAAAAGTTCTTGGCAAGGGAAGACCCAAATTACCCTAAACCGGATCTCAGTCAGACTTACGATCTTGTAGATAACCTGCCACCATGCCTGAAACATAACAAAGATTTTCCAGGAATCAAACTCAATCAAAAACCCACAGTGGATAGTGGTAGTGTTTTGACGCATAGTCATGTGTTTCCTCAACCAACTGTCCCAGCTCCATAGTGTGAGGTATGTTTACATTGGATAGGCCAATAATACATAGATGTCCCAGTTCTTCAGGCAAAGATCAAGACCCTTACGACTCAGAACGACTTATTAACAATTGAAAACCGCGAGTTCAATATCAATGCACAAAGGCAAGGAAAACGTTTCAAAAGGATCGGCAATGTCATAATAAAAAAAGTTGAGTGTGTCAAAGAAGTGATTAAATTTGATTCTATGATTCAAATTTAGTATTCAGTTGAAAGGTAAGATTTGTTGTTTATCTTAGTTATGATTTTATTGTTATTTTATAATTAATATGGATTGATTTAGATTTATGTTGGTTAAAATAAGACTAGCTACAGAATCAATAGATTCTGTAGCCAGTCAATTCTCATGTAAAATTTTTGAAAAATATTAGTTAAATAAATGTCTAATTTATTCATTTCTTTTTTATTTCAGGATATCATGTATCTTGAGGTGATCTAATAAGCTGGAGCATTGCTAATCTTAATCAATTAGCCATCTCTTTTGTCTTATTTTGTAAATCAAAATAGAACTTTCATAATTTTGAAGATATTGTTTGATATTGAGTGGTTTTTAGGCCCTCTATTTTTGTAACTTGTATATCCTTTTGGGATTTGATCCTATCTTACAAGATAGGATGTTTAGCTTGCAACAACTCTTTAAATACTACAGATTTTCTATAATGAAGGCATCATGGCCTGGGGCTGAATATGGATGATTAATTCACAAACTTGAATGGAACAACAATCTGCATTTTAGCTTTAGCTTCTTGTAAATGGTGTTCTCATTTATGCTTTGTTTATCCTTATATACTTACAGGTTTTGATAGCTTTAGACTTCACAATGTGTTATGTTTTGGGATGATTCTTTTATAAATACCGTCCATATTTGATGCTCTAGATATCAACATTTTGACCATCTATTCAGCTTAAATGACATGATTTCTCTTTAATTTTTAGTTGAATGATCAAATGCAATGTTGTTACAACCAAATTTATCTTAATGTAATTGCTTGCGATCATAAGATCACAGGACCTGTTTGTACCATCTATTCTATTATTAAAACTCAACTACCAACACACTGTTTTGGATTTATTTAGAATAGTATCAAGGTTCATTGTAGGTTTCCCTCTTGGACATGGTAGTTGGACGTTCTCTAATCATGCAGATACTTGGATACATATCATTAAAATCACTAACAAGTTAGCTCATTTACATTTTTTTGTCATTTACTTGTCACTGAAACTCGAATGTATGGTTTGGATTTCGACTATCCACACATTTCTGTTTCATATTATTTTCTTTATATTAGTTTAGATTTATAAAGGAAAAATACACAAAAAATATTTTTATGTGCTTTCTTTATCTGCTTCCTCGAAGAAAATCATTTTCACATTGAGTTGAGTTTTNCTCTTGGTCCTGTAGACCCATCTGCATCTGAAAAATTTCCTCCTAGAAGGAAGGGGAACCAGATCCTAAGTCTGGTTCTCGAGGAGGGAGTTGTACTCCTCCTACATGGCGAATTCCCAAAAGGGATTTCCAGCAGCCTCACCATAAGACTGTGGATCTGAAGAATGAACCATGAAAATATGCCTAGAAGGCAATGGTTCAGTGGTAGTGAGTGCAATAGGAGGCTCCTAGAAATCAGATCGATTCCTCCTAGTATCGGCTAGATCACCTATGAGATCCCCTGCATCATGAAGAGTAGTCTATGCCCACTTGGGCCTCTACTCTAGCTCTGCAACTGCATCTGGATGCTCTGACTCTGCATCTAACTGTACTGACTCTGAATCTGAATCTGAATCCTCTGAGTCCTCTGAATTATAACTCTCGTCTGAAGAAAAGTCATCATGTGCATGCTCATCATCTCGGACAGGTGGAAGAGTGAAGGTGTCTGCATGCATCTGCTGAGGTACATATGAGACACTTTCCTCGAATTGGACACTACGCTCAATGATGAGTCGGTCCGAGGAAAGATCAATAAGCCAATATCCCTTCACACCATCAGGGTATCCAACAAAAATGAACTCAGTTCTCTGTGGATCAAGTGCCTTCCTCTTTTCAGAGGGAATCTGGGCCCATGCATGAGAACCAAAAATGCGAAAGTGGGCCACTTTTGGTTTGAGGCCGCTCCAAGCCTCGTAGGGGGTCTTATCCTTGATAGATCTATGGGGAGATCTGTTTTGGATGTATGTTTCATATTTAAGTGCTTCGTCCCATATTATCTGTGGTAGTGACTTTGCATGCAACATGAAAGATGCCATCTCTTTTAGAGATTTGTTTTTCCACTCAGCAACTTCGTTTTGCTGCGGAGTGTAGGGAATTGTATGTTGCAACTCAGTCCCTGCCTCATGGAAAATATTATGGATCTCATTATTTACATACTCTCCTTCGTTATCAGTTTGGAGGACTTTGATATTATTTCCAGATTGTGTCTCAACCAAAGATTTGAAATATTTGAGGTGTTGAAAGACTTCTGATTTTTGCTTGAGAAAGTAGATCCAAGTAAAGCGTGAGAAATCGTCAACAAAAATGAGAACAAACCTCGCTTTTCTAATTGATGGATGTGGAAAAGGACCCATGAGGTCACTGTGGATCAGATCTAAAGGTGTGGAATCTCGTTGAGACTTTCCCTTGTTGAATTTCTCTTGAGGGTGTTTTCCGAGAACACATCCCTCACATACTCCCTTGGAGAAATGGATGTCTAGTAGACCATGTTGGCAACCCCACATGATTTTCATATTTTAAAGTGACAAATAATAATTCTTGTAGATGCCTACGCTTTGTCATGTAAATATTGATATTTTAAGGTGACCTTTTAAAAGGATGTTTCGATTGTTCCTATTTTATTTTCATTTTCATGCTTCATTCATGACTGAAAGCATGAATGAAGCATTGAAACTTATAATTGTATCACAATTGTATCTAAGGCTTATGTCTCTAGAAGGGTGAATGTTCTTACAAATCTTTTAATGAATGTTTTTATGCTTTGAATCTTATCATATATCAATAAAACAATTGTTTTAATTTGCTCATGGATTATAAGTTATATCTTGAGTACTTGGAGAATACACCAAGAATCGATTGGCAATAGACTATAGGTTTGTTTCATTTATAATTCTTGGTAAATCATTTTTCATTTTAAATTATCGTATGCTTTGGTTTGTAAAACACCTCTTCTCCTAACCTTAGCAAATCAAATTCATCCATTGCACAACGATGAGACTCAAACACACCTGGTCATATCCTGTACTCTGTTTGAGGTGTCAGTTCGAATCGACAGATCCATCATCACAAACCAGAGTCTTGGGTTTCACTCTGTACTCATGGCATTCATTACCTGAAACGCCCAAATTTTCGTGGCATGAAACCCCTTATGCTCCCATTTTGTTCGTGATAGGGTAACAATGAGTTTTATTCCTTTGGTATTTACTCTGGTTTCCTTTGTTTTTGAAACCCTTCATGCTCACAGTGAATTCTGGCCACCTTCATGCCCACCTATCCGAACCCTTATGGCCCCTGTCTTCCGTGTCAAACCAAATGGCTCCCAAACCTTGCTTCTGTATGATGATGTGAGTGAAGACATTAAGAGTCAGGGTTGGGTTGAGTTTCTCAAGAAATTCCAGGGTTACAACTTGCAAGCAACCCAAGATTTCACCCTCACTTTCGATGGATGTCGAGCCAAAGTGGGTGATGTTCAATTGAAAATCACCGACGAATTTCTGAGCGAGGCAACGAGCCTTCCCCTCACCGGCCAAAAATGGTTTAAAAATTCAAAGCTGGAAGAGGTGCCATGGATTTTGTTCTTTACCTCTCAGAAAATCCAATGTTGTGACAAAGGTATGCCAATATCTCTATTGAAGATTAGCTGACATGGTTTATTGACAGTGTTGAGGCAATTCATTACATGTGAAGGTCGCTACGGGCTCGTTTTCCTTTACCACATAATAATGTTAAATCATTTCATCGGTTTTCAATTAAACATGCCATTTTACTTATTGAGGAGTTTATATAAAATGGCTAATAGATATAAAAGGAAAAGTTTGAATTTCAGTGTATTCCACCATGGGTTAATTAGGTTGTTGTTAGTCCATCATTTGAAACTACAGGGTGACGATTGGGATACTTTCCTAACTCGCAACGGATTTGTTACATTAAACCATGTAGAGATGCTTGTGGTTGATAAGCCTATGCTGGAAAGGCCTCCTGTTCCTTCTAGTGATAGACCAATTTTCTTATGTGAAGAACCCTGTGATAGGGCTACGCTCAATAAGCCTATGTTTGAGCAACAGGATGCTGACCCTAGGGTCATTAAATCTCCTGAGCATGAGCAATATGTTTTCCCTAATACCATTGCAAAGACCATCAATAAACACTCATGCAAACTGTCAAAGAAGAATCCAGACATAGCGTTTAATAACAAAAGGGTTGGGAGATTAATCTCAAGGAGCCTACGAAATAGATCAAAAGCTCATGTGATCTCGATCGAATCGATTAATGTCCATGAAAGCTCTGATTCCGAGATCGAAAAGTTCTTGGCAAGGGAAGACCCAAATTACCCTAAACCGGATCTCAGTCAGACTTACGATCTTGTAGATAACCTGCCACCATGCCTGAAACATAACAAAGATTTTCCAGGAATCAAACTCAATCAAAAACCCACAGTGGATAGTGGTAGTGTTTTGACGCATAGTCATGTGTTTCCTCAACCAACTGTCCTAGCTCCATAGTGTGAGGTATGTTTACATTGGATAGGCCAATAATACATAGATGTCCCAGTTCTTCAGGTGAATATCAAGACCCTTATGGCTCATAACGACTTATTAACAATTGAAAACCGCGAGTTCAAGATCAATGCACAAAGGCAAGGAAAACGTTTCAAAAGGATTGGCAATGTCATAATAAAAAAAGTTGAGTGTGTCAAAGCAGTGATTAACTTTGATTCTATGATTCAAATTTAGTATTCAGTTGAAAGGTAAGATTTGTTGTTTATATTAGTTATGCTTTTATTGATATTTTATAATTAATATGGATTGATTTAGATTTATGTTGGTTAAAATAAGACTAGCTACAAAATCAACAGATTCTGTAGCCAGTCAATTCTCATGTAAAATTTTTGAAAAATATTAGTTAAATAAATGTCTAATTTATTCATTTCATTTTTATTTCAGGATATCATGTATCTTGAGGTGATCTAATAAGCTGGAGCATTGCTAATCTTAATCAATTAGCCATCTCTTTTGGCTTATTTTGTAAATCAAAATAGAACTTTCATAATTTTGAAGATATTGTTTGATATTGAGTGGTTTTTAGGCCCTCTATTTTTGTAACTTGTATATCCTTTTGGGATTTGATCCTATCTTACAAGATAGGATGTTTAGCTTGCAACAACTCTTTAAATACTACAGATTTTCTATAATGAAGGCATCATGGCCTGGGGCTGAATATGGATGATTAATTCACAAACTTGAATGGAACAACAATCTGCATTTTAGCTTTAGCTTCTTGTAAATGGTGTTCTCATTTATGCTTTGTTTATCCTTATATACTTACAGGTTTTGATAGCTTTAGACTTCACAATGTGTTATGTTTTGGGATGATTCTTTTATAAATACCGTCCATATTTGATGCTCTAGATATCAACATTTTGACCATCTATTCAGCTTAAATGACATGATTTCTCTTTAATTTTTAGTTGAATGATCAAATGCAATGTTGTTACAACCAAATTTATCTTAATGTAATTGCTTGCGATCATAAGATCACAGGACCTGTTTGTACCATCTATTCTATTATTAAAACTCAACTACCAACACACTGTTTTGGATTTATTTAGAATAGTATCAAGGTTCATTGTAGGTTTCCCTCTTGGACATGGTAGTTGGACGTTCTCTAATCATGCAGATACTTGGATACATATCATTAAAATCACTAACAAGTTAGCTCATTTACATTTTTTTGTCATTTACTTGTCACTGAAACTCGAATGTATGGTTTGGATTTCGACTATCCACACATTTCTGTTTCATATTATTTTCTTTATATTAGTTTAGATTTATAAAGGAAAAATACACAAAAAATATTTTTATGTGCTTTCTTTATCTGCTTCCTCGAAGAAAATCATTTTCACATTGAGTTGAGTTTTTTAAGTTTAGATTAAAACTTGCAGTTTGTATATCATGTACATAAGTAATGAGTAAATTTTCCTTTTAAATATATCTACAATAGTTACATTATACGTATGTACATATATATACAGTGATTAGTAATTAGTTAGGTATTTCATTTCTTTTATTTGTTTCTTTTAGGACTTTTAGATTGGATAGCAGAGCCATTAAACTCGTCGGAATGAGTTATACCAAACAACTTGGGGTATTTAGACAACTCCAGATCGGACTCGTTCTTCTAGTTAACAGACAGTCATTTTCGCTCATCAACAGACCATCAACTAATTTTTTCTTTCTAAGATGTTGCATGTATCTGAAATTCAAATGTCCAAACCTTTCGTGCCATATCCTACTACTTTAATCAGCAT
This sequence comes from Picea glauca, assembly GCA_000966675.3. Classification (NCBI taxonomy): domain Eukaryota; kingdom Viridiplantae; phylum Streptophyta; class Pinopsida; order Pinales; family Pinaceae; genus Picea; species Picea glauca. The sequence goes on along the minus strand of JZKD02S2001514.1, from coordinate 1,143 downwards.
GAGTAAGTAGTAAAGTAGAATCAGGTTCAATGAATTCAGAAAATGTATACAATCTAGACTGACGATTTACCTCACCAGTAGCAACCCTGGAGTTGGTTTGCATGTCGTATATGTCCACGACATTTGGTGTGAAGATGAATTTCTTTCCGGTGCCAGAATTCGTCATATGATACATGGAGAGAAGGTTGACAAAAATCTTAGGAACATGTACCACATTCTCAAAACTTTCATTGGTGAGTTCAATCATTCCTTTGTCAGTGACTTCGACAAAAGAGTTGTCCCCCATTAGAATAAGAGGACCTTTGCATGCATCCAAAGAAGAATTTACTTCTTCTGAGGCATCCATGTGATGTGATGCTCCTGAATCTACGATCCAAGCATCAGGATAGGAGTTGATGGCAATCAAGGCATGGCTAGAATTGCCTTTCTTGGAATTCAGATCTTCTGGCTTTTTCTTCTTTGTCACTTCAGGGATGCGAACTCCAAGGTTGTTTTTCTGAAGTATCTGAGCAATCAGATATTTTTTTTTTGTATGCATGCAGATTCCGAATGGAATCCTTTGTGACTATATGTGCATTTCTCTCCTTTTCTTCCCCTTTCTCCTTTGGATCAGGAGGCATCAGTGAAGGGTTTTGTGTACCCTTACTTCTTCGTATGTGCATGAGATTTCCGCTTATCTTTGTCTTTAGATTTATGATATTTGTGGCTACCATCATGCACAGTGAGTGCATGCACCCTTGGGCCTTTGATTGTGCCCATGTTGATGAGTTTGGTTTGTTCTTGTGTCAGGGATTCGATAAAGTCCTCAAGAGAAGGCATCTTTCAGGTGGCTCCAGTGGTGAATCTGATAGTATGGATTGTGGATACAAATAAAGAGAATTCAGGACCAATCTTGGAGAGAATGGTGAGAACCATTTGTTTCTCCTCTTTCGATTTATCAACCATGCAAGATTTGAGTTGCCATAGTAAATCCTTGAATTTTGTAAAGAAATATTGGATATTCTCAAATCTTTTTGGATCCAATGTGACCAGATCTACCTCTAGCATGTGTCCCATTATCTCATCCTATTTTCCAAAGATCCCTTCCAATATGGTCCAGGCTTCATTGGGAGTCTTACAGGAAGATATATGAAAAAGGAGATC
>JZKD02S2001503.1:42085-53778 GCA_000966675.3 Picea glauca | reverse complement strand
ACTACCTCAAGGTGTCCCCATGGCTCCAGGTAAAGCCCTCACGAGAATTGAACCTTGCCCAACGGTGAAAAACTCCTCGCTTTCCACCATTGGATCCAACCCCTTTGGGCATAAGTATCAAATTTTTGATAACACGTCCTTTGTGATTTCTTTAACCCATATAGGGACTTTTTCAGCCTACATACCATCTCTTTATGTCCCTTCACTACAAAGCCTTCTGACTACTTTGTGTAGATTTATGCTTCCAGATCCATGTTGAAGTTTTACTTATACAACTAGAAGTTATGGTTCTTCTTTATTATTATAATCATTTAGCACATTAGTTGTATAAATAAGATTATTGAAAGAGAGGAAATCACATAAACAATAGAGACACATAGATTATCCTTGGAAACCCTCATGGCGGATAAAACCCAACAAAAACTTCCTCAATATAGATAGGCCAAGGATCGAACAAAAGATCCTCCTCTACTCCACTAGGAAGAGTAGTGCACCACTTAACCAAGAAATATCAAGACATAGACCAAGATCCCTCCTTGACGTCACCCCTAGTTGCAACAACTACTCCTCCAATACTTGCGCACTTATTCATAGTTGTAGAGCTAGTGTGAGTGAGTGTACAAATGAGGTACTATCCTCCTTTATAAATAGTAGTATGGCCTCCCTTAATTAGGTCTGGGATGACCTGTCACTTTACCCTTTTAATTTACATTTAATTTTCAAGGCACAAAAGGGTCGACTTTTACAAAGGCACAATAGGGCCTAATTAATAAATATAATATAACAATATTATTCAACACTCCCTCTTAGGTAGAATATTCTTTGAAGTTACAATATTTCAACACTCTCCCTTAACAAGAAGGGTATTATATTGAAAACATAAATAACAACTAACTGAACTCAATACATCATCAAGAGGAGGGGACATCGTCATCAACATCGAGAACAATGTCGGTCATATCTATAGGTCATCGGAAGTTTTTCTCATCATCAAAATCAATAGAAACTGAACATCATCATCATCTGCAGCGCGGATCTCAAGTAACATCATCATCAACAACAACATTAAGGTGGAACATCAACATCAACAACATCATAAAGTTGGAACAACAACATCAGTGTCATCAGCATGAAGCTGGAAAATAAACATCAATAGCACGAAGCTGGAACAACAACATCAACAACACGAAGCTGGAACATCAACATCAACAACACAAAGTTGGAATAACAACATCAATGTCATCAACATGAAGTTGGAACATCAACATCAATGGCATGAAATTGGAACAACGACATCAACAACACAAATTTAGAACATCAACATCATCATCAATATATGGAAACTGGATGAAGTTACAAGTTGAAGCACCTTTGAAGTTTTAAAGGTTCATTATTGCTTGCCACTACTGTCGGATGGTGCCACTACCTATCGATGTTGTTAGAGGTATGTACTTACATATATTTAAACTGTATCATTATTTTAAAGGGTATTTGCAGGAGAAAGGATCTTGTGTCTAAACAACAATCGTAGATCTAGAGGGATCTCAAATCCAACACATTCATAGGAGCAATGCACCTCAGGTTTGATCAATTTATTATGCCTCTATTTGTTATGATCTTATAAACATCTAAGCTATATTTTGATATGTTGAAGTTATGACCATCATACTAACCAATGATCAAAATTAAAGTCAAGGTATTAGATTGATTGAAGTTCAGATAATAAATTTTATTCTCTAACTTAGATTTATGTCAAGAAAGCATATTATCTTAGTACAAAGAACATGTTGAAGAGAATACTTGTCATCTTGAGTGAAGGAGACTCGAAAGAAAAGAAACAACACCCAGTCTTGGGGATAAGACTCCAGGTTCTAGGTTTGATTGATTAAGTTGATAAGATTAAAATTTGCACATGTCAAGTTTGATAACTGCCTCATTACAAGTAAACACTATAATTGTGATAACAATCTTTGAAAAGTTTTATACTTAGTAGTGTTGGACATATTGTCATTGATGTCAATAGTCATGATAAGGTTAATTATGGAAAGAGAATGCAACAAAGCAACAAGGTTAATATCATAAGAGATGTCAGGAGTTGTTCATTCTTATTTTAGGACAGTCCAGGACCGTTAGATCGAGGGGAAGTCAGAATTTGGAAGAATTATATCTCAACCGTTAGATCCGGGAGTTACAAGAGAAGGATCGTTGAAGTTCCATTCGATCCATTGGAGTACTGGTCAACGATCAGATCAAGTTGTGACCGTTGGATACGCAAGCGCCATATCAAGCACATGGATTGATTGCGGAGCACGAAGGGAGGATTCAACAACGCGTTAATTCCAATCCTACAATTTTTCTAGACCGTTGGACCTCATCGATTCAAAGATCGACGACTGTGGTTGATCCACCAACAATCGCACAACTTCAAATTGTGGAGTTTTGGCAGTGGGATAAACCACACGCAAGTTATGGTTCCACAATCCACATCGATCGTCGATCGTCACCCGCCAATAGATCTATGATTGGCATCATTTACACTACCAACAAGCAGTTTCCATTGTGGAACTCGACGATAGTTTCAAACATCGTGTTAGTTGGGACCCCGCAATCATCCCTGATCATTGATCTACTCAAGGATCATTCTTGACCATTAGATCAAGTTAAGTGGAAGGACATAGTAAGCCATAAAGAAGGACCATCAGATTTGGATAATACATGATGACCGTTAGATCCAAGTGAAGACACGTAGCACACACATCAGGAGATCCACATCAGCAATGACATGTGGCACAATCATATGGTGACAAGTGTCTAGGTCCAAATGGCACTTTAGGTTACGTAAGTCACGAATCTAAGTGACACGTGGCAACCACTCAGCTAGTGCCAAGTTAGTAGTGACGTCAGCAAGTTACGTCACTTCGGGAGTATGTACGTCTGGGGAAACTAGATTCTACCACTAGTAAACCACCCAAAGCGTCAAAAGCCAAAGTCAACATTGATTGTTGATCTAAGAACCTCAAGAATTGTTCTCAACTATTGGATCGAGTACAATGGAAGGATAGTGTAAGGTACACTAATAACTGACAACAAGTTGTCACCATAGCCCTAAGACTTATTTAATACGTAAAACTTCGAAGGGATTGACCTAATTCATAGCTCGAGTAGCTCGAAGCCCCAAAGTTACAAATAGATGGATACCCGAAGAGATGGAGCTCTTTTTTTCCTAAACCCATGGTCCTAGCTCTTGGACTTGTGAAGGCTATTGAGAAGAGAGGTGACGATGCACACTTTGGCGAAAGATACTCCGGGAGGTTTGGAAGATCGCAAAGGCTGGAAGTCGCGAAGGAAAATGTCCCGAAATAATGACATTCATCCATCTCATCGTGCGATTAAAACGTGACTGTCGATCTTGACAAAGTGATCGAGCACTTATTTAGCCTAGCACTTGGTCACCACCTGTGGTCGTATGGAATAAAAATAAAAGGGCGAAAGAAGAGGCATCGCTTAAATTAATAAGATTGTGGTTCTGTGCCTGTGGTCATATAAAAATGATTTGAAGGAAGCACCTCCGTAGAACTCGATTTCTGCAATATTTGTAGAGACATGGAATCGAGTTAAAAAGAAATCGATCCATACCTGTGATCGATTTACGAAAATCACTCTTACTAAGTTTAAAAGAATTAACAATAATGTTTGAATAATAATAGTGATTATTGTTAATGTTAAAATAAAGAGGTGCGACGGTCCAAACAGAGGGACACAATGTTTCATAGCTCACACCAGTTGGAAGAGTATATAAACAAGAAAGAGTGGTGAGAAGAAAGTGTCTCTGCAGTCCAGATCAAAAGATCAAAACTAGAATCAGATTCCAAGAAGGAAAGATGAAGATATTTATGCAGTGAGGGTGGAGGGGAGGAGCATGGAAGGATTCATATCCTTTAAGTGTAATTTAATGGATTTGGTGCTTCCTAGGGTTGGTTCCCTAAAGACAAGGGATTTGGTGCTTCCTAGGGTTGGTGCTCTGAAGAAGGGGATCTGTGTCTCCTAGAGTTGGTGCTCTAAAAAGGATTGGTGTCCTTCATTGATCTTCATAAAAGGCCTTGTAGTTTCTATTAAATATATTTATATAATTGATTTTGAATACAATTCATTATTGATTTATTGTGGTAATCAATAAAATATAAAAAGAAACTGCTAATTGTGAAAAAGGGGTAATATTGATTCACCCTCCCCCTCTTAGTATTCCAACAATTGGTATCAGAGCAGGTGCCTTCAGCATAGTCTAATAACTAGAAGGTAGATCCTGAAGATGGATCAACAAGAGGTAATTTCTAACAACAAAGCACCATTGTTCAATGGAGAAGGCTATTCTCTATGGAAAATAAGAATGAAAAAATTCTTGTTGGCTCTTGGTTTTGATATCTGGCAATCTATTGTAGATGTTTACACTGCACCAACTGCTCCACTCAAAGACGTTGTAGGAAAGAAAATTTGTAATGACAACTCAAGAGAAGTTAATGGAATTCTAGGAGGGTTGACTAATTCTATATGTGTGAAGGTTATGCATTGTAAATCAGCCAAAGAAATCTGGGACAAATTGGAGGTTGTATATGAAGGAGATGACAAAATCAAGGAAGCCAAACTACAGACCTATAGAACTCAGTTTGAAAATCTGAAAATGAAAGAAGAATTAAATATTGTTGACTACCTTCATAGGGTAGATGAAGTGGTTAATTCAATTAGAGCAGCAGAAGAAGAAATTACAAATAAACCTATTGTGAAAAAAGTACTAAGGTCATTACCTATGAGATATGATGCAAATATTTCTACAATTGAAGATAGATCTTATTTAAACACACTCACAGTTGATCAACTTCATGGAATTTTTACAACATATGAAATGAGAACAGGGAATGATAAATCGGCAAAAGGTGAAACAAGCTTTAAAGCATCTAAGACAAAGATGAGGCAAGAGCAAAAGAACAACGATAAGTTATCAGATATATCAGATGTAGAAGAGGATAAATTTATAAAGAAACTCCAAAAAGGATTTGGAAAATATAAAGGAAAGTTCCCTTTCAAATGTTTCAATTGTGGCAGAATTAGACACTTTGTTAACAAATGTCCCCATCCTAAGTAGGAAGAAAGTGATGATGAAAGAACCTTCAACAATCAAAAGAAAAGAAACACTAATAATAAAAAGAAGTTCTACAAGAAAAAGAAAATGTTATTCACTCAAGAAGATAGTAGTTCATCAGAAGAAAATGAAGAAGATGAACCATAGCTTCTATTTATGGGAGTAAAAACTCAAAATGATAATCAGTCAGAAGATGAATAAAAAGTGAACTTTGAATAAGAAATCCTTAGTATAATTGAAGAACTAAAAAACGCTAAAAAAAAAACAGAGTACTAAGGGAAGAGATCTTAGAGATTAAAGAAGCTACTAAATCAAGAGAGAGAGAGAAGTTTCCAAAACCATCAAAGAGTCAGAAAAGATCATCAACGACTTGAATTCCCAGCTCTTGGAAGCTAATAAAATTGAAGAAGTCACTTTACAACAATTTAATGATGAAAAACAAGTATGTGAGAAACTAGAAGCCGAGATTAAGCTGCTAAAAAGTGAAATTGAGAAAGTAAAGAAAGGATCGCAATTTGGAAATAGTTCAAGGATCTTTGATGAAATTCTCAGTAATCAAAGGTCACCAAATAACAAAACTGGCTTCAGATACACTCAATATTCAACTTCTAAATCACAAGGATATGTCAGGAACTAATCAGTTACGCGGATGCTCTGAAAAATTCATTTAGAAAAGAAGATAACGAGGCAATGATGATACCATTGAAAACTATTACACATAAACATAAATCAATACTCTCCATTGGAGTAAAAGATGACAAGAAAAAATTCATCAGAAGAAATACCCTTAAATATTTATTTATTGGATATTGTTACTCTTGAAATAATTTTGGACATAAGGAAGTACACTGCAAAGCTTATAGAAATGTCCAAAGATATAAAAAAAACAAGTACAATAAATAAAAGAGAAACTATAATTCATTCTCTCCTTTGCAATATTTCAATGGTGAATGTCAAAAATGCAACAACTATGGTCATAAAACAAGTGATTGTAGATTTCCAAAATATGATAAAGGGACAAATATTCCCCATAATCAAAAGGATTGGAGGAAAAAGAAAACATAGTGCATTATAGCATTATATGTGAGAAATCAAGAGTATCATTGGTATATAGACAGTGGATGTTCCAAACACATGACTGGAGATCAAAGTAAATTTCTCAAGTTAAATAAGAAAGGAAAAAGAAAAGTAACTTTAAGAGATAATATGTTAGCCAAGATACTGGGAAAAGGGACTGTTAGTTTAGGAAATAATAAAACCAAAGAAGAAGATGTAATTTTGGTAGAAAATCTCAAACCAAATCTTCTAAGCGTAAGTCAGACTTGTGATCAAGGTCAGAAATGTGAAATCAGAAAAAAGGACACTGGAAAGCTAGTGGCAGTTGCACCAAGAACATCTAGCAATGTGTACATCCTCGATATAGAAAAAGAAGAAAAATGTTTCTTCAACCAAGTCGATGAAAGTTGTCTAGTTATAGAAGGTTGGGACATTTAATATTTTACAACTTATCAAAGCCAACGAAAAAGAGGCAATTAGGGACCTGCCAAAAGTGATTAATCCTTCAGATTCTATTTGTAAACATTGTCAAATAGGAAAGAAAACAAGAGTTAGGTTCAAATCAAAAGAGCATTCCAAAACAAAACCATTAGATCTTATTTACACAGATCTATGTGGACCTACCAGAACCAAAAACACTTATGGTGAACATTATTTTATGTTGATTGTTGATGATTACACAAGATTGGCCTAGGTTTTCTTTTTAAAAGAAAAATCAGAAGCCTTTGAGAAATTTAAAACATATAAAGCTCTTGTAGAAAATGAAACATATCTAAAAATTAAGTGTTTAAGATTAGACAATGGAGGATAATTCACCTCTAAAGAGTTCACTCAATTCTTTGAAAACTGTGGTATCAAAAGACAATGTTCATCTCCCAAGACTCCTCAACAGAATGGAGTGGTAGAAAGGAAAAATAGAACAGTTCAAGAAGCTACAAGAACTATGCTAAATGAAGACAAAGTTCCAGAAAAAATATGGAGAAATCCAATCCACACAACATTTCACATAATAGAGTTCAGTTGAGACCCAATCATGACAAAACCCCTTATGAACTATGGTTTGGAAGGCCGGCCTTGGTAAAACACTTTAGGATTTTTGGAAGTAAATGTTACATAAAGAATGATGAAGATAACCTAGGAAGTTTGACCCAATATCTGATAAAGGAATATTCGTAGGATACCCATGTAATAAAAATACATATAGATGTTACAATCTCATACTACTAAAAATAGCGGAAAGTGCAAATGTAAAAATAGATAACCTACTAAAGGGCATATCCCAAGGCTTTGATAAAAAAACTCAGCAAGAAGATGATGATATACAATCTCAACAAGAGGATGATGATGCAGAATCTCAGCAAGAAGATGATGATGAAACACAGGAAAATGAACCACACATTGATGAAGAAGACAATGAAGAAACTCCTTTGCCAAGAGCTCCATCAAAAAGAGTTCAGAAGAATCATCCTGAAAGCCAGATCATTGGAGATAAAATTGCAGGAGTGGAAACAATAAGGAAACTAGATTTTGATTTAGAGCAAGCAATGTTATCCCTAATTGAACCTAATAAGTTAAAGAAGTTGTCAAAAGTAAAGATTGGATAAATTCAATGAATGAAGAACTAGATCAAATATAGAAGAATTAGACTTGGGAACTAGTTCCAACACCCAAGAACAAGAATGTGATAGGAACTAAGTGGATCTTAAAAACAAATTAAATGAAAATGGGGAAATTATAAAGAACAAAGCCATATTAGTCTGCAAAGCATATTCCCAAATAGAAGGTATTGATTTTGAAGAAACTTTCGCTCCAGTAGCAAGACTTGAGGCAATCAGAGTGTTCCTAGCATTTGCATGTTTCATAAATTTCAAAATCTATCAGATGGATGTCAAATCAACATTCCTTAATGGAAAACTAGAAGAAGATGTCTATGTTGAGAAACTAGAAGGATTCATGTTATCAGAAAACCATGACTATGTGTGCAAACTGAAAAAGGCCCTGTATGGTCTTAAACAAGCCCCCAAAGAATGGTTCTCTAGGCTTGATCAATATCTACAAAAACAGGGATACAAGAGAGGGACTACTAACAACAAACTATATATCAAAATTGAGGATCAAAACATGATTGTTGTGGTAGTGTATGCAAATGACATCATATTTGGGAGTAATCTCACTACACTAAGAAGAAAATTTGCAACCAAAATGCAAGAAGAGTTTGAAATGTCTATGCTGGGAGAACTATCATTCTTCTTAGGTTTACAAGTAAATCAACAGAAAATGGAATATTTATTTCCCAAACCAAATATATCAAGGAAATGCTGAAGAAATTCCAAATGGAAGACAATAAACCTATGGGTACTCCAATGGTCACTGGATGTAAACTAAGTTTAGAAAATGACTCACCAAAAGTATACCAAGCGATGTATAGATCTATGGTTGGAAGTTTCTCTATTAAACAACAACAAGACTTGACATCATGCAGGATGTAGGACTTGTGGGGAGATTTCAATATGCACCTAAAGAAACCCACTTAAAAGCATTAAAAAGAATATTCAGATACCTTCAAGGGACCCTGGAACTAGGATTATGGTATCCAAAAGATAAATACTTCAATCTAACTGCATATACTGATGCAGATTGGGTAAGTAACATAGATTATAGGAAAAGCACCAGTGGAGGAGCATTTTTCTTAGGAAAAAGTATGGTAGCATGGTCAAGCAAGAAACAAACATCCGCATCACTCTCTACAACAGAGGTATAATACATTGCTACCGCATCCTGTTGCACACAAGTTCTTTGGATGAAACAAACTTTAGAAGACCTACAAATAAAATTTAATGATCATATTACTATTAACTGTGACAACATTAGTGCCATAAGTATCTCTAAAAATCCAGTCATGCATTTGAAAACCAAACACATCCCAATTAAATACCATTTCCTAAGAGATCAGGTCACCCAAAAAATAGTTAAAATAGAGTATCTAGACACCAAAGAACAGATTGCAGACATTTTCATAAAACATTTGCCCAGGAGTACTTTTGAAAATCTTCGATAGATATTAGGAGTAATTCAAAAACCTCACTAAAAATCGAATGTTCGGGAGGAGAATTACCACAGGGAGAGCGAAGAAAAGATCCCCTCTGCCATTGATGTCAAAGGGGGCGAATAACTTCAGAGAAGAGAAGTGTATAAAGTTAGTGTGTTTCCCTCAATGACAAAGGGGGATATTGTTGGACATATTGTCATTGATATATTTTCATTGATGTCAAAAATCATGATAAGGTTAATTATGGAAAGAGAATGCAATAAAGTAGCAAGGTTAATCTCAGAAGAGATGTCAGGAGCCGTTCATTCTTATTTCAGGATAGTCTAGGACCGTCAGATCGAGGGGAAGTCAGAATTTGGAAGAATTATATCTCAACTGTTAGATCTGGGAGTTACAAGAGAAGGATCGTTGAAGTTTCATTCGATCCATTGGAGGACTGGTCAACAATCAGATCAAGTTGTGACCGTTGGATACGCAAGCACCATATCAAGGGCATGGATTGATTGATTGCAGAGCATGAAGGGAGGATTAAACAATGCGTTAATTCCAATCCCACAATTAGTCTAGATCGTCGAATCTCATCGATTCAAAGATCGACGACTGTGGTTGATCCAACAACAATATCACAACTTCAAATTGCGAAGTTTGGGAAACACGATAAACCACACGCAAGTTACGATTCCACAATCCACATCGATTGTCGATCGTCACCCGCCAATAGATCTATGATTGGCATCAGTTCCACTACCAATAAGAAGTTTCCATTGTGGAACACGACGATAGTTTTAAACATCGTGCTAGTTGGGACCCCTCAATCATCCTTGATCGTTGATCTACTCAAGGAGCATTCTTGGCCATTAGATCAAGTTAAGTGGATGGACAGAGTAAGCCATAAAGAAGGACCATCAGATATGGAGAATACATGATGACCGTTAGATCCAAGTGAAGACACGTAGCACACACATCAGGAGATCCACGTCAGCAAGACCATGTCAGCAAGGACATGTGGCGCAATTAGATGGTGGCAATTGTCTAGTTCTAGATGGCACTTTAGGTTATGTAAGTCATGAATCTAAGTGACACGTGTCAACCACTCAGCTAGTGTCAAGTCAACAGTGACGTCAAAAAGTTACGTCACTTCGGGAGTATGTACTTCGAGGGAAACCAAATTCTACCACTAGTAAACCACCCGAAGTGTCGAAATCAGAAGTCAACACTGATCATTGATCTAAGAACCTCAAGGATCATTCTTGACCGTTGGATCGAGTATAGTGGAAGGATAGTGTAAGGTACACTAACAACTGACAACAAGTTATCACCATAGCCCTATGACTTATTCGGTAGGTAAAACTTTGGAGGGATTGACCTACTTCATAGCTCGAGTAGCTCGAAGTCTCGAAGTTACAAATAGACGAATACCCGAAGAGTCGGATCTCTTTTGTGTATAAACCCACGGTCCTAGCTCTTGGACTTGTGAATGTTATTGAGCAAGGAAGTGACGATATGCACTTCGGCGAAAGATACTCCGGGAGGTTTGGAAGGTCACAAAGGTTGGAAGTCGCAAAGGACAAAGTCCTGGAATAATGACAGTTGTCCATCTCATCATGCGATTAAAGTGTGATTCTCAATCTTGAAAAAGTGATCAAGCACTTATTTAGCCTAGCGCCTGGTCACCACCTGTGGTCATATGGAATAAAAATAAAAGGGAGAAAGAAGAGGAAGCACTTAAATTAATAAGCCGGTGGTTTTGCTCCCGTGGTCATATAAAAATGATTTGAAAGAAGCACCTTTGCAGAACTAGATTTCTGCAATATTTGCAGAGACATGGAATCGAGTTAAAAATAAATCAATCCATACCTGTGATCGATTTACAAAAAGCACTCTTACTAAGTTTAAAAGAATTAACAATAATGTTTGAATAGTAATAGTGATTATTGTTAATGTTAAAATGAAGAGGTGTGATGGTCCAAACAAAGGGACACAATGTTTCATAGCTCACACCAGTTGGAAGAGTATATAAACTTGAAAGAGTGGTGAGAAGAAAGTGTCTTTGCAGTCCAGATCAGAAGATCAAAAGCAGAAGCAGATTCCAAGAAGGAAAGTTGAAGATATTTATGCAGTGAGGGTGGAAGGGAGGAGCATAAAAGGATTCATATCCTTTAAGTGTAATTTAAGGGAGTTGGTGCTTCCTAGTGTTGGTTCCCTAAAGACGAGGGAGTTGGTGCTTCCTAGGGTTGGTTCCCTAAAGAAGGGGATCTGTGTCTCCTAGAGTTGGTGCTCTAAAAAGGATTGGTGACCTTCATTGTTCTTCATAAAAATCCTTGTAATTTCTATTAAATATATCTATATAATTGATTTTGAATACAATTCATCGTTGATTTATTGTGGTAATCAATAAAATATAAAAAGAAATTGCTAATTATGAAAAAGGGGTAATACTGATTCACCCCC
>JZKD02S2001503.1:0-10409 GCA_000966675.3 Picea glauca | reverse complement strand
ATCTAAATTAGATGTGTGTATTCATGTATGATTTATTTATACAATGAAATAGGATCAGTGATAGTTGTCACAACTGGGCAGATAAGATCACCTACGTGAGCTTATAGCTCACAAAGTTAATCAACATTGGAACTCCAACTCCAACATTAAGGAGAAAAATGTATGAGCCCTCATTTTATAGGCTTTAGGGCTAAAGCCACTTGTTCATCTCATGCATAAATGTAAATTTATGTTTTACTTACCTATGATTCGCCCATCCATGTGTTATTCACATGAACAAGTGCACAAGTAATTCTTTATTTAAAAATATAAAATGGTGATTAATCCTCACCCAACTACTACATTTCCTCTTTTTTACTCCTAGATGTCCCCTTGATCTCCTCCTCCTTTCCTATTTGAGTGGGTGCACTTGTAGTTACTACTCTTGTTCATTATTAACCCTCTTTAATATCACACAAGTCCACTTTTATTTTCCTGCACTTCTATTTGAATTTGAATTCATTGTTTCTTTTCTTCTCCTTGATTCAGGGGTGCACTAGTAATTAATTTCTAGTTAATTAAAAATTACTTATTTTCTATTTCATACACATCTAAAATGCATTTATCTTCAAACAATTATTAAAAAAAATGTACTCAACTATATGCTCAATAAATCAATCAACCATCAATCAACCATGCAATTTAACTTTTCTTAAATTAAATAAAATGCACATGTTAAATCAACCATGTTTTTACATGCTTAATCAAACATCTCTTCATGTGTACTCAACAAATATAATTGATACTAAGGGTGTCATGCGGCTCCATGCCTTTACCTTTCAATAAGTACCAAGGGTGCCATGTTCACACATGCCCTTCAAGCATCCAACTTTTTAGGTGGGGGGAATGTGGCAATTGTTGAGACCTTGTTAACTCAACTTTATCAACCTTGTTGAGAGACTAATGGTCACTAAGGAATAAGGATATCTCCTTATTGTGCACCTCTTTTCTAAACATGTTAGTGATTGAATCCTTGCCCGACACTCATAACAACGTGCAACCTCTAAGTAAAAACATCACTAGCTTTTCAAACTAGGTTATAGAAAATGAGTGCTAGTACATGGAAACAAGAATGTTGTTCCCCCTCTCTTGATGATACCATGTACACTTCCATACAACCCCATTACCCTTGTGTGGTTTGATTATCAAGTATATTTCATGTGCTTGCACACACTAAAATCAACGCATCAAATTGTTTCATAATCAAAATTAAAGCATACCATTAAGCTCATAACATATTATAATACTATGAGTCAATCTGAAGTCCATACAATGTTGACACAATCCCATGTCAATGTATACGTGTGACTTCCCTGTCACGCTAGGAAAACCATTAGTAGCATCTGAAAATAATTTAATAAAAATATATTCATTTCAATGTATCATAAGCATATTAATTGATAACATCATTTATATCATATCAATTTATATTTCATCCATTCATGTTTCTCATAAACATTTAAATCCGATTGATTTGAAATTACCATTACGCCATTTAAAACCAATCAAAATAGCCAAGAGTTTAAGTTTTATCATCATAACACAAGTCGATAAATTAGATCATTTGTAAACAAAATTTCCTCAAATAATAAAATCCATTCTATCAAAATAGTCAAAACAAATGAAGCAATGCATATTCGATGTATTTCCTTTATTTTTGGCATAGCTTGTGAAGCTCAATTACAATATGCTGCTTGAATGTATCTAGACAAAGACTGGAGTACCTACAACTCACATGCAAATTACTTGGATTATTCGCATGGTTTCAAGGAAATTGACAAAATAAAATACTTCCATGCTTGAGCAATGAAAACTAGAAGAAACTTACTTCAAACCCTAATTCTTATGAATCACAAAGAGTTGTGGACCTTTACAAAAAACTTAAGATTGAAAAAATGGTTTTGAGGATTTTGAGACCATGAACATATTCGGCATGATTGAATACAAAGTTCTAAAATTAAACGAGAAAAAATAGAAATCAATTTTTCGAAAACTCATTATAAGAAATTTGTGAGGAGCATTGATTTTTTTTAAACATATAGAGAAGATGAAGAGAAGGAGGAGTTGGTCATTGAAGAAGCTAAATAAAAGATGGAAATCAAAGTGAAAGTCAAAATTGAAGAAGAGGAAGATGAGTCATATGTAAACAAATAAAAATAAATAAAAAATAAAAGACGAAAATAAAAACTTCGAAAAAAGCTTCACAAGTTGGGAAGTCATAAAGGACCACGATCAACAATAATGACAATATTATCATTTGTAAGGTGGATAAATAAATAAAAAATAAAAGAAAAAAATAAAAACTTTGAAAAAAGCTTCACAAGTTGGGAAGTCATAAAAGACCACGATCAACAACAATAACAATATTATCATTTGTAAGGTGGATAAATAAATAAAAAATAAAAGATGAAAATAAAAACTTCGAAAAAATCTTCACAAGTTGGGAAGTCATAAAGGACCACGATCAACAACAATGACAATATTATCATTTGTAAGGTGGATAAATAAATAAAAAATAAAAGACGAAAATAAAAACTTTTAACAATGACAATATTATCATTTGTAAAGTGGATAAATAAATAAAAAATAAAAGACAAAAATAAAAACTTTGAAAAAAACTTCACAAGTTGGGAAGTCATAAAATACCACGATCAACAACAATGACAATATTATCATTTGTAAAGTGGATACATAAAAGCTTAATATATTATTTATAGTCAAATGAGTTTTGGGGATTATATACACCAACCTCAATGTTATAAGAGGGTTACATTCCATCACAATATTTTTTAATATTGTAACATTATTATTTTTTAATATCATAACAATATTATTGGATTGGAAGTGCATGGACCAAAGATTACAACTAAGGAAGGAGAACACGAGAGAAATGATGGGAAAAAAACCAACATAAATCAAAAACATGGAAGGCTTAGTGGAGGCATTTGTTATTTACCTGCACTTAGAACACATGCATGACTTGTATCATGTGGTAGAATTCACAATTTTCAAATTTTATTTATTTTTGTTTCTTTACTTTGGTTCTTCTTATCTAACAATAGCTACCCAAATCAAACAAAATTAGTCATATCAACACTCTTAACCAATTACAATTAAATGAATTTGTAAAAATTGAAAATTGTATACCATATTTTACACTCTTAACCAATCACAATTAAATGAATTTATAAAAATTGGAAATTATACACCATATTTTGTTCTTTTAAAAATTCAATTAATAAATTAAGTCTTGAAACTTTGTAGAATATTAAAAAAAAATTGAATTTTTTTTTAACTTTTGAAAGTCAATGGGATTTAATGACAAATTGAGTTGTATAATCCTTACGATGGGTAGGGATTAATAAGCCAAGTTGCCAATTCATTTTTTTAAGTAAGTAGATATATTTTATTGCAATATTAATAATATATAAAGATAATAGCATAGGTTAATGACAAATTGAGTTGTATAATACCTACGATAGGTAGGGATTAATAACCCAAGTTGTCAATTCATCTTTTTTAAGTAAGTAGATATATTTTATTGGAATATCAACAATATATACAAAGATGATAGCATAGGTAGACAAACTATTGCCAATTTATTTTGTGGCTATAGTTCACCAAGATATAGAGATATAGAGTATGTTGGCCTACCCATAGGGAAATCAGGCCAGATTGTAAGATTGTAAGACTGAGTACTAAGAAAACATGTAGTGTCCAAAAATAAACTAAAAAACTTGCTCCAAAAAAGACTGAGGTTGAACATGACTAGATAGTGTTATGGAAATTATGAGGGCTAATAAAACAAAAAAGAAACAAGAAATGAAAACACCACACACATACATCAAGACAGAGGAACCTAGGCGTGAGCCTGAGAATTCCCTTCTCCCATCAAAGAGTGAATCTGAATGGGGTGTCCTTCGAGGAACCCTCTTGGGATAACGGAATGACATGACTTTGCTTCTTAACCAACCACAAATAGATGGTGAGCAACAAACAATCTTGCTTCTCTAGAGCATCCAACTGTTGCCTAAACTCTTTGCAGTCTAGTTCCTTTGCTAGAATTGCTTAGGCCACAACAATTTTGGTGTGCCAATAAAACTCTACAGTGTGAATGAACTTAGTGTATCTCGTTATGTTGGTGTCCAAATTCGAAATGAACACGTCCACCTTCTTATCGACCACTTCGTCATCCATAAGCTTTGATGATCTTAACATCTTATTCAATTGAGTGAATGAAAGCCTAAGTAGAGGGAGGAATGGAGGTACTGTAAACCTTAACATCATAAACTACTTTGGAATGAGGAATGGTTACTTTGCCTTTATGGGAGGAGTGGAGGTCCTGTAAACCTCAACATCATAAACTACTTTGGATTGAGGAATGGTTACTTTGCCTTTATGGAAGGAGTGGAGGTCCTGTAAACCTCAACATCATAAACTACTTTGGATTGAGGAATGATTACTTTACCTTTATGGGAGGAGCGCAAAGCCATTAGGGTCGACGAGAAAAACAATAAGTTTCATGTTTTCCCTTACACATGAAATGAGACTAAGTTTCATGTTTTCCTTTACATATTATTTTAATTCAAACTTATTAAGTGTTTAGCTTAATCTAAAATTAAATAAATTTAAAATAAAGATTATAAATTTATTTTAATAATTATTAAATAATTAAATAAAATTTTTTAATTTTTTATAAACTTCAATTTCTTTAAATTTAATTTATTATTTATTACTATAATTCCAAAAGTCTTGAAAACCTAAGTAATCGATACACACCAACAATAATAAATTGTGTTTTATATGTTATGATATTCATTGGAGTTGTAGCGCTTCATACTGAAAAAAAATGTATACATATACATTGAATAATCAATTTAATATTATGTTCCTTTTTCCATTCAATAATCCATTTAATATTATGTCGATGAAAACATGGTAATGGCGACAAAACGAAAGGTGGTCGGTGAAAGCGTAATGAGCAGCAACGCATAATGGGACGTTGAGCACTCGCCGACACTGACCGAGTGTTCTCATTATTTATCTTTGTCGCATGTGCCTGGTGGGCCCACTGTATCTGTACATACCCCACCTTGGGTGCTGTGTTGTCAACTCGTGGGTAGTTTTGGTGTGTGGATGAGCTTTCGCTTGTAATGATTATCTATATAATAATATAAAAATAATTTCAATTTTTTAATATATTAGGTTTTTTACGGTAATAGTGGTGTGTATAAATAGTCCCCAAGGTGTAGCACAGTTGGTGACGGAGTGTGTTGTTAAGGCGCTCCGTGATGTTAAAGTCATCGGTTCGAACCCTGTGGAAACAAAAAATCCAGCCATGTTAAGGGTTGGTGTGGCTCAGGCTAGGTGCGATCCCCGAGTGATTTTGACGGCTTAGATGCCCTTGAGTCGCAGTTTCTTAGCCACAGGGTAGTCTCACATGTCACGGACAAACTAACAAACAAAAAAAAATTAGTGGTGTGTATGAAGGTATGATATGAATATGGTATTGTCTAACTGTTTTATGAAATGGTTTTTTTTGTCGGAATCCGGTGACATAAATCTACTTGAAATTAGTATTTTTTGTTGTTTAAAATTCATTTCTCAATATAAAAATGGATTCAGCGTGTCGAAAAACCTCTAGGGCACTCGGATTATACAAAAATAATCACTCAAATCTACGGATCTAACAATTTCTTGTCGGATTTTAGACAAATGTCTCCAGAGAAAATCGTCGAAGAAAAGTCATTTCGTGGAACGTTTAAACTACGACTATGAACATATGTAACTCTATGAAATAGTAGAGAGATATGTCTATCATGTAGCATTTTGGTATCTTGTAGCATTTTGGTATCTTGGATTCATGGGTAACAAAAAAATGAAATGTTTAAAATACAATTTTAGTGGAACTTGTTTTTAGTTGAGATTTTACCATTTTATCATAAAAATTGTATCAATAGTAAAAGTTTGCACTTCCATGTAATTTTAAAAAACTATATTCCTAATTATTTACCATTATACGAGAATAAAAATTGAAAAAATTAAATACCCCCTAAGCTCACATAGTAGTTGCCAAATATAAAGAGTGGCCTAGGCATGTGCTTGAAATAACTTATATGACTATAAAATATTCTCTCATTTCTTTGCTTGTGGTGGGCCTAATGGTTAAAAACATGTGTTTACTCATAGGAGGTCATAGGTTCAAATCCAAAGGGGGGTGGAGTATGTACACCTCTGTAAACTTTAGCAGTCAAATCGTTACATGGAGGGGGTCCCTTGTTCCACAAACAAGGGGGTCTCATACACCAATTTGGTGTTTGGCTTGGCTATGACTTTAAAATTAGATTATTATTATTATTATTAAAATCTCCTCTCTTCTCCCTGCTTGTGTGTTATTCCACATTGACTGTGAGTTTTGATATGCCACAAACAAGGGGGTTTCATACACCAATTTGGTGTCTGGCTTGGCTGTGACCTTAAAATTATATTATTATTATTATGAAAATCTCCTCTCTTCTCCCTGCTTGTGTGTTATTCCACATTGATTGTGGGTTTTGGTCTACCACAACATATAAGTCACAACATATCGTGATCCTTACTGTAATAAAGGTGTTCATAGATGTATTGACCCTCCTACTAACATAATGGCCGATTTGTTGTGATATGAATATGTGTGCTTGCTCAATCTCCCCTTTCAACTCTGTGAAACAATAGTCGAATACTCCATATCTTGTGGCATCTTGGAATACCTTCTGTGACTATAAATTATCTTCTCCTCTCTCCTCATACCATACCATGATCCTTATGGTAATTGAGTATCTATAGAGGTAGTAGCATCCCTACTAGCACAGGTTGATTAGTTGTGATACGAATATGTGTGCTTGCTCAACCTACCCCTCCAACTATGTAAGATATGTTATGTAGGTTCATGTGAAAATAGTAGTCTAGACATGTAACGTACCCAACCACCAACTAAGCAACATTACTTGTGGAATACACATTTAAAATTAAGGTTTTATGCTTATTAATTTCTTGTAGCTTATTAGCTATAGATCACACACAATTTAACTATTTGACTAATACCACAGTGCTAAATGTATCTATCAACATATATTAGAACATGAATCCAACTGCTCAAGCAAACAACAAACACACAACATCCATATAAACCATTTACACAACGAAATATCACAATAAACACAATAGATAACTTATATGTTAATATATAACCAAATGGATGCATACGAAGGATGAACCTCCCAGCCATAGGCATTGTTTCTCATTTTCTTTCAAGAACAAGCCATCCCCAAGATGAGGCCATGAGTCCACAAGGAGATCCGACCCTCTGGCTATTCGCTCTCCACACACAGCAACCCCAAAACCCATATTCCAATTTGTTTTCCACAACCTGCACAACCCAAGGAATGGGATCCCCCTTCACTACACATAGTCCCTCAGGCCTTCCCACTTCCCTCCAGGGATCCAGTGCATTTGGTTGACTATAAAACCTCTCAACTACTGCAGGAATGCTCACAACAACCCTCACAAGGCTCTTGAGTTTATTTCTCAACATAATAATGTTTCACAAGCTTACATCCTGATTTACAAGCACACATGCCTCTTTATCCACATAAAACACAACCCAACAATGGTTGCCTTCAATCCCAACATGGTTGGTGCTCTTCTGAACACTCATCTCCCCTCTTGTTGTCCAAAATCTGCAAGTAAAAAATGCTCTCCATGCAAAAACGTGACTCCCCAAAAACTGCCCCCTTGGCCATACAGATTTATTCTCTTTGTTTGTTTGCTTGAATTAACTTACACTCTTCCCCAAGTTGATTGTACTCATTCCCATGATTTCCAATAACTATGAGATGTGACACCTCACACCCACCATCTTACATGAGTTTGATGGTTGGCTTTAGGAACACTCAACAACAAATAGAAGATTTACACAATAATAATAATAATTCAAGAATGTGGGTTCGATTAATACCCATGAGTAATCCCTCCCTTGGGCCCCCTCTCTCTTTTGGAATCATATCCCCCCATCGTTATTCATCATTTTTGTATCACAACCAGTGATTATTAATCTTTTATTAGTTATTTCATTGCACCTAATTTACCATTCGGCCTTCGGCCACATTAAACCAATATGGGCTCTTCGTCCCATCACATTAGTTCACCAACTTAAATCACATTTATACAATTACATTATAATTCGTGGGGATTAAAACTAAGGATATTACATCCCCTCCCCCTTATTTTTGCAATGTACTTAGTGCACAACACCCTACAAGTGTTCATTCACTTTACAATTATGGCTCTCGGGCCATTAATCAATCATATAGGCTCCCTGACCCAACATCACATATACATTTTGTCCTAAAAAAAATTAGATAGACTTTTTGGCCCAAAATCATAGATACATAGGCACTCTTGCCCAAGAAATATACATACATAGGCACTCTGACCCAAAAATCCATATATACTTAGGCTCCCTGGCTCAATCTCGCTTAAGATAATTTCATAATTCATCATTCTGGCAGCAATTCCAACCAGTAGTTTTCATTTTTTTCACAGCCTACACCGCCTTCCTCTCACTCTAGTTGCAATATTCTTCATGCTCTGCCGGTTCCCACAACAATTCCAACCAACAATTATCATTCCCCTCAACCTGCACAACCCAAGAAATTGTACCCCTTCTCTACATTGGAATCCTTCATCATGTACCACTTCCCTTCCAAGGTTCCAATACAAGGTCAGACAAGAAGTCTTTGAGTTATGGCTCTAAGAACTCCAGTTGCAATATATTTTATACTTTATTGATTGCAACAACAATTCCAACCAACAAACTCGCATTCCCCTCAACCTGCACAACCCAAGGAAGTGTACCCCTTATTTTCACTGTAGTCCTTCAGGATGTGCCACTTCCCTTCCAGGGTTTCAATACTAGGTCGGACAAGAAGTCTTTGAGTTGTGGCTCCAGGAACTCCAACTATGATAATGGAATCTCCAACTTATCAAACAATTTTGATTGTGCCTCCTTCAAAACATCTTAACACGACTCTGGTGTAAAGAAAAATATACAGCCATGACATACAACCTCATGTAACTGACCAATAACAACCAAAACACAACACAATCAACTTAACCATACATAGTGATGACTAGACAAACACACCAAAGCATGCAGTCCCATAAAAACATAGATGCAGAGACGTCATTTAGGAATTACACACAACAAGGAATAATGGAAAACTTAAAATGCACTAAATAACAATCAATCTCATCTTTCAACATAATTAAATCAATGATTACAATCACTTATTCATATGGTTGTTGCTCTATTTCATGAGCAGCCACAACAAGAATTTAGCTCATTGTTCATTTCTAGCACAAACTCATGATTCCAGCCACTATGTCATATACATTATGGAGTTCTCTCCCCCTTTCCATCCTCACCCTCCAGGATCAGGCATCCCCTTCACTGCTTCAAAGTCCCTCAGGTGATCCATCATTTGCCAAGGTGTTCTTGCACAAGGGAAGCGCTAATTCACTACCATGTTCTTCAATGGAAAAGTTATAACTTGTGGCAATCATAGGGTTCATGTGTCATAGCAATAGCCTCATTTCCAAGCTTTACAACTTTAATAGTCATCATCTCATTTGTATTACACACATACAGTCATCATGAGATATCATCATAGAAATTTTATATATTAATTTCCAAGTATGTTTTACACATAGGAAACTGAGATTCTCATTCATAAGATTTCTTCTCAGGACATTTGGCTCTTGCAACAACATGCATCAATCTTCCTTATGGGCTTACATCGTTTCCATGTCCAAGACCATTCTTCCTACAATTTTTCTTACTTTAATTCAACCAAACATATTGTTAACATATTATAACAATTTGCAATCATTAATTTCTCAAATTTGTTCTATACATGTAAATAAAGTTTCCATGCATGAGTTTTTTGTTTATTATGTTTGGCTCTTGCAGATGTAGATATCGGTCTTCTTTATGGGATTACATCGATGCAATATCCAAGACCAATCTTCTTGCAATTTCTCAACTTTCTTGCAACCAAACAAGATTGTTAGCACTTAGGCATATTTCCAACAATTCATGAAATGATCTCAAAATTGTAATATGTCGACAATTCAATCATTTTCAACCATTATTCACTTAAAAAAAAACAGGATTCAACCATTAATCATATTATCTAGAATGAGACTATCATCCACCGCAACATATGCATTCAGTCCATGAAGTGATTTTTAGAGTTATATTAATCTAAAAATGTCACCACTTCCAACTATTATTCATATTAAATTGAATGTAACCATCATTCCTCACACAT
>JZKD02S2001470.1:0-45651 GCA_000966675.3 Picea glauca | reverse complement strand
AAAACCAACATATATTATATTCATACATTGTGTTACATTGTTTACAATACAATATACATATAGGAGCCAGCGGCATCCAAAACCCTAACCCAATGACCTAGATTAGTCCAAAACCATCATTCCTTAACCGGAAATAGAAAACCATCGGCAAAAAACCATGTGCCGAAAAACCACCTAAATATCATGTGGTCCCAGAAATATGTCGTCCCGGTGCAAATTTTTTTTTGGAAAAGATTGAGGGTATTCAATGCATTCGGTATCAGCCAAAAACAGGCTTAAAATATGTTCTTCAGTTTTCTCTTGAACTCTTTTTACTTGCTCGAGTGTTAACAAGGGTTGAGTACAGTCGTCCTCCCCTTAGGTATTCTCCAACCAGAAAGGAACTTCAGTGGCTGGTTGGGCAGGAGGAAAAATAATAAGTTTTTGACTTTCAATCCCACTGGAGATTTTCATCTCTCCAGAATGACAACTAATAAATGCATCAACAGTGGTCAACCAATGTCGGCCAAGCACCACTAGATGTCCTGGTTTGGAGGATTTAGGATCAATCAATAAGAAATGCACAGGGTACTCCCAAGAGGCCAAAGTCACTGTTACATCATCTAGACTTTTTGTTGGACTGATAACTGATTTGTCTGCTAATTCCAACAAAGTCTGTGTTGGTCTTAGGTGATTTAGTTGCAGCGTTTTCATGGTGTCAACTGGCATAACATGTATTGTTTCTCCTATATCAATAAGTTTGTTTGGCAAAGAAACACCATTAATCTCTATGGTCACCACTGGATTTTCTGGATCATTATATTTAGATGGAATTTATTATATAAATTCTGATAATTGTCCAACCACCTCTATAATAGGAGGCTCCTTCCTCTTCGTCCATGGGTTTTTAATGCAAATATCCCTTACAATGTTATCATAAATAGGAATGTCCTTGATGGCTTGAAGTAGGGGAATATTTACACATATGTTTCTAAGTTCAATCTCTAGATTATGCCCTAGAGGTACCTCAAATTTCTTCACAAGTAACCTTTTTGGATAAGGGGAAGGATTAATTTTCTGAGATATTTCTGATGGACGAGGAATGTGAGGAGGAATTTCTTGTTGTACAGGGGTGTCTCTTTCTTCATCTGATTGGTTATCCATTGTTTCTTCTTCTTCAACTACTTGGTTATCTACTTGTTCTTCTTCTTGAATAACCACAATAGGATTTGGTTTATTCAAAACCATCCACGATCTTAATTGAATTCCATTAAATGAATTAGGAGTTATCACATAAGTGGGGAAGGTTTGTACTTGAAGATTTTTTACAGGTTGTGTAAGTATATTTTTTGGATTAGGAATGGGTTGTGCAGGAATAGGGGTAGGTCGAGGAGGTTTTGGGATAGATACAACTTGCATTTGTTACTGCAGATTTGGGTTTATAGGCAATGTAAGTTGTTGTTGCTGCAGATTTGGGTTCATAGGCAATGTAAGTTGTTGTTGCTACATATTTGGGTTCATAGGAAATGTAATTTTTTGTTGCATCTGTGGAGGTGGAGGGAGAGCACGTGGATTAAATCTCAGTAGAAACTAAGAGATATTGGAAGGGTATTGTGGGTAAGTGGGAAGGTTGTTGGTTGAAAGGTAACATTCCCATATGCAGGCCCCCTCCATCCTTGTTGCCAAGGCTGGATTTGTGGTTTTTGAGGTGACCATTGAGGGTAAGGCATTGGAGGTACCCATTTTTGTTGTGAATATTGTGTGGTAGGATCTACAAACATATTAGGATTTTTTGCCTCCATACCCTCTTAGGGGGATATGATGTTTCTTGAGATTCTCCCTTACAGATGGCTTGTACTCCAGGTAAAGAAGGACACTCTTAAGTAGGGTGATCCTTTGTACATAGTCCACAAAATTCAATGACATCAATGGAACATTCCTTTTCAGGATGCCTTTTCCTACACCGACGACAGAAAATTGCCAAAGTAGCATTTTCTTCTTCTAGTTTTCTTTTGATTTTAATGGTATCAAGTTGGGTACTGATGGTGTTGAGGATGTTTGTTTTGAATTTTTCTAGTAGATTCCCTAATTCTATCCTAGTAACACCTCTTGGTGTGGGTTTACTAATTCTGTTTATAGGATCCCTTACACTTTTTCCTATTTTGGCTTGGCTGCAAGAGTACCTTTTACAATACTCTGCAATGTCTGCAAACGAATTCTTATACACATCTCCAAAACTCATGAGGTTTAGTACCTCGATACAATCATCCCTTATACCTTTTAGGAAGATGGTCCTAACTGTAGTTGTGTCTAAGGAATTTTTTTTTGTCTTTTGATAGTTATATAGGAACCTTTCTAGGTAATATTCCAAACTTTCCTCCTCAGACTGTTGCATTTTAAATATGTCATTCCTAGCATCCCTAGGTCTGCAATAGTCTTGATATTTCTGGAGGAATTATCCTTCATGCCATCCCAAGATAATATAGTGTTTTCTCCTAGGCTCATAAACCACCTTAATGATGAGTCTTTAAGTGTGGATGGAAAGAGTTTTAGTTTTTGTGCATTATCAGTGTAATTATAATTCCTACATAGTATATCAAATTCAAACAAAAATGAATCAGGATCTTCTATTGGCATACCATGGAATTGAGGTAGTGATGACAATAGAATATTATTCATAGAAACATCTCTGGTAATGTCTAATATTGGGAATCCAAATGTCTTTATCTCGTTGTTTGCATTTCCCTCTTCATCCGCCATATCTCCAAATAGCACGTTGTAGGGTGTTGGTGATGTCTCCCCTCTAAGTGATGGTTCAACTACTAGTTTGTTTGGTATATCCAATTGTTCCAATACCTTGTGTGTTGTCCCAATGGCAGATGCAACCTATTCTACCACTTCCTATGTCTCTTTTCCAGCCCTTCCTTCTTATTGGGTCGCCAGTGCTTCCCTTCTTTCTTGTTGTACTATGTTTTCAATCTGAACAATAGCTTCAAATTTGATGCCTTTAGTTGTTGTTTCAATTGTTTCATTTTAACTTTCTCCTCTGAGAATTGTTCCTGCACAGAAATTAGATGAATTAGTGTGTGGGGGGGGGGTGTTTCTTGTTGTTTGGTTTTCTAAATTTTATGAAATTTTGGAGGCAATAAATATACCTTTACTATCCCTACATCTAGGCATAAAAATAAGAAATTCTAATACTAATAAAACACAAAATTTTAACTACCGAAGGTAAGAGGACAACCTGAATTTGGAAAAACCCCACCAAAGTGGATGTGCAGGTTCTTACCTCTCATCTTATTGTCTTCTCTTTGCCCTTAGGTTGTCCTTAAATCCAATCCAAACTCATCAAACCACTCAAAATCAAAACGCTACCTATTACCGTTTACAACTCCCCGGCAACGGCGCCAAAATGTTGGTGTTTATATATGTTTAGTATATTTCACAGATTTATATATCAATCCGGGATTCGTAATCAGTAGATTTGTTACACTATATGTGTCGAAAATAGGTAATCTATCTATGTCTTTTGTATATAGATCAATCAATAACAAAATACTCATTTTTTGGAATATCTGAACACTATTCTTCACACAACTTCAAACTAGAAGATAAAGCCCATAGTAAAAATGTCAAGCAAACACTCAGTTGAAAAATGTTCTTGCTCAGATAACAAGTTTGTTCGTTATAGGATCGTGAAATAAAAATATGAACTAGGACCCTGCTTCCTGTAGTAATTGAGTTCACATAACAATTGACAATTCACTCTATTTACTCTTGGAAAGAAACCAATCATGGCCTAATCAATTCCAATCAAAACTTCCTTCCTCAATACAAGAGACAGTCAATATGATTAAAAGACTTCATTATTGATGCATGAAGGGTGAGAGATGAATTCTAATTGTTCATGTACCTACTGAGAACACCACAATTACTAATACTTCCAAAGTCAATTAACAATTGCTTATCTAACAATCCCAAACATCTACCCAAATTTTGTTGACTAAATACCACCTTGTAGAAATAGAAATGGAATCATCTACTATCATTTACACTGATCCAAAATCATATACTAATAGAATAGAATCATATACTAATAGAATCATTCACACTGATCCAAAATCAACAGGTATCTATTCATATATCTACGTTGTACTTAGGAAAGCTCATGCACTCAGAATCATTTGCAATACATAATTATTTTATTTGCACACTCACACAAAATTAAATTATGTCCACACATAAACATATACAGGGAGACTTACCTTGGTTGGGGCAGTTAACCCTTTCCAAACCAACAAGGTAGATCTAAAGAAATTACAAAATAGACACTTTAATCACATCCATGAATTGCAAAAAACTAGCATTCGTATTCTTTCAATTAAATGAGTGAATCAGTAATTCAACATTCAATTTCCGAGCATAATGATGTATATGATATCCCTTGATAATATACACAACATCCATTTTAAAGAAGGTCAACCGTTACAATCGATGTCTGAAGAAATTCAGCAAATGTTTACAAAATATTACAATTGATGAACGTAGTGTATCTCAAGGAATGGACTTCATCCTCATGACACGAAGTGCATGAGTGGTGAAGTCTATCATGGTCTTCAAACGAACCAAGGATGCTTCCAGCCAACTAATTTATTGGATCCATCGCTAGTGTACTCATTCAAAACGTCAATCATGTAGAAGTGGGTTTAGTATCGGACTAACACAGTAACATATATTGTTACCGGATCAACACAGAGTTGGTACCGAAATAGCATAGAGTTGGTACTGGAATAGGCAGAGTACCAGAATAGAATAGTTGAAATGTTGCAGTACCAAACTAGTGGAAGTATCGGATGAATCTCGAAGATGAGTATCGGATGAGGTAAAGCCTTGTCATGAAAGATGCTTAAAGTAATCAAAGTAATTAGAAGCATAAACAACAATCATTTAGTCCCAATTAATTAATAAATCAAACGAAGCATGTTTTTAACATGGTTTACCTCATTTTGCATATGAATAAGGTCACAAGGTAGGTTTGTGGAGGAAATAGACAAAATATGCATATGTCAGAGGTATAATCGATCAAGATAGAAGATAAGATAAGGTAATAAGAGTGTCAAAACGAAGACCCAACAACTATCTCAGGTGATACTGCACAGTACATCCTGTGTGTTGCATTCCCTTCTAGTCTACAAGAGGAGCCAATAGTTTTAAAGGGATTTTGTTGGGAAGCTTATCAAATCTGAACCAGGTTCAAGCAATGATGATAAGGTAGAATCATAATAAACCATAAATAATCCTCAAGACCAATTGAAGATAAGAAAGACAACAAATGGTTATGTTGTCGATTGTTTGGAAGAAAATGGGACTGAGTATGTGAGATTTGTGTAATACGCGTCAAAAGAATGTTGAATCAAACAACAAGTCATTGAGAGAATGAGAATCTAAAAGGGAATGTTGAGACCGTGGAATCCAGTGAAGGCAAAGATAAAGAGTTGGTTGAAGACAAAGGAGAAAGAATTTGCGTAGAAAGATAACATAAATCTGAAGTGGACACCGCGCAAATATTTGGACAAGTACGTATTCAGTGACTTGCATGAAGTCTTTTTTTGTGATTACCCACATGTATTGTAGGAGTGGATAAAGAGATTGAAAGACAACCATCCTACAAATCGGATCAGACAACTAGAGTGGAATCCTAAAGAGATCATGCAATTACAAAAAGTTGATAATAAGTTTACACGTGCAGTAGACTTCTGGTTAGACAACATTGTTGCAGTATTTATCACATAATTTGCAGTAGATATAACGAAGTCTTACAGCGCCACTGAACAAGAGTTCTTGAAGGGACCTTGAGTTACATCAAATCATTATATACTTCTATTAAGATATTACTATATAAAAAAGGTGTAATGACAATGGATCCAGACAACTAAAATTACCTGCGTGCATGGGGGAAGGGGGGAAGCACTAACAGGAGAGGGAGAAATGGAAGAAGGGATAAAGGAAAGAAGGAGGAGGCCTTGGACCCAATTATGATGGATGAATACCATATCAAGCAGATCATGGAAACAACTGGAATGATGCGCAGTGGAGTACCCTACCAATATTAGGTGAATGCCAAGAAGAGAGTAATAGCCGCGAGGGAAGGCTTGGCAAGTGATGAAGAGGAGGTAGAGGATCTTCGGGCTATGGATAAGATTGAGGAAATCCTGTGTATGAAATATGAGAGGAAGACGATAGGTACAAGAGAGGAAATAGAAGGAAACACTCCTATCCATATTAGTGTCAGTGTGTCACCCATAAAGCCATGTGTGACCAATACACCAAGAAGAACACTACCATTTAGACAACCAAATTTTGAGAGAAGGAAGACAACAAGAAGTACATATAAACAAGGAACAACAACTNTTTGGTTTTCTAAATTTTATGAAATTTTGGAGGCAATAAATATACCTTTACTATCCCTACATCTAGGCATAAAAATAAGAAATTCTAATACTAATAAAACACAAAATTTTAACTATCGAAGGTAAGAGGACAACCTGAATTTGGAAAAACCCCACCAAAGTGGATGTGCAGATTCTTACCTCTCATCTTACTGTCTTCTCTTCACCCTTAGGTTGTCCTTACATCTAATCCAAACTCATCAAACCAATCAAAATCAAAACACTACCTATTACCGTTTACAACTCCCCAGCAACGGCGCCAAAATGTTGGTGTTTATATATGTTTAGTATATTTCACGGATTTATATATCAATCTGGGATTCATAATCAGTAGATTTGTTACACTATATTTGTCAAAAATAGGTAATCTATCTATGTATTTTGTATATAGATCAATCAAGAAAAAATCAATAACAAAATACTCATTTTTTGGAATATCTGAACACTATTCTTCACACAACTTCAAACTAGAAGATAAAGCCCATAGTAAAAATGTCAAGCAAACACTCGGTTGAAAAAGGTTCTTGCTCATATAACAAGTTTGTTCATTATAGGATCGTGAAATAAAAATATGAACTGAGACCATGCTTCCTGTAGTAATTGAGTTCACATAACAATTGACAATTCACTCTATTTACTCTTGGAAAGAAACCAATCATGACCTAATCAATTCCAATCAAAACTTCCATCCTCAATACAGGAGACAAACAATATGATTAAACGACTTCATTATTGATGCATGAAGGGTGAGAGATGAAGTCTAATTGTTCATGTACCTACTGAGAACAACACAATTACTAATACTTCCAAATTCAATTAACAATTGCTTATCTAACAATCCCAAACATCTACCCAAATTTTGTTGACTAAATACCACCTTGTAGAAATAGAAATGGAATCATCTACTATCATTTACACTGATCCAAAATCATCTACTAATATAATAGAATCATATACTAATAGAATCATTCACACTGATCCAAAATCAACAGGTATCTATTCATATATCTATGTTGTACTTAGGAAAGTTCATGCACTCAGAATTTGCAATACACAATTATTTTATTTGCACACTCACACAAAATTAAATTATGTCCAAACATAAACATATACAGGGAGACTTACCTTGGTTGGGGCAGTTGACCCTTTCAGAACCAACAAGGTAGATCTAAAGAAATTACAAAATAGACACTTTAATCACATCCATGAATTGCAAAAAACTAGCATTCGTATTCTTTCAATTAAACGAGTGAATCAGTAATTCAACATTCAATTTCCAAGCATAATGATGTATATGATCTCCCTTGATAATCTACACAACATCCGTTTTAAAGAAGGTCAATCGTTACAATCGATGTCTGAAGAAAATCAGCAAATGCTTACAAAATATTACAATTGATGAACGTAGTGTATCTCAAGGAATGGACTTCATCCTCATGACACGAAGTGCATGAGTGGTGAAGTCTATCGTGGTCTTCAAACGAACCAAGGATGCTTCCAGCCAACCAATTTCTTGGAGCCATCGCTAGTGTACTCATTCAAAACGTCAATCATGTAGAAGCGATTTTAGTATCTGACTAACATAGTAACAAATATTGTTACCGGATCAATGCAGAGTTGGTACCGAAATAACATAGAGTTGGTACTGGAATAGGCAGAGTACCAGAATAGAATAGTTGAAATGTTGCAGTACCAGACTAGTGGAAGTATCAGACGAATCTCGAAGATGAGTACCGGATGAGGTAAAGCCTTGTCATGAAAGCTGCTTAAAGTAATCAAAGTAATTAGAAGCATAAACAACAATCATTTAGTCCCAATTAATTAATAAATCAAACGAAGCATGTTTTTAACATGGTTTACCTCATTATGCATATGAATAAGGTCACAAGGTAGGTTTGTGGAGGAAATAGACAAAATATGCATATGTTAGAGGTACAATCGATCAAGATAGAAGATAAGATAAGGTAATAAGAGTGCCAAAATGAAGACCCAACAACTATCTCAGGTGAGACTGCACAGTACATCCTGTGTGTTGCATTCCCTTCTGGTCTACAAGAGGAGCCGATAGTTTTAAAGGGATTTTGTTGGGAAGCTTATCAAATCTGAACCAGGTTCAAGCTATGATGATAAGGTAGAATCAGAATAAACAATAAATAATCCTCAAGACCAATAGAAGATAAGAAAGACAACAAATGGTCATGTTGTCGATTGTTTGGAAGAAAATGGGACTAAGTATGTGAGATTTGTGTAATACGCGTCAAAAGAATGTCGAATCGGACAACAAGTCATTGAGAGAATGAGAATCTAAAATGGAATGTTGAGACCGTGGAATCCAGTGAAGGCAAAGATAAAGAGTTGGTTGAAGACAAAGGAGATAGAATTTGCATAGAAAGATAACATAAATCTGAAGTGGACACCGCGCAAATATTTGGACAAGTACGTATTCAGTGACTTGCATGAAGTCTTTTTTTGTGATTACCCACATGTATTGTAGGAGTGGATAAAGAGATTGAAAGACAACCATCCTACAAATCGGATCAGACAACTAGAGTGGAATCCTAAAGAGATCATGCAATTACAAAAAGTTGATAATAAGTTTACACGTGCAGTAGACTTCTGGTTAGACAACATTGTTGCAGTATTTATCACATAATTTGCAGTAGATATAACGAAGTCTTACAGCGCCACTGAACAAGAGTTCTTGAAGGGACCTTGAGTTACATCAAATCATTATATACTTCTATTAAGATATTACTATATAAAAAAGGTGTAATGACAATGGATCCAGACAACTAAAATTACCTGCGTGCATGGGGGAAGGGGGGAAGCACTAACAGGAGAGGGAGAAATGGAAGAAGGGATAAAGGAAAGAAGGAGGAGGCCTTGGACCCAATTATGATGGATGAATACCATATCAAGCAGATCATGGAAACAACTGGAATGATGCGCAGTGGAGTACCCTACCAATATTAGGTGAATGCCAAGAAGAGAGTAATAGCCGCGAGGGAAGGCTTGGCAAGTGATGAAGAGGAGGTAGAGGATCTTCGGGCTATGGATAAGATTGAGGAAATCCTGTGTATGAAATATGAGAGGAAGACGATAGGTACAAGAGAGGAAATAGAAGGAAACACTCCTATCCATATTAGTGTCAGTGTGTCACCCATAAAGCCATGTGTGACCAATACACCAAGAAGAACACTACCATTTAGACAACCAAATTTTGAGAGAAGGAAGACAACAAGAAGTACATATAAACAAGGAACAACAACTNTTCCTCCTCAGACTGTTGCATTTTAAATATGTCATTCCTAGCATCCCTAGGTCTGCAATAGTCTTGATATTTCTGGAGGAATTATCCTTCATGCCATCCCAAGATAATATAGTGTTTTCTCCTAGGCTCATAAACCACCTTAATGATGAGTCTTTAAGTGTGGATGGAAAGAGTTTTAGTTTTTGTGCATTATCAGTGTAATTATAATTCCTACATAGTATATCAAATTCAAACAAAAATGAATCAGGATCTTCTATTGGCATACCATGGAATTGAGGTAGTGATGACAATAGAATATTATTCATAGAAACATCTCTGGTAATGTCTAATATTGGGAATCCAAATGTCTTTATCTCGTTGTTTGCATTTCCCTCTTCATCCGCCATATCTCCAAATAGCACGTTGTAGGGTGTTGGTGATGTCTCCCCTCTAAGTGATGGTTCAACTACTAGTTTGTTTGGTATATCCAATTGTTCCAATACCTTGTGTGTTGTCCCAATGGCAGATGCAACCTATTCTACCACTTCCTATGTCTCTTTTCCAGCCCTTCCTTCTTATTGGGTCGCCAGTGCTTCCCTTCTTTCTTGTTGTACTATGTTTTCAATCTGAACAATAGCTTCAAATTTGATGCCTTTAGTTGTTGTTTCAATTGTTTCATTTTAACTTTCTCCTCTGAGAATTGTTCCTGCACAGAAATTAGATGAATTAGTGTGTGGGGGGGGGGTGTTTCTTGTTGTTTGGTTTTCTAAATTTTATGAAATTTTGGAGGCAATAAATATACCTTTACTATCCCTACATCTAGGCATAAAAATAAGAAATTCTAATACTAATAAAACACAAAATTTTAATTACCGAAGGTAAGAGGACAACCTGAATTTGGAAAAAACCCACCAAAGTGGATGTGCAGGTTCTTACCTCTCATCTTACTGTCTTCTCTTCACCCTTAGGTTGTCCTTAAATCCAATCCAAACTCATCAAACCACTCAAAATCAAAATGCTACCTATTACCGTTTACTACTCCCCAGCAACGACGCCAAAATGTTGGT
This sequence comes from Picea glauca, assembly GCA_000966675.3. Classification (NCBI taxonomy): domain Eukaryota; kingdom Viridiplantae; phylum Streptophyta; class Pinopsida; order Pinales; family Pinaceae; genus Picea; species Picea glauca. The sequence goes on along the minus strand of JZKD02S2001470.1, from coordinate 34,906 downwards.
GTTTATATATGTTTAGTATATTTCACAGATTTATTTATCAATCTGGGATTCATAATCAGTAGATTTGTTACACTATATGTGTCGAAAATAGGTAATCTATCTATGTCTTTTGTATATAGATCAATCAAGAAAAAATCAATAACAAAAGACTCATTTTTTGGAATATCTGAACACTATTCTTCACACAACTTCAAACTAGAAGATAAAGCCCATAGTAAAAATTCCAAGCAAACACTCGGTTGAAAAAGGTTCTTGCTCAGATAACAAGTTTGTTCATTATAGGATCGTGAAATAAAAATATGAACTGAGACCCTGCTTCCTGTAGTAATTGAGTTCACATAACAATTGACAATTCACTCTATTTACTCTTGGAAAGAAACCAATCATGACCTAATCAATTCCAATCAAAACTTCCTTCCTCAATACAGGAGACAGTCAATATGATTAAAATACTTCATTATTGATGCATGAAGGGTGAGAGATGAAGTCTAATTGTTCATGTACCTATTGAGAACAACACAATTACTAATACTTCCAAATTCAATTAACAATTGCTTATCTAACAATCCCAAACATCTACCCAAATTTTGTTGACTAAATACCACCTTGTAGAAATAGAAATGGAATCATCTACTATCATTTACACTGATCCAAAATCATTTGCTAATATAATAGAATCATAAACTAATAGAATCATTCACACTGATCCAAAATCAACAGGTATCTATTCATATATCTATGTTGTACTTAGGAAATTTCATGCACTCAGAATCATTTGCAATACACAATTATTTTATTTTCACACTCACACAAAATTAAATTATGTCCACACATAAACATATACAGGGAGACTTACCTTGGTTGGGGCAGTTGACCCTTTCCGAACCAACAAGGTAGATCTAAAGAAATTACAAAATAGACACTTTAATCACATCCATGAATTGCAAAAAACTATCATTCGTATTCTTTCAATTAAATGAGTGAATCAGTAATTCAACATTCAATTTCCGAGCATAATGATGTATATGATCTCCCTTGATAATATACACAACGTCCGTTTTAAAGAAGGTCAACCGTTACAATCGATGTCTGAAGAAAATCAGCAAATGTTTACAAAATATTACAATTGATGAACGTAGTGTATCTCAAGGAATGGACTTCATCCTCATGACACGAAGTGCATGAGTGGTGAAGTCTATTGTGGTCTTCAAACGAACCAAGGATGCTTCCATCCAACCAATTTCTTGGAGCCATCGCTAGTGTACTCATTCAAAATGTCAATCATGTAGAAGCGGGTTTAGTATCTGACTAACACAGTAACAAATATTGTTAACGGATCAACGTAGAGTTGGTACCGAAATAGCATAGAGTTGGTATTGGAATAGGCAGAGTACCAGAATAGAACATTTGAAATGTTGCAGTACCAGACTAGTGGAAGTATCGGACGAATCTCGAAGATGAATACCGGATGAGGTAAAGCCTTGTCATGAAAGCTGCTTAAAGTAATCAAAGTAATTAGAAGCATAAACAACAATCATTTAGTCCCAATTAATTAATAAATCAAACGAAGCATGTTTTTAACATGGTTTACCTCATTATGCATATGAATAAGGTCACAAGGTAGGTTTGTGGAGGAAATAGACAAAATATGCATATGTCAGAGGTACAATCAATCAAGATAGAAGATAAGATAAGGTAATAAGAGTGTCAAAATGAAGACCCAACAACTATCTCAGATGAGACTGCACAGTACATCCTGTGTGTTGCATTCCCTTCTGGTCTACAAGAGGAGCCGATGGTTTTAAAGGGATTTTGTTGGGAAGCTTATCAAATCTGAACCAGGTTCAAGCTATGATGATAAGGTAGAATCAGAATAAACCATAAATAATCCTCAAGACCAATAGAATATAAGAAAAACAACAAATGGTCATTTTGTCGATTGTTTGGAAGAAAATGGGACTGAGTATGTGATATTTGTGTAATACGCGTCAAAAGAATGTCGAATCGGACAACAAGTCATTGAGAGAATGAGAATCTAAGAGGGAATGTTAAGACCGTGGAATCCAGTGAAGGAAAAGATAAAGAGTTGGTTGAAGACAAAGGAGATAGAATTTGCGTAGAAAGATAACATAAATCTGAAATGGACACCGCGCAAATATTTGGACAAGTATGTATTCAGTGACTTGCATGAAGTCTTTTTTTTTTATTACCCACATGTATTGTAGGAGTGGATAAAGAGATTGAAATACAACCATCCTACAAATTGGATCAGACAACTAGAGTGGAATCCTAAAGAGATCATGCAATTACAACAAGTTGATAATAAGTTTACACGTGCAGTAGACTTCTAGTTAGACAACATATTTGCAGTATTTATCACATAATTTGCAGTAGATATAACGAAGTCTTAAAGCGCCACTGAATAAGAGTTCTTGAAGGGACCTCGAGGTTGGTACATCAGATTGTTATATACTTCCATTAAGATATTACTATATAAAAAAGGTGTAATGACAATGGATCCAGACAACTAAAATTACCTGCGTGCATGGGGGAAGGGGGGAAGCACTGACAGAAGAGGGAGAAATGGAAGAAGGGATAAAGGAAAGAAGGAGGAGGCCTTGGACCCAATTATGATGGATGAATACCATATCAATCAAATCATGGAAACAACTAGAATGGCGCGCAGTGGAGTACCCTACCAATATTAGGTGAATGCCAAGAAGAGAGTCATAGCCGCGAGGGAAGGCTTGGCAAGTGATGAAGAGGAGGTAGAGAAACTTCGGTCTATGGATAAGATTGAGGAAATCATGTGTATGAAATATGAGAGGAAGACGAGAGGTACAAGAGAGGAAATAGAAGGAAACACTCCTATCCATATCAGTGTCAGTGTGTCACCCATAAATCCATGTTTGACCAATACACCAAGAAGAACACTACCATTTAGACAACCGAATTTTGAGAGAAGGAAGACAACAAGAATTACATATAAACAAGGAACAAAAACTGGGGGAGCTAGTTCATAAATCATTAGTCAAGTATCTACACCACACGGAGGTACTAGTTCAACATTCAGGATGGAAGGAAATGATCCCACCATCATGTTACCATAATTCAAAGGAGAGGCATTGAAGGACCTGGAGAAACACCTATTTATCTGTGAAAAGATCTGGGAAGCGAAACAAATCACAGATGAGGACACTAAACTTGCAAAATTAGTTATCACATTAAGAGATCACACACTAGAATGGTACATGAGTTTAGCTGCAAACAACCCGCCAGGGACAACCATAATGATTGGAGATATCAAGAAGTTGTTGATAAATGAGTTCCAGAATCCTAGTTCAAAGGATCAATACATGAACAACATGATCGATATTAGATAGAAACCAAGAGAATATGTATGGGAGATTGACCATAGATTCAAACGATTAAAAAGAAAGCTAAAATACATCATGACAGATATGCAACATAGTCATATGTTCGTCAATTCACTACTACCACACTTGAGATATCCGTTGCGACAATAGAAGTTTCATACACAGGCAGAGGCTATACAAGAATCCCTACAACTGGAAGAGAACCAATATTAGAAGGCAAATCCATCCATAGAGGAGTTGAAGGAGGATATGAAGAATTTAACATTCCAGCTAAACCAAAACAAAGGTAAGGACAAAAGAGAATTCATTTGGTGTAACACATGTAGGACATAAGGACACCATAAGAACGGATGTCCAACATTCGCACAGTACATGGCAGTAGGAATGCCAAACCCACTGCCAACAAGAGGACTATGGTGTGAGATCTATAAGAAACAAGGTTATGATCCATACCACTTCCCAATGATACAAAAGTACCAGACAGTATCGAAGAGCTTGTATTGAAAGTTTTGCAAGTCAATAGGCCATGATGACAAAGATTGAAGAACCATGGACCTCATGAAGGAAAGAACATCAGATGCATACAGGGTGCAGGTAGAAATGATGATTGGGCAAGCCACACCTCATTTTAACCAAGTACCATCCCCATATAACACTGTACAACAACAATATAACATTGCACAACAACAATATAACATTGCACAGTCGCAGTACAATACCGTGCAACCACATTACAATAATGCATAGTATAATTGTGTGCCTCAGTATAATGCATCGCGAGGGGATCGAGATGGCTACAGAGGTGGAGGAAGAGCAAGAGGAGGATTTGTAAGAGGTAGAGGACCAGTGGTATGCCACAATTCTCAACAACAAAGACATTATGCAAGAGAATGTCCACTTCCACCAATGACCTGTATGTATTGTTGCGCATCAGATCATGACACAAAAGAATGTCCAACACTATTAGAGAAGATCCACGAGAAGAGAAATTAGAAAAATCAGAATGTTTAGTGGATTTTAGCAGAAGCGAGGGATGAAGGACGAAACATCAACATAGTTACATGGGGAGGAGCTAAAACAGGAAACAATGTAGTAAGACAAGAGCCAACACAAAACCAATGGGTGAAAAATAATGCCGAACCAAATAATTAGTTTTATGAGCAGAATGAAAAGGAGACATTCAAGCAAGCTAGACAAGGATTTATGAAACCAAACATTGCATCGACATCGATTGGGAAGTATAATAAGGAAGTGCCAGTGTACGAGATGCCTCCATCGCTGGATCACACCAAAGAAACACAACCACTAGGACAAGTAAGTATGATTAAGGTTTTTTTGCAATCCTGTGTTAGACTACTAAATGATCCATCCGTTGTTAAAGTATTACAAAATATTCTAGAAATATGTAGCATAGAGGCAGAAGGAAATCTAGAATGGAAAACAGTTAATCATCTGCATATGAGAAGGAAAACAAACAGGGAATTCAGACTAAATGCCAACATGGGAGATTTCAACATGGGATATATTATACTGGATTTAGGATCCAAAGTAAATGTATTACCTAAGAAGACATGGAAATGTATGGGAGAACCCACATTAGGATATTCACCTGTTCAACTAAAACTAGAAAATCAACACATAGTTCTACCAATTGGAAGACTAAAAGGAGTGACAGTAGATCTGGATGGAGTACGNAATCCTACTAGTATACAGTCATGTTGTTTGGACTAAATAATGCACCAACAATATTTTCCAAAGTAGTCATTGTTGCATTCAAAAAATTCATCCACCAGTTTCTAGAGGTATATCTGGACGATTGGATAGTCTATAGTCCATTGAAAGACCATGTAGGGGTGTTGAGGCTGATGTTAGAAAGATGCAGGCAGTTTTAGATATCATTAAATATCAATAAGTGCATCTTTGAAACACCTTTTTGAATACTATTGGGCCATATAGTATGCAAATAAGGCTTGTTAGTAGATCCTTCCAAGATTGCATTAATTGTTAATCTATCACCACAAAAATCAATCCGTCAATTGAGAGAGAAATTGGGACACATAGGATACTACAGGAAATTTATAAAGGGGTATGCGCAGATCACTACACCAATGGATAAATTTCTAAGAAAAGACAACAAGTTTCAGTGGAATGAGGATTGTCAGTGTGGATTGGACACCCTGAAAGAGAAGATGGTAATCACACCAATACTAGTATTCCCAGATTGGGAAAATACATTCCATGTACACACAGATGCATCAACCATATCACTTGGAATTATTCTAGCACAACCAGGATCAAGAGAATTGGACCATCCCATAACATTTTCTAGCAAAAAACTGTCAGAATCGGAGCAAAATTACAATACCACAGAAAGAGAAGGCTTAGCTATGGTCTATGCACTTCAAAAATTCAGGCATTATTTATTGGGAAAACATTTCAAGATGTTCACAGACCATTCAACACTCAAACACCTCATCAACAAGCCAGTATTGGGGGGGAGAATTTGTAGATGGTTATTATTGTTCCAGGAATTTGACTTATAAGTGATAGTCAAACCAGGGAAGTTGAACGCATGACCTAATCACCTATTGAGGATCACTAATGGGGAGGAAAATATGAATCTAGACAACAAATTTCCCAATGCATATCTATTTTCAGTCCAAATAGACGATGAATATTTCACATACATCATCCAGTACTTGAGTACAGGGATTGCACCATAGGAATTCAACACTGCGCAGAAGAAAAATATGGTAGTCAGGGTTCCAGACTATTAATTTATTGCAGGGTACTTATACAAAATGGGTGTCGATAGAATCTTGAGAAGATGTGTGCTAGAACATGAAATACCTAGGATTTTAGCAGAAACCCATGAGGGAATAGCAGGAGGAAATTATGTAGGGAAAGCTACCGCGTAGAAGGTATTGCATGCAGCACTATAGTGGTCGATTGTTCACAAAGACTCAAAGGAATACTACCAAAAATGTGATGTATGTCAGAGGGTTGGTAAACCAAATAGAACAGACGATATTACCATGAGACCACAAGTAACCTTGCAGGTATTTGACAAATGGGAAATAGATTTTGTGGGAACAATTAACCCACTAGAAAAAATGTCAGGAGTGAGGTACATTATTACTATGACAGAGTACTTAACAATATGGGAAGAAGAAACACCAGTAAAAGATTGCAATGCAGAGACAACAACACACTTGTTGTTTAAGAAATTGATCACTAGATTTGGCTAACCAAGGATTTTGATGAGTGACTAGGGCACTCACTTAATTAACAACACTATTAAGGATATGACTGAGGAGTTTGAATTTTATCATCAAAATAATACCCCATATCATCCTCAATCAAATGGAATAGTGGAATCCTTTAACAAGATCCTCGAGAATGCACTAACAAATATCTGCAACATTAATAGGGACGATTGGGACTTGAATATACCAACAGTACTATGGGCATACATGACCACATGAAAAAAATTGGCAGGGCAGACACCATTCATATTGGTGTATGGACAAGAATCAGTGGTGCCATTAGAGTTTTTTTTACCTATTCTGTGTGTCACATAAATTACCAACATGACAGAGTGAGTCACAGTACAGGAAAGGCTAAGTCAGCTAATGATCATGGAGGAAGATAAGATTCTAGCAGGGTTTCACCAAGAAGTACAAAAAGAAAGGGACAAAGCTTGGCATGATAGACATATCAAGAGGAAAGATTTCAAGGAGGGAGACTTAGTCTTGGTGTACGACAGTAAATCTCTTCAGCACCTAGGAAAACTCATAATGAATTGGTTAGGACCATACAAAGTAAATACTATCACAGATGGGGGGGTTGTACAGTTGAAGGATTTAGGAGGAACAAAAATCAAAGGGATGATCAATGGGAGTCGACTAAAGATGTATAGGGACAATCGACCTCCTAGCGCTTGAAAAAAAAAAAACTAACAAAGGGGTTACCGCGTCGGATATACAAAGATAGCAACAAAGGCGTAGCGCGCAGAAAATATAATGGGCACGTGCACTTGGAAACACTAGCATAACAGAAAGGACCAACGGTCACTAAAAGGAACAAACGATAGAAAGGACAGGTACAACAAATAAGCACCAACAGACGATGTCTATCAAACTTGAATGACAAGAACAATTGGCAGCACACCGTATTTATTGTGCCAACTAGTGACAGCAAGGGAATTCAATGGCAAGTACGCGGGAAGCGCCAATTCATTCAAAATGCAAGTTGGGTAATGTCTCCGAGAAGTTTCACATGATTAGTATATAAGGTAAGCATGTGACGATTAGAAGGGTTATTGTGAATTTGAGAAAAGCACAGAGCGACAGTGTAGACGGAGCAGAGAGAAAGTTTGCAGAACTTACAGAACCAACTAAGCTCGACGGAGAATACCTTTACCACCATGGCACCACACAATATAGGAGCATCGAGCCAGACCTACAAACAACCTCAAAGCAACCTCATGGAACCTCAACAGCCACAGGAAAGTGAAAAACACCACCTCATCTTCCAAAATTCATCAACTTGGATGAAATCTTGTCGCCCGATATGAAACCTGGAAGCCCCACACCAGTGGTGGAGAAAACCCAACAGAAAGCACCAGTGGTAATGGACATCGATATGTCGAAAGTAGGACAGAGCCAACAAACCCAGGATACAGGAAATCCTTCATGCTCTAAAAGCCCTGAAGAATCACCAAGGGTTAATGGGACAATCCCAAACAAGCCAGAAATGACCGCGCTAGAAAGGTCACACACAACCACGCTGAAACATCCACAGGAGGGCACAGTGGAAGCTGTCATTAGTTGGGCAAAGGAGTATGCAGAAGAGAGGACAATGGAGGCTGGAACTTCGAGTCAACTACCACAATGCAAGGGCAAGCAACCAGTAACAATATCATCTCACAGGCAGGCTGCCGCAACCATAGCCTTGTCGCGCATTCCGAAAGGGGTGTGTGGCGTGGGTAATCTGTTAGGCCATGTGGAGAAACTACGGTGCTCAAACCATGATGTGACTGACATGGACAAGTTTCTGGATTTTTACAAGAAATTTTACTTGGATATTGTGGGTATAGGACACTTCAGCGAACCAATTAACCAACCAAAACAGTGGTCAACCAGACTGGCCAAAACTGGGATTCTAGGCATGTTGGAGATCCCTCACTTTGGAAGGGGTCTAGATGAAAGAAACTGCATCAAGAAGCTGATGGAAGTTACCCACAGATGATACCTATGGGTCGAAGAGCCCGTCTCAATAGACGTAGAGCTCATTACATGCATTACAGGACTTCCACCTCAGAAATGACACCCACACAGTTTCTCGATGACAAGACGAAGGAGAAGGCACTGGCTGAGGAAATGAAGAATACCTATGGTATAGAAATAGGGTTGCACAGAATCATAATTAATCGCATTAGTGACACAACAACAAGGATGGACACAAAAATCATGGCGTACAAGTTACTCAGGAAGTGTCGCAAGGAGGAAGTCCCTGCCGGGGTCATCACAATTGCAACACAATGTGCATAGGGCACTATGCTCAGCTAGGCCTTGCACTTGTTAAATCTGTTCCTGTAATACTGCAACGATGCATAGGACTTGGGGAAAAAATTTCACTATTCTTGGCTCAACATCCTAATCGCTTTGGTCAAATGGAGGGAGCCTAAGTACACATAATTTTTCGAGAGATCGAATCATTTATGTGCAGTGCGATACCCATCACTAGGGAGTACTTTAGACCCCAAGAACAATAGTGAGAATGCAGGCATGTTCGCAAGGTATTACAATGACCTGCAGGAAAACATCGCCAACACTTGGCAGATTACACCAAAAGTGGTCGCACAATATCAGGGCATAGCCAACTTCAAAGTGATGAGGAATACTATGTTTATCCAAGCATGGAAGGTGTTGGCACAGGGGCAGACCCAGGGTTCAATTCTACAACAGCACACCAACAAAGCCCTAACTACTGGCCCTTTTGACAACACCTGCAAAGCAGATGAAGTCCCACCCGAGGTAGAGGCAAGGGTGGTTGCAAGACTCAGGTGTCTGCAACCTTAGCTGGGACATAGATCTGTGATTGTACTACTTAATAAAGCATTTAACACTGTCAGTTCCTCAATATATAATCAATAATCACTTCGCTGATAAAACAGGGCTTCACAACATTCACACTGTTATAACGTACTTAAGCACTTAGCATCAATAGATAGGTCAAATCTAGCAGATCAATCACTAAGCACATTCATATGGATCAGATCTAATATTCTCATATATCATTAGCACTAAGCATAAGCAGATCTATCTAATCATCTTAAATCACTTTGCAAAAGAAGACATAAACACATTAAGACAAGCACAAAGAAAGACAACACAACGTTTACCATGGTTCACCCCCACGCTGGGGCTACATCCACCAACTCTTCTTCTTTATTGTCTTTAGTCAATCGGTTAAAAGAACAAAGACATCAAAACCCTTACTCTGCACAGGACATAAGATCTACGCAGCTCGCCAGATCCTTCTTCCTCGCGTTACAGTACTAATCCCTCCACAATCTGCTACAAGGACCTACACTTAGCTCTACAAGTCTCTTACAATCATGCACAAAGCACTTACAGACTCTACTCGCACTAAGAATACATTCACATCACATAGATGCATTATTCCCCTTTTTTCTTACATTGCCTATCCTTCTATTTATACATACAAAATAGGCCTAAACATGGGTAAACCCATGGGCCTACATCCCATTCTCGTTACATATTCCCCAAAATCTAAAAAGAACACAAAAGTGGGCTCAGATCCCATGATCTCCGCTTCATCTTGTGCTCCTCCTTTGACAGGCTGTCGAAGTCCCAAAATAGGTCAATATGACCAAGAATCTCCCAAAACTTGGTCAAGGGCCAACAGGCCCTCAACACTCACCTGTGACTCATCCCGAGTCACTCTGATATGACTAGTTCTACTTCAAAGGCCTCAAGCTTGGCTCAAGCTTCTTCGACCTACTGTTGTGATACGACATCTTTCTCGGTGAATTCCTGGATCACTGTGTCATTTACTGGCCCTTCTAGGCGTTGTTCTACTGTGATGACAACTTGTTCTAGATCTGATCCTCGGCTTTCAACCTTTGTGAATAATTGGCACGCCTTATCTTGTACTAGTTGAAGTCATTGAGTAACTTCCATTACTCTACTTTGAATCATATGAAACTGTTGTTGGGCGGTGCGTTGCTCCTGAGACCGCTTCATTCTTTGCACAGCCGACAAGGCCTTCAACTGCGCTTATAGTGTGTCTGCATGCTACTTTTCTTCCTTGAGTTGCGAACCTAATGCCTGTAACTATGGGTTCTCAGTGAGGTTCTCATATGTCTGGGTGCTCTGGTTACTCAGCTACTTGCACTCCAAGGCAAGAGCTTTTAATTTGTCAACTGCGTTGTGGGCAGTTTCTTCTCTTAGGTCTCTTACATCTTGAGGGATCTCGGGCATGGTGCGGAGCTCCAAGTCTGATATGCGTTGTTGGAGTTGTTGGATTACCTCTTCAAGTTGTGCCACCTACTATGGAACTGTCTCTTTGGCCTTTACTTCGATGACTATCACAGAGCGAAGTGCTCTGTGAACCATTTCCTTTACTTCGATTTGCTCGGCGAGCAACTGTTACTTTTCTTTATGCAGCTGGGATTTTTCTTCATCAAAATTTACCTGGAGAGCAAGCTTCTCTCATTTTGTAGTACTGCGCTTCTCTAGAAGGTCTCCATGTGCTCATGCTAAAGTCTGGGTGGATTTTTTTGTCTCCTCCTATGCTCGTCGAAGGCGAGATTCGACTATATCAACGATCTGGTGGAGTTGAGATGGCTCATCACCCAGTTCTGTTGTTCTTGATGACAGAGGCGTATTAGAAACTACGCAGCTGGACTGTAATGCATGTTTCACCCCTTGGAGCTCATCCTTAATCCGACTGAACACCTCCTCCTGCTTAGCTTCTTTATTCTCTGCTATCTCCAGTGAAGCATCGTTTAGTGTTGCGACGATGAAGTCGAAGTCGTCTGAGGTGAGGGTGGTCTCAAATTTGGTCCTGGTTGCTTTCACTTTCTTCCGAGATGAGGGTTTCAGTGGGGAAACCTTCCTTTTCTTTGAGGGGTCCTCCTCGTCTCTAGGCGGTGTAACCTCACCTTTCTTATGTTGAAATTCCGCACCATCTATCTCTCCACCATCTCCTCCTTGCTCTACTGATATGGAAGCAGTCTTCACGGATGCATTGTCTAAATCATGGACCTCTTCGGTCTTCTTTATCTTTCTAGGTCCGGCTGTATCTGACACAGTTTATGGACTGTCTATATAGGACACCTCCACAGGGTCTGCTGGAATGAGGAGGTTCATTGACCATTCTTTGGTAATTTCTTCCAAGCCATCCTCCATCAGCTTGTAGTATGATTGCAACTGTTGTTTATTTCCATCTGTGAGCGTTGTGATGTCAATAAAATGGCAATCCGCGCTGAATTTCATTAAGGGCCAAAACCTGTGGAGGGTATTCGAGGTCATACGAGGCTCGGACTGGATGGCTACCTTCAATTGGTTGTAATACGTATGGAACAGGACATTTGAATGCCACTGTTTATTCATGTCATTCGAGTACCACAGTGTACTGAACTTCGTAACTAGAGGTTCAAATGGATCGATGTTCGGGAAGGTCACACCTTCCGGCATCTCCCATGCAATGAAAGAGATCAGGCTCAGTAGCCAACTTAAGTGGGATTCATATCCCTGATCTTGGGCTTCCCTGCAGTCCAGTTCCAACAGGTTTACCAGGTACTATGCCAAATTCATCTGAAGTCCTTCTACGCACTTCCCTACAAGGTCGACTACAAAACCAGTCACTTGGGTGGGTCGATTCTTTCGCACCAACTTTCCTGCAATCAATTGGCAAGTGAGGCACACTGCGCCGCTTTGGATAGAAGCTACCTTGTAGCCTCGCGTGCCCTTCTCAACATCGTCATAGGTGTCTTTTATATTTTGAGCTAAAGTGCGATCCATGGTCTTTCCGGGGTAGAAATCCTGTGGGTCGGGGCCTTGCATACTTAGCCCTGTGATCCGATTGATCAATGTCGGATCCAATGTGATATGATGGTTTAACCACAAATAACCTCCATGATAATAGGACAACAACAATTTGACACATGCATTCACTTCTTGGTGCCTTCCGAAGTGCGAGATATTCATGACGTTGAGCAGTGTGTACTGCACGAGGTTATGGGTCCATGACTGAGGGACGATCTTCGAATTCTTCACTTTATTTTTGGTCAAGTACTTATACAGGGATAACATGTTGTAGACCTTGCGATCTCCCGGGTTGAAGTTGCTAAACTTCAACGTTGCGATCTTATCTTGGTCTGCTCGCACTACGCATATCCCCTTCAGGAGGTACGCAGTGACCAAGGTGTACTCAAAATATCTAGGTACGTTGTCGCGGTTTACAACACTGCTCAGAGGTGGTATATAGGTGGGTAATATGCTCGGAATCGACTTGGCATTCGTGAGGTCATCCATGTGCTTGGTTCACTTCTCATCGGATGGTCGGGATGGTCCGACTCAAGCAGTGGATGGAGAGGCCGACAGTCCTCTTGGCGAAGATGATTGTACACCTGTAGACACTCCTCTCTCCGACATGACTCTTTCAGTCATCAAGTCTAGGAGAAATTTCGTTACTGATTCTTCAACTGCGGTGAGCTCATCGGACATACGCGCTCGGGATTAAAATTATCGGGGTCACGATGAACTTAGATACGGCACTAGAACAAATAGCAATAGCGCAATGATCACTATATACAATTCACTTAGTTTGCGGGCTCAAACTCTTAGTTAGCAAAAGTGTTCTCCATGCATGGCACGATGGGATAAGTAGGCAACTCGGAAATGGTTTGCTTGTAACGGGTATGAAGCCTCATTAACTCTTGGTTTTACCGTTATGGCGTGGTCCAATGGTCTGGTGTTGAGCTATAAATGTTTTCTGACCCATTCGGAGCGGCAATCGAATGGATATATCGGCCCCAACGGCTATATTTCTTCTCCCTGGCGAAGTACCATGTGTCGTTGTTCTAATATCCCAGTGAAGTTCCAATTTTGCAAATTTTCTTTCTGCGAAGTTCCCTCTGGAATCTTCTGTAACTTTTCAATCTTATCCCTCTTCTTACTTAGCTTTCTATCCTTCTTTCCAGTGAGCTTCGACTCGGTATGTATTTTTCTATTATGATTCTTATCTTTTGTGGTCCTAGTCACTTAGCGTTGTTGAGATTCTTCCCTAGGGTTCTAGGATAATACTTATTCTTTATCCAAGATAGGTACTTCAGTCTCCTGTGAGTCTTCTAATGTTCTTGCAGCTTTGGCATCTGGGTTTCTAGTGTTAAATAGCTTCGATCTGTTCTCCTGTTCTTAAATCAAGTATGCAATCTTTCTGGTCATGAAATATTTTAATTCTTGTTTCTTCTGCTCCAAAACTTCTTCTTCTTCCTTTCGTCTAGCTTGAGCTCTGTCAATCCAAGGTTTTCCTATTAACATGGTAAACGGGGCACTGTCTTCAAGAAATTTAATAATCTCAAAATATTCTTCTGTCGAAGTTCCATTGACGGTCATAGATATATGAGTGAGCTTTCCACATAGGTTTACCAGTTTTCCTTTGAATAACCCTAGTCCTCCTAATGAGTGAGTCATAACAGGCCATCCTATAGCTTCCCAAGTTCTCTCTGTCATGATATTCACCTGTGTTTCCTCATCTAGAACATAGTCAATGTCGAAGTCTCATATTCTTTCTTCAAGGTGTTCCTTGTCTTTAAATATCTCTGATAATCTAACATGTCGTGGTAATTCAAGGTTTCTCTCATCTGTAGCAATACTTTCTCTAATTCTTCCTGGGGTTCTGTTATAGCCTCTCGAGTATTTATCTTAGGTTTTTCTTGATTCAAATTCATTCCTTCAAGCTTAACAATCATTCTGGGGCAATCCAACACTTCGTGGTCCATAGCTTTGCAACAAAGAAAACTAGGTCTTCTCCCAGGGAATTCTGTAGCAATATGTCCAGGTTTTCTGCAACTGTAACTGAGGGTTAATCCTCTCTTTCTTTTAAATGATCCCCAACTTCTCCTGTACTACGTACTAGGATCATAGGAGTTAACCTGCAACAAATTCTTTCTAGGATCCTGCATCCATTTGTTAGTCCAAACATTCTTTCTATGCATAGGTATAACATATCTTTCACTATTCTTATCAGATCTATTCATATCAAACCTTCTTTCATCTATTAATGCCCTAGTTTCAAACTAGGATGGACTCTATTAAACATACCTAGATCCATACTCTAGAAACAAAAATTTCCACTTATCTTACTTCTACAGAGCACAAAGCTTTAAGATCTAAAACTTTTCACTNGTTTACGTGGTTCACCCCTACCCTAGGGATACATCCACCAACTCTTCTTCTTTATTGTCTTCAGTCAATTGGTTACAAGAACAAAGCCATCAAAACCCTTACTCTGCATAGGACAAAAGATCTGTACAACTCGCTAGATCCTTCTTCCTCGTGTTACAACACTAAGCCCTCCACAATCTGCTACAAGGACCTGTACTTAGCTCTGCAAGTCTCTTACAGTCATGCACAAAGCACTTACAGACTCTACTCACACTATGCATACATTCACATCATATAGATCCAATATTCCCCTTTTTTCTTACATTACCTATCCTTCTATTTATACATACCAAATAGGCCTAAACATGGGTAAACCCATGGGCCGACATCCCATTCCCGTTATATATTCCCCAAAACCCAAAAAGGACCCAAAAGTGGGTCGAGATCCCGTGATCTCCACTTTGTCTTGTGCTCCTCCTTCGACAGGCTGTCGAAGTCCCAAAATAGGTCAATATGACCAAGAATCTCCTAAAACTTGGTCAAGGGCCAACAGAAGGATCTCGAGAACCAATGGCTACAATTGCGGTATTGCGTCAAGGAAGAGGACATAGAAATGGACATCAAGGATTGGCATGAGGACTAGAGGATTCCAAACTTGAATCAAGAGATGCTCGCACATAAGGAAGTTGAGGCAGGGTAGGAGAAGACACCTGTAGGAGACAAAATTGCACCCAAGAAGCCAAGAACAGTTTAGAATCCGATGCAACAGAGGAAAGGGGGTGTGTCTAAGAAAGGCACCCATGCAGAGAAGAACAACAACACCCAAGCGTTGCAGGAATAGGAAAAAGAGACTGAGACAACACAGGGTACCACAACAAGTGTTACTCAGCATGAGCAAGGCCAGACCAAGAGGCCAATTATAAAAACGACGGGTGCACGCAAGAAAGCTAAGGCACACAAAACACCACCAGAATATGAAATCATGGATGACGACACAGACATCGTGGCCCAAATGGTCCAGGATTGAACAACGGAGGATTTTGACAAAGCTCAGCGCCAAAGGGACAGGATTTAAGATGAGTTGGAAGACATGAGGTAGCTTCTCGAGCAGATCAAAGAAACACAGAGGGTCGACAGAGGAATAAAATCAGTCCCAGCAACACCACAGACAGGATCCAAGACTAGATCGAGCGAGCAGAATAGGATCTAGATGACAGTGCAACCGAGCTCGACGTTTCACGTTACACCCAACATGTTGCGCATGGATGAAATTGTGGGTCAGACACCCTTGAAGGATTTTTCCCAAATACAGTTGGTAATGATCCAGATACCAACCAAGGCATTGTATAAACTGCAAGTCAACGTGGCGCAGGAGGTACATTCGTACACACGCACAAACACAACATAACTGCAGAAGACGAAGGACAATAGAGAAGAGTTGGAATTGGTGCTCGAGTAGGTCAATATCAAGACCAAATACGAGAAATATCNGAACACTTGGAGAAGTGCAGAATGCTATGGAAAATGACACCACTAGAGAACTGGCCTCATCACTTTGTTCACACATTAGAAGGCATCCCAACAAATTGGTATACAGACCAGGAATAGCGTAAAGGAACTACAAACTGGACAATATTACAACATAACTTTAGAGTCACTTTCGCATTTGAGCATGAGAACCCCAACATAGACACATATCTTAAACAAATCAGAGGGGTGATATTCATTAAAGAACTAGAAGTTGAACTCATGAAGAAAGAACAACAACAAAATAGACATATAGTAAAAAAACTACTGTCATGCTACCACGTGCAGAAAGAAGAACCATATGAAGATGACCCGCACAATATTCATATTGAGGAAGTTGAAGGAGAAAGAGAAGTGGAAGTTCCACCTCTGGAATCAAAAGCAATTGTTACATCGATCAAGGTGAAGAAAGTCAACATTGGGACAGTTGAGAACCCCAAAATGGCTTGCATTGGAGACTATTGGGATGAGAGAATAGTGGAAAGCATACCAGAGTTATTGTGTGAGTACAATGACCTGTTCCCAACAACGCTCATAGAAATGAAAGACATAGCACAAGATCTAGGTGAAATGAAGATACTGCTCAGAGATGAAGCAAGATCGATCAAACAATGACCATACAGACTAAACCCTATATTGAAGAAAAAATTCAAAGCCAAAATCGATAGGATGTTGGAGGTTGGACTCATTGAACCTGTAGAGGAATCTGAATGGGTAAGCTCGATGGTAGTTCAGGAGAAGAAACAAGGGGGTATAAGAATATGTTTCGATTTGCGGAAGCTGGATGATGCATGCCTACATGACTCGTTCCCTACTCCTTTCACAGATGAGGTGTTGGAGAACGTAGGAGGACATGAAGCTTATTCATTTACCAACGGATTCTCAAGATACCATCAAATCAAGATAGCACCGAAAGATAGATACAAGACCACTTTTTCCATGGAATGGGAATCCTAGTAGTATACAGTCATGTTGTTTGGACTAAATAATGCACCAGCAATATTTTCCAAAGTAGTCATTGTTTCATTCAAAAAATTCATCCACCAGTTTCTAGAGGTATATCTGGATGATTGGATAGTCTATAGTCCGTTGAAAGACCATGTAGGGGTGTTGAGGCTGATGTTAGAAAGATGCAGGAAGTTTTAGATATCGTTAAATATCAATAAGTGCATCTTTGAAACACCTTTTTGAATACTATTGGGCCATATAGTATGCAAATAAGGCTTGCCAGTAGATTCTTCCAATATTGCATTAATTGTTAATCTACCACCACAAAAATCAGTCCGTCAATTGAGAGAGAAATTGGAACACATAGGATACTACAGGAAATTTATAAAGGGGTATGCACAGATCACTACACCAATGGATAAATTTCTAAGAAAAGACAACAAGTTTCAGTGGAATGAGGATTGTCAGTGTGGATTGGACACCCTGAAAGAGAAGATGGTAATCACACCAATACTAGTATTCCCAGATTGGGAAAAGACATTCCATGTACACACAGATGCATCAACCATAACACTTGGATATATTCTGGCACAACCGGGATCAAGAGAATTGGACCATCCCATAACATTTGCTAGCAAAAAACTGTCAGAATCGGAGCAAAATTACAATACCACAGAAAGAGAAGTCTTAGCTATGGTCTATGTGCTTCAAATATTCAAGCATTATTTATTGGGAAAACATTTCAATATGTTCACAGACCATTCAACTCTCAAACACCTCATCAACAAGCCAGTATTGGGGGGGAGAATTTGTAGATGGTTATTATTGTTCCAGGAATTTGACTTTGAAGTGATAGTCAAACCAGGGAAGTTGAACGCATGACCTGATCACCTGTCGAGGATCACTAATGGGGAGGAAAATATGAATCTAGACAACAAATTTCCCGATGCACATCTATTTTCAGTCCAAATAGACGATGAATACTTCACACACATCATCCAGTACTTGAGTACAGGGATTGCACCATAGGAATTCAACACTGCGCAGAAGAAAAATATGGTAGTCAGGGTTCCAAACTATCAATTTATTGCAGGGCACTTATACAAAATGGGTGTCGATAGAATCTTGAGAAGATGTGTGCTAGAACATTAAATACCTAGGATTTTAGCAGAAACCCATGAGGGAATAGCAAGAGGAAATTATGCAGGGAAAGCTACCGCGTAGAAGGTATTGCGTGCAGCACTATAGTGGTCGATTGTTCACAAAGACTCAAAGGAATACTGCCAAAAATGTGATGTATGTCAGAGGGTTGGTAAACCAAATAGAATAGATGAGATTCCCATGAGACCACAAGTAACCTTGCAAGTATTTGACAAATGGGAAATAGATTTTGTGGGAACAATTAACCCACTAAAAAAAATGTCAAAAGCGAGGTACATTATTACTATGACAGAGCACTTAACAATATGGGAAGAAGCAACACCAGTAAAAGATTGCAACGCAGAGACAAC
Organism: Picea glauca; assembly: GCA_000966675.3. Lineage (NCBI taxonomy): Eukaryota > Viridiplantae > Streptophyta > Pinopsida > Pinales > Pinaceae > Picea > Picea glauca. Next base: position 16,123 of record JZKD02S2001470.1, on the reverse strand, counting down.
AACACACTTGTTGTTTAAGAAATTGATCACTAGATTTGGCTGACCAAGGATTTTGATGAGTGACCAGGGCACTCACTTCATTAACAACACTATTAAGGATATGACTGAGGAGTTTGAATTTTATCATCAAAATAATACCCCATATCATCCTCAATCGAATGGAACAGTGGAATCCTTTAACAAGATCCTCGAGAATGCACTAACAAATATCTGCAACATTAATAGGGACGATTGGGACTTGAATATACCAACAGTACTGTGGGCATACATGACCACATGAAAAAAATTGGCAAGGCAGACACCATTCATATTGGTGTATGGACAAGAATTAGTGGTGCCATTAGAGTTTTTTGTACCTATTATGTGTGTCACATAAATTACCAACATGACAGAGTGAGTCACAGTACAGGAAAGGCTAAGTCAACTGATGATCATGGAGGAAGATAAGATTCTAGCAGGGTTTCACCAAGAAGTATAGAAAGAAAGGGACAAAGCTTGGCATGATAGACATATCAAGAGGAAATATTTCAAGGAGGGAGACTTAGTCTTGGTGTACGACAGTAAATCTCTTCAGCACCTAGGAAAACTCATAATGAATTGGTTAGGACCATACAAAGTAAATACTATCACAGATGGGGGGGTTTGTACAGTTGAAGGATTTAGGAGGATCAAAAATCATAAGGATGATCAATGGGAGTCGACTGAAGCTGTATAGGGACAATCGACCTCCTAGTGCTTGAAAAAAAAATAAAAAATAACAAAGGGGTTACCACGTCGGATATACAAAGATAGCAACAAAGGCGTAGCGCGCAGAAAATATAATGGGCATGTGCACTTGGAAACGCTAGCATGACAGAAAGGACCAACGGTCACTAAAAGGAACAAACGATAGAAAGGATAGGTACAAAAAATAAGCACCAACGGACAATGGCTATCAAACTTGAATGACAAGAACAATTGGCGGCACACCGTATTTATTGTGCCAACTGGTGACGGCAAGGGAATTCAATGGCAAGTACGCGAGAAGCGCCAATTCATTCAAAATGCAAGTTGGGTAATGTCTCCGAGAAGTTTCACATGATTAATATATAAGGTAAGCATGTGAGGATCAGAAGGGTTATTGTGAATTTGAGAAAAGCATAGAGCGACAGAGTAGATGGAGCAAAGAGCAAGTTTGCAGAACTTACAGAACCAACAAAGCTCGACGGAGAATACCTTTACCACCATGGCACCACCCAAGATAGGAGCATCGAGCCAGACCTGCAGACAACCTCGAAGCAACCTCATGGCACCTCAACAGCCACAGGAAAGTGAAAAACACCACCTCATCCTCCAAAATTCATCAACTTGGATGAAATCTCGTCGCCCGATATGACACCTGGAAGCCCCACACCAGTGGGAATGGACATCGATATGTCAGAATTAGGACAAAGCCAACAGACCCAAGATACAGGAAATCCTTCATGCTCTGAAAGCCCTGAAGAATCACCAAGGGTTAATGGGACAGTCCCAAACAAGCCAGAAATGACCGCGCTAGAAAGGTCACACACAACCACGCTGAAACAGCCACAGGAGGGCACAGTGGAAGTTGTCATTGGTTGGGAAAATGAGTATGCAGAAGAGAGGACAATGGAGGCTGGAACTTCGAGTAAACTACCACAATGCAAGGGAAAGCAACCAGTATCAATATCATCTCACAGGCAGGCTGCCACAACCATAGCCTTGTTGTGCATTCTGAAAGGGGTGTGTGTCGCAAGTAACCTGTTAGGCCATGTGGAGAAACTACGGTGCTCAAACCATGATGTGACTGACATGGACATGTTTCTGGATTTTTCCAAGAAATTTTACTTGGATACTGTGGGTATAGGACACTTCGGTGAACGAATTAACCAACCAAAACAGTGGGCAACCAGACTGGCCAAAACTGGGATTCTATGCCTATTGGAGATCCCTCACTTTGGAAGGGGTCTGGATGTAAGAAACTACATCAAGAAGCTGATGGCAGTTACCCACAGATGATACCTATGGGTTGAAGAGCCTGTCTCAATAGACGTAGAGGTCATTAAATGCATTACAAGACTTCCACCTCAGAAATGACACCCACTCAGTTCCTCGATGACAAGATGAAGGAGAAGGCACTGGCCGAGGAAATGAATAATACCTATGGTATAGAAATAGGGTCGCACAGAATCATAATTAATCGCATTAGTGACGCAGCAATAAGGATGGCCACAAAAATCATGGCGTACAAGTTACTCAGGAAGTGTCGCAAGGAGGAAGTCCCTACCGGGGTCGTCACAATTGCAACACAATGTGCATAGGGCACTATGCTCAACTAGGCCTTGTACTTGTTAAATCTATTCCTGGAATACTGCAACGATGCATAGGACTTGGGGACAAAATTTCACTATCCTTGGCTCAACATCCTGATCGCTTTGGTCAGATGGAGGGAGCCTAAGTACACATACTTTTTCGAGAGATCGAATCATTTATTTGCAACGTGATACCCATCACTAGGGAGTACTTTAGACCCCAAGAACAAAAGTGTGAATGAAGGCATGTTCGCAGGGTATTACAATGACCTGCAGGAAAACATCGCCAACACTTGGAAGATTACGCCAAAAGTGGTCGCACAATATCAGGGCATAGCCAAATTCAAAGTGACGAGGAATACTGTGTTTATCCAAGCATGGAAGGTGTTGGCACAGGGGCAGACCCAGGGTTCAATTCTACAAAAGCGCACCAACAAAGCCCTAACTACTGGCCCTTTCGACAACACCTACGAAGCAGATGAAGTCCCACCCAAGGTAGAGGCAGGGGTGGTTGCAAGACTCAGGTGTCTGCAACCTTAGCTGGGACACAGATCTGTGATTGTACTACTTAATAAAGCATTTAACACTGTCAGTTCCTCAATATATAATCAATAATCACTTCGCTGATAAAACAGGGCTTCGCAACATTCACACTGTTATAACGTACTTAAGCACTTAGCATCAATAGATAGGTCAGATCTAGTAGATCAATCACTAAGCACATTCATATGGATCAGATCTAATATTCTCATATATCATTAGCACTAGGCATAAGCAGATCTATCTAATCATCTTAAAGCACTTAGCAAAAGAAGACATAAACACATTAAGACAAGCACAAAGAAAGACAACACGGAGTTTACCATGGTTCACCCCTACGCTGGGGCTACATCCACCAACTCTTCTTCTTTATTATCTTTAGTCAATCGGTTAAAAGCACAAAGACATCAAAACCCTTACTCCGCACAACACATAAGATCTGCGCAGCTCGCTAGATCCTTCTTCCTCGCGTTACAACACTAAGCCCTCCACAATCTACTACAAGGACCTACACTTAGCTCTGAAAGTCTCTTACAATCATGCAAAAAGCACTTACAGACTCTACTCGCACTAAGAATACATTCACATGACATAGATGCATTATTCCACTTTTTTCTTACATTGCCTATCCTTCTATTTATACATACAAAATAGGCATAAACATGGGTAAACCCATGGGCCTACATCCCATTCTCGTTACATATTCCCCAAAAGCTAAAAATAACACAAAAGTGGGCTGAGATCCCGTGATCTCCACTTCGTCTTGTGCTCCTCCTTCGACAGGCTGTCGAAGTCCCAAAATAGGTCAATATGGCCAAGAATCTCCCAAAACTTGGTCAAGGGCCAACAGGCCCCCAACACTCACCTATGACTCATCCCGAGTCACTCTGATCTGACTAGTTCTACTTCAAAGGCCTCGAGCTTGGCTCGAGCTGCTTCAACTTGTTGTTGTGATACGACCTCTTTCTCGGTGAATTCCTGAATCATTGTGTCATTTACTGGCCCTTCTAGGCATTGTTCTACTGTGATGACAACTTGTTCTAGATCTTCTCCTCGGCTTTCAACCTTTGTGAATAACTTGCACGCCTTATCTTGTACTGGTTGAAGTCATTGATTAACTTCCATTACTCTGCTTTGAATCATATGAAATTGTTGTTGGGCGGTGTGTTTCTCCTGAGACCGCTTCATTCTTTCCACGGTCGACAAGGCCTTCAGCTGCACTTATAGTGTGTCTGCGTGTTGCTTTGCTTCCTTGAGTTGCGAACCTAATGCCTGTAACTATGGGCTCTCGGTGAGGTTCTCATATGTCCGGGTGCTCCGGTTACTCATCTACTTGCACTCCAAAGAAAGAGATTTTAATTTTTCAACTGCGTTGTGGGCAGTTTCTTCTCTTAGGTCTCTTACATCTTGAGGGATCTCGAGCATGGTGCGGAGATCCAAGTCTGATATACGTTGTTGGAGTTGTTGGATTACCTCTTCAATTTGTGCCACCTACTATGGAACTATCTCTTTGGCCTTTACTTCGATGACTATCACAGAGTGAAGTGCTCTGTGAACCATTTCCTTTACTTCGATTTGCTTGGCGAGCAACTTTTCCTTTTCTTTATGCAGCTGGGATTTTTCTTCATCAAAATTTACCTGGAGAGCAAGCTTCTCTCATTTTGTAGTACTGCGCTTCTCTAGAAGGTCTCCATGTGCTCATGCTAAAGTCTGGGTGGCTTTTGTTGTCTCCTCCTGTGCTCGTCGAAGGCGAGCTTCGACTATATCAACGATCTGGTGGAGTTGAGATGGCTCATCACCCAGTTCTGTTGTTCTTGATGACAGAGGCATATTAGAAACTACGCAGCTGGACTATAATGCCTATTGCACCCCTTGGAGCTCGTCCTTAATCCGACTGAACACCTCCTCCTTCTTAGCTTCTTTCTTCTCTTCTATCTCCAGCGAAGCATCGTTCAGTGCTGCGACGATGAAGTCGAAGTCATCTGAGGTGAGGGTGGTCTCAAATTTGGTCTTGGTTGCTTTCACTTTCTTCCGAGATGAGGGTTTCAGTGGGGAAACCTTCCTTTTCTTTGAGGGGTCCTCCTCATCTCTAGGCAGTGTAACCTCACCTTTCTTATGTTCAAATTCCGCGCCATCTATCTCTCCACCATATCCTCCTTGCTCTATTGAGATGGAAGCGGTCTTCACGGATGCGTTGTCTAAATCATGGACCTCTTCGGTCTTATTTATCTTGCTAGGTCCGGTTGTATCCGACGCAGTTTATGGACTGTCTATATAGGACACCTCCGCAGGGTATGCTGGAATGAGGAGGTTCATCGACCATTCCTTGGTAATTTCTTCCAAGTCATCCTCCATCAGCTTGTAGTATGATTGCAACTGTTGTTTATGTCCATCTTTGCGCGCTGTGATGTAAATAAAATGGCAGTCCACGTTGAATTTCATTAAGGGATGAAACCTGTGGAGGGTATTCGAGGTCATATGAGGCTCGGACTGGATGGCTACCTTCAATTGGTTGTAATACATATGGAACACGACATTTGAATGCCATTGTTTATTCATTTCATTCGAGTACCACAGTGTACTGAACTTCATAACCAGAGGTTCAAATGGATCGATGTTCGGGAAGGTCGCACCTTCCGGCATCTCCCATGCAATGAAAGAGATCAAGATCAGTACCCAACTGAAGTGGGATTCATATCCTTGATCTTGGGCTTCCCTGCAGTCCAGTTCCAACTGGTTTACCAGGTACTACGCCTAATTCATCTGAAGTCCTTCTGTGCACTTCCCTACGAGGTCGAATACAAAACCAGTCACTTGGGTGGGTCGATTATTTCGCACCAAATTTTCTGCAATCAATTGGCAGGTGAGGCGCACTGCGTCACTTTGGATAGAAGCTACCTTGTAGCCTCATGTGCCCTTCTCAAAATTGTCGTAGGTGTCTTTTATATTTTGAGATAAACCGTGATCCATGGTATTTCCGGGGTAGAAATCATGTGGGTCGGGGCCTTGCATGCTTAGCCCTGTGATCCGATTGATCAACGTCGGATCCAATGTGATACGGCGGTTTAACCACAAATAACCTCCATGATAATAGGACAACAACAATTTGACACATGCATTCACTTCTTGGTGCCTTCCGAAGTGCGAGATATTCATGACGTTGAGCAGTGTGGACTGCGCGAGGTTATGGGTCCATGACTGAGGGACGATCTTCGAATTCTTCACTTTAGTTTTGGTCAAGTACTTATACAGGGATAACATGTTGTAGACCTTGCGATCTCCCGGGTTGAAGTTGCTAAACTTCAACGCTGCGATCTTATCTTGGTCTGCTCACACTATGCATCCCCTTTAGGAGGTATGCAGTGACCAAGGCGTACTCAAAATCTATAGGTACGTTGTCGCGGTTTACAACACTGCTCATAGGTGGTATATAGGTGGGTAATATGCTCGGAATCAACTTGGCATTCGCAAGGTCATCCCTATGCTTGGTTCGCTTCTCATCAGATGGTCGGGATGGTCCGACTCGAGCAGTGGATGGAGAGGCCGACAATCCTCTTGTCGAAGATGATTGTACACTTGTAGACACTCCTCTCTCCGACATGACTCTTTCAGTCATCAAGTCGAGGAGAAATTTTGTTACTAATTCTTCAACCACGGTGAGCTCATCGAACATACGCGCTCGGGATTAAAATTATCAGGGTCACGATGAACTTAGATACGGCACTAGAACAAATAGAAATAGCGCAATGATCACTATATACAATTCACTTAGTTTGCGGGCTCAAACTCTTAGTTAGAAAAAGTGTTCTCCATGCATGGCATGATGGGATAAGTAGGCAACTCTGAAACGGTTCGCTTGTAATGGGAATGAAGCCTCATTAACTCTTGTTTTTACCATTATGGCATGGTCCAATGGTCTGGTGTTGAGATATAAATGCTTTCTGACCCATTCGGAGTGGCAATCGAATGGATATATCGACCCCAACGGCTATATTTCTTCGCCCTGGAGAAGTACCATGTGTCGTTGTTCTGATATCCCGACGAAGTTCCAATTTTGCAAATTTTCTTTCTGCAAAGTTCCCTCTGGAATCTTCTGTAACTTTTCAATCTCATCCCTCTTCTTACTTATCTTTCTATCCTTCTTTTCAGTGATCTTCGACTCGGTGTGTATTTTTCTATTATGATTCTTATCTTTTGTGGTCCTAGTCAGTTAGCGTTGTTGAGATTCTTCCCTAGGGTTCTAGGATAATACTTATTATTTATCCAAGATAGGTACTTCAGTCTCCTGTGAGTCTTCTAATGTTCTTGCAGCTTCGACATCTGGGTTTCTAGTGTTAAATAGCTTCGATCTGTTCTCCTGTTCTTAAATCAAGTATGCAATCTTTTTGGTCATGAAATATTTTAATTCTTATTTCTTCTGCTCCAAAACTTCTTCTTCTTCCTTTCGTCTAGCTTGAGCTCTATCAATCCAAGGTTTTCCTATTAACATGGTAAACGGGGCATTGTCTTCAAGAAATTTAATAATATCAAAATATTATTTTGTCAAAGTTCCATTGACGGTCATAGATATATGAGTGAGCTTTCCACACAGGTTTACCAATTTTCCTTTGAATAACCCTAGTCCTCCTAATGAGGGAGTCATAACAGGCCTTCCTATAGCTTCCCAAGTTCTCTCTGTCATGATATTCACCTATGTTTCCTCATCTAGAACACAGTCAATGTCGAAGTCTCATATTCTTTCTTCAAGGTGTTCCTTGTCTTTAAATATCTCTGATAATCTAACATGTCGTGGTAATTCAAGGTTTCTCTCATCTGTAGCAATACTTTCTATGATTCTTCCTGGGGTTCTGTTATAGCCTCTAGAGTACTTGTCTTAGGGTTTTCTTGATTCAAATTCATTCCTTCAAGCTTAACAATCATTTTGGGGCAATCCAACACTTCATGTTCCATAGCTTTGCAACAAAGAAAACTAGGTCTTCTCCCAGGGAATTCTTTAGCAATATGTCTCGATTTTTTGCAACTGTAACTGAGGGTTAATCCTCTCTTTCTTTTAAATGATCCTCAGCTTCTCCTGTACTGCGTTCTAGGATCATAGGATTTAACCTGCAACAAATTATTTCTAGGATTCTGCATCCATTTGTTAGTCCAAACATTCTTTCTATGCATAGGTATAAGATATCTTTCACTATTCTTATCAGATCTATTCATATCAAACCTTCTTTCATCTATTAATGCCCTAGTTTTCAAACTAGGATGGACTCTATTAAACATACCTAGATCCATACTCTAGAAACAAAAATTTCCACTTATCTTACTTCTACAGAGCACAAAGCTTTCAGATCTAAAACTTTTCACTATTCTTATCTTTATCAGAGGCACAGAGTTTGCAAATCTTACCTCTTTTAATCAGACGTTCTCACTTTTACCTTTCTTAGAGCACAAAGCTTCCAGATCTTTCTTCTTCCCTTCAGATCCGACCTCCTTTCTTCAGATCGGGCTTCTTTCTTTCAAATCTGATCTTCTTTCTTCAGATCAGGCTTCTTTCTTTCAAATCTGATCTTCTTTCTTTCGATCGAGCTTCTTTCTTTCAAATCTAATCTTCTTTCTTCATATCAAGCTTCTTTCTTTAGAACAAATCTTTATAAATCAAGTAGGACATTGCGCACTAGGGCACATATCTATGCACAGAGATTTCACAATCCCAGGTCGAATCTTTGCAGAAATCTTCTTCTTTCTCAATTCCAACGATCACAGTTTCAGGTCCGATACCGTGCACTTTAGCAGTATATCTATGCATAGAGATTCTATTTTCCTTACCTTAGTTCCTAGCAATCACAGTTTTAGGTCCCGACAACAGAACCATTTGTTGTCACAGGGGAAGACCCAGGGTTCAACTCTACAATAGCGCACCAACAAATCCCTAACGATCGGCCCTTTCGGCAATACCTGCGAAGCAGATGAAGTCTCACCCGAGGTATAGGTAGGGGTGGTTGCAAGACTCGGGTGTCTACAACCTTAGCTGGGACACAGATATTTGATTGTACTACTTAATAAATCATTTAGCATCATCAATTCCTCAATATATAATCAATAATCACTTCGCTGATAAAACAGGGCTTCGCAGCATTCACACTGTTATAACGTACTTAAGCACTTAGCATCAATAGAAAGGTCAAATCTAGAAGATCAAGCACTAAGCACATTCATATAGATCAGATCTAATATTCTCATATATCATTAGCACTAAGCATAAGCAGATCTATCTAATCATCTTAAAGCACTTAGAAAAAGAAGACATAAACACATTAAGACAAGCACAAAGCAAGACAACACAATGTTTACGTGGTTCACCCCCACCCTGGGGATACATCCACCAACTCTTCTTCTTTATTGTCTTCAGTCAATCGGTTACAAGAACAAAGCCATCAAAACCCTTACTCCGCACAGAAAAAAATATCTGCACAGCTCGCTAGATCCTTCTTCCTCGTGTTACAACACTAATCCCTCCACAATCTGCTACAAGGACCTGCACTTAGCTCTGCAAGTCTCTTACAGTCATGCACAAAGCACTTACAGACTCTACTCACACTAAGCATACATTCACATGACATAGATGCACTATTCCCCTTCTTTCTTACATTGCCTATCCTTCTATTTATACATACCAAATAGGCCTAAACATGGTTAAACCCATGGGCCAACATCCCATTCCCATTACATATTCCCCAAAACCCAAAAAGGACCCAAAATTGGGTCGAGATCCCATGATCTTCGCTTCGTCTTGCGCTCCTCCTTCAAAAGGTTGTCGAAGTCCCAAAATAGGTCAATATGACTTAGAATCTCCTAAAACTTGGTCAAGGACCAATAGAAGGATCCCGAGAACCAATGGCTACAACTGCGGTACTGCATCAAGGAAGAGGACATAGAAATGGACATCAAGGATTGGCACGAGGACTAGAGGATTCGAAACTTGAATCAAGAGATGCCTGCATATAAGGAAGTTGAGGCAGGGTAGGAGAAGACACCTGTAGGAGACAAAATTGCACCCAAGAAGCCAAGAACAGTTTAGAATCCGACGCAACAGAGGAAAGGGGGTGTGTCCAAGAAAGGCACCTATGCGGAGAAGAAAAACAACACCCAAGCGTCGCAGGAATAGGAAAAAGAGACTGAGACAACATAGGGTACCACATCAAGTGCTACTCAGCTGGAGCAAGGCCAGACCAATAGGCCAATTATAAAAATGGTGGGTGCACGCAAGAAAGCTAAGGCACACAAAACGCCACCAGAATATGAAATCATGGAGGACGACACAGACCTCGTGGCCCAAATGGTCCAGGATCGAACAACGGAGGATTTTGACAAAGCTCAGTGCCAAAGGGACAGGATTTAAGATGAGTTGGCAGACATGAGGCAACTTCTCGAGCAGATCAAAGAAACACAGAGGGTCGGCAGAGGAATAAAATCAGTCCCAACAGCACCACAGACAGGATCCAAGACTAGATCGAGTGAGCAGGACAAGATCCAGATGACAGTGCAGCTGAGCTCGATGTTTCACGTTACACCCAACATGTTGCACATGGATGAAATTGTGGGTCAGACACCCTTGAAGGATTTTTCCCAAATACAGTTGGTAATGATCCAGATACCAACCAAGGCATTGTATAAACTGCAAGTCAATGTGGCGCAGGAGGTACATTCGTACACACACACAAACACAACATATCTGCAGAAGATGAAGGACAATAGAGAAGAGTTGGAATTGGTGCTCGAGTAGGTCAATATTAAGACAAAATACGAGAAATATCGTGCAGATATGCTTGAGCAGGGATTGGATGTAGCCTATGACAAAATTCCAAAGAGAGCGCAAACAACAGAGCTCACGGTGATGCAGAAGATTGATCAGATTGTGCAGACAATCCATCAATACATGCAGGAGATCGAGCACCTCTGGGAACAACTCATCCCTACCACTTCCCCGAAGGTGAAGGAGAAAAGGAAGCATGAAGCAGTAGCATATATAGAGGATATGGAGCGACAAGTCTACGCAACTGTCGACTTGTTCGATAAAGCAACACATCTACAGACAAAGCTAGAGGAGGATCAAAAGGTCCAGTAGTGGGACCAGGAAGAGGAGAAGATAAGCACAACTATCTAGGACTTCAAGAAGAGGCAAAAGACAATGTCGATCACTAAGCGCCTCAAAGGATCACAGGATATGAAGAAGTTGCAGGCAGAACTCATAGTCGTGCAAACACAAAAGAAGGAGCACCAAGATCAAATGGAACCTCTCCAAGAGAAGGTAGCGGACGTCATTTCATAGGAAGAAGATGCAAAGAAGAACATGGCAAAGACTCAGGCAGAGTGCACAAAGATGATAAGCGACAAGATCAAAGCGCAAGTATTTGACGCACTCGGAGAAAAGACCGTGCAGGCTCAAACACAAGCAAAGGAACTCACAGAGAAGTTAGAGGCTCTTGTAGGAGCTGTTGAAGAAGCGCACAAAGTTTAGGTGGCTCAGAACGAGCCACATGTCAGGGTTGGGGGCATGTTGGATGCAGGTCGAGTCAGGAAGAAAGGCTAGTTTTGGAGGAGAAGCATGCAAGGAGAAAAGGATAGCTGGAAGGAAAAGAAGCATGTGTAAGAGAAGTAGGCAAGGTGTGCATGCAAGGAAGACCTAACGACGCTAGGGTTAGTGTTTTTTCTCTAGGGTTAGGGTTTTTTTAATGTATTGTAATGGTTGGTGAGCCAAGGATATAAATAAGTAGTACTTAGACTATACAAAGTAGAGAGAGGAGAGACAAAGGGGGGGGAAATTATACAGAAATATACAGAGGAAGAGAGAGTTGTAAGTAATGTACGATTCATTAAGCTGGTGAGATAGGGAAGGAGTGAGAGACTCGATCCCGAGGGTTAGATCGAAGGATGATGAGCCTGATGTGATTTAGTCAACCTCGCAGGGATCAAGGATCTTGTGGAAAAGGATGAGACCTAAGATTGTAAACACGCACGATGTGATATAATTATGAACCATAATAAAATCTTGAGAGCCAGATCTTTGTGGACATAGCCCAGGAGGGGGTGAACCACAGTAACACATGTGTTATGTGAATGAATGTATCTATCTTTATGTTGATTAATTGTTGAATGTTAGATGAATGAGTTAACTAGTTAGATATGGTATTCCACATGCATGAATAGATTGATTGTTATAATTAGATGTTATACTGAATGAATAAAGATTACAGAGCACAACCACATATCTTCACTCATTCTCATGTTGCAAACACCTAAGTATTGCAGCCACCCATAGAGATATCTTGGGTGAGACTGCATAGTACACCCTCTGTGTTGCATTGCCTTCTAGTCTACCAGAGGGGCCGATAGTTTTAAGAGATTTTGTTGGGAATCTTATCAAATATGAACCAGGGTCAAGCTATGATGATAAGGTAGAATCAGAATAAACCATAAAGAATCCTCAAGACCAATAGAAGAGAAGAAATCCANATATTCCCCAAAACCCAAAAAGGACCCAAAAGTGGGTCGAGATCCCGTGATCTCCACTTTGTCTTGTGCTCCTCCTTCGACAGGCTGTCGAAGTCCCAAAATAGGTCAATATGACCAAGAATCTCCTAAAACTTGGTCAAGGGCCAACAGAAGGATCTCGAGAACCAATGGCTACAATTGCGGTATTGCGTCAAGGAAGAGGACATAGAAATGGACATCAAGGATTGGCATGAGGACTAGAGGATTCCAAACTTGAATCAAGAGATGCTCGCACATAAGGAAGTTGAGGCAGGGTAGGAGAAGACACCTGTAGGAGACAAAATTGCACCCAAGAAGCCAAGAACAGTTTAGAATCCGATGCAACAGAGGAAAGGGGGTGTGTCTAAGAAAGGCACCCATGCAGAGAAGAACAACAACACCCAAGCGTTGCAGGAATAGGAAAAAGAGACTGAGACAACACAGGGTACCACAACAAGTGTTACTCAGCATGAGCAAGGCCAGACCAAGAGGCCAATTATAAAAACGACGGGTGCACGCAAGAAAGCTAAGGCACACAAAACACCACCAGAATATGAAATCATGGATGACGACACAGACATCGTGGCCCAAATGGTCCAGGATTGAACAACGGAGGATTTTGACAAAGCTCAGCGCCAAAGGGACAGGATTTAAGATGAGTTGGAAGACATGAGGTAGCTTCTCGAGCAGATCAAAGAAACACAGAGGGTCGACAGAGGAATAAAATCAGTCCCAGCAACACCACAGACAGGATCCAAGACTAGATCGAGCGAGCAGAATAGGATCTAGATGACAGTGCAACCGAGCTCGACGTTTCACGTTACACCCAACATGTTGCGCATGGATGAAATTGTGGGTCAGACACCCTTGAAGGATTTTTCCCAAATACAGTTGGTAATGATCCAGATACCAACCAAGGCATTGTATAAACTGCAAGTCAACGTGGCGCAGGAGGTACATTCGTACACACGCACAAACACAACATAACTGCAGAAGACGAAGGACAATAGAGAAGAGTTGGAATTGGTGCTCGAGTAGGTCAATATCAAGACCAAATACGAGAAATATCATGCAGATAGGCTTGAGTAGGGATTGGATGTAGCCTATGACAAAATGCCAAAGAGAGCGTAGACAACAGAGCTCACAGTGATGCAGAAGATTGATCAGATTGTGCAGACAATCGATCAATACAGGCAGGAGATCGAGCACCTCTAGGAACAACTCATCCCTACCACTTCCCCGGAGGTGAAGGAGCAAAGGAAGCATGAAGCAGTAGCATAGATAGAGGATATGGAGCGACAAGTCTACGCAATTGTCGACTTGTTCGATAAAGAAACACATCTACAAACAAAGCTAGAGTTGGATCAAAAGGTTCAGTAGTGGGACTAGGAAGAGGAGAAGATAAACACAACTATCTAGGACTTTGAGTAGAGGCAAAAGACAATGTCGATCACTAAGCGCCTCAAAGGAGCATAGGATATGAAGAAGTTGCAGGCAGAACTCATAGTCGTGCAAACACAAAAGAAGGAGCACCAAGATCAAATGGAACCTATCCAAGAGCGGGCAACGGACGTCATTGCATAGGAAGAAGATGCAAAGAAGAACATGGCAAAGACTCAGGCAGAGTGCACAAAGATAATAAGTGACAAGATCAAAGCACAAGTATTGGACGCACTCGGAGAAAAGACCGTGCAGGCTCAAACACAAGCAAAGGAACTCACTGAGAAGTTACAGGCTCTCGTAGGAGCTGTTGAAGAAGCGCACAAAGTTTAGGTGGCTCGGAACGAGCCACATGTCAGGGTTGGGGGCATGTTGGATGCAGGTCGAGTCAGGAATAAAGGCTAGTTTTGGAGGAGAAGCATGCAAGGAGGAAAGGATAGTTGGAAGGAAAAGAAGCATGTGTAAGAGAAGTAGGCAAGGTGTGCATGCAAGGAAGACCTAACGATTCTAGGGTTAGTGTTTTTGCGCTAGGGTTAGGGTTTTTGTAATGTATTGTAATGGTTGGTGAGCCAAGGATATAAATAAGTAGTACTTAGGCTATACAAAGGAGAGAGAGGAGAGACAGAGGGGGGGGAAATTATATAGAAATATACAGAGGAAGAGAGAGTTGTAAGTACTGTACAATTCATTAATCTGGTGAGATAGGGAAGGAGTGAGAGAATCGATCCCGAGGGTTAGATCGAAGGATGATGAACCTGATGTGATTTAGTCAACCTCGCAGGGATCGAGGATCTTGTGGAAAAGGCTGAGACCTAAGATTGTAAACACGCACGATGTGATATAATTCTGAACCATAATAAAATCTTGAGAGCCAGATCTTTGTGGACATAGCCCAAGAGGGGGTGAACCACAGTAACACATGTGTTATGTGAATGAATGTATCTATCTTTATGTTGATTAATTGTTGAATGTTAGATGAATGAGTTAACTAGTTAGATATGGTATTCCACATGCATGAATAGATTGATTGTTATAATTAGATGTTATACTGAATGAATAAAGATTACAGAGCACAACCGCATATCTTCACTCATTCTCATGTTGCAAACACCTAAGTATTCCAGCCACCCATAGATATATCTTGGGTGAGACTGCGTAGTACACCCTGTGTGTTGCGTTGCCTTCTAGTCTACCAGAGGGGCCGATAGTTTTAAAGAGATTTTGTTAGGAATCTTATCAAATATGAACCAGGGTCAAGCTATGATGATAAGGTAGAATCAGAATAAACCATAAAGAATCCTCAAGACCAATAGAAGAGAAGAAATCCAACAGAGGATGGAGGGTGTTCCAACAAAAGGCCTTTGTGCATCACTGGAAGGTGTCATTGCATCTCTCTCATCCTTCGACGTGACCTTTGAGA
The DNA here is from genome assembly GCA_000966675.3 of Picea glauca. Taxonomy (NCBI): domain Eukaryota; kingdom Viridiplantae; phylum Streptophyta; class Pinopsida; order Pinales; family Pinaceae; genus Picea; species Picea glauca. The sequence goes on along the minus strand of JZKD02S2001470.1, from coordinate 889 downwards.
CGATTAACGTCACCCTATAGCTTATGATGTCATCTTATTGTATAAGTTTTGGTGGATGGTTTGATTTCAAAGATGATTGGCATGGCTTGGGGTGAGGATACACATCACGTCATACTCATTAACCCTTGGAGCATGCCACTTGTCATTTGGAGGCCCAGTGTTTTCCTTTGGAGGCATGACATTACCCTCTCCTAGTGCGATGTCACCTTTTTAGAGCATGACATCACCCTTTCTAGTTTTTTATAATTTATTTTTGTATTTTGGCATTACGTTAGAGGAAAATTAAGGGTTCGGGCCCATTTCTATTTTGTAGTTGACAAGTTGTGTGGAAAAATCTATTAGGGTTTCCTCATATAAGAAGGCTACCCTCACATTTCATTTTATCATCATAACGTATCACCATTTGTGAGAGTACTTCTGAAATTTTCACCCTCTAAGGGTCATTGGCTATCTCTCTCTCACGCGCTATGCTTGGATGGTCGTTTGTGGATGGTTTTGTTTTTTGTTTTGGATGGGAATTTATGCAATTAGGGTTTTATCTCTTAGTTTCTTGAATGAAATAAGTGTATTTTTTGTAATTTATTCTTACGTTATTAATGTTTCATGGTAAATTTGTTATTTTATTCTAGAATTATTTCTTGGTGAAAGACTAAGAGAGGAACACAAGTGCTTCTTCCTCTCACAAGGTGATTTTTGTCCAAAATTTGTGAAAGTATCCTTGCTAGGGTTAGAACCCTAAATCTCTAAAGTGCTAGAACTTTAGGAGTTTATCCCTAGACTCTTGATCTTTGACCTAATTGAAGCTACAAGAAGGGAGGAATGATTTCTAGGGCCCAAATGTGCTTGCACCCTAGAAATCCTTCTCCTCAAGATTCAAAACCTAAGGCCC
>JZKD02S2001459.1:44226-59792 GCA_000966675.3 Picea glauca | reverse complement strand
AAAGTCGTGAATGAATTTGAAAAAAAAAAAAAAATGATTATGGGAGAAAAAAGGGGGTATGGAGTGTACGGATTGAGGGAGAGGGAGATACACACGGATGTACGGATCAAGGGGGACCACATGAGGTATGACAGACGGGACAGAGAGTCGTATGACAAATTTTTTGATGGATTTGTGATTTTTACAGATGAAAATAGATGGTAAACAGGAGTGACAGTAAACAGAACGAGGATGCACAATGACATAAATCTACAGCAGGTACAGACAGGTATGAAAATAAATGTATAGGGAACAGGTCTGAATTGACAGTGACACATGTACAGATAGCAACCAATGTGGTGGAATTGATCAACAGAAATGTGTATGGATGAACAACGGATTGTACAAATGGTCTTTGCAGTGTGTAGCTTTTAACCACAATATCCAAGGATTTGACTCTGATACCACTGTAACAAGTAATCTTGTTATTTAATTTGTAGATAGAATATTTATGAATTGTGTAACTGATTGATAAAATGAATAATAGATCCTCCTACAATCACCCTCTTTTCATTTATTTATTTATTTATTATTATTATTATTATTATTATTATTATGTATTTATGTTTATATTATTATTATTTTATGTTCATAACATCATATTAGATCTAGGTTAGATATGAGTTTTCCTAAATATTAAGAAGGTATGAGGATTGGTATTTGTTTTTCACTTGTTTGTAGGAAGCAAGTTGCAAGAGACAGAGATGGATCTTCAGAGCTGCAATGATCAGGATATGTAAGGACAAATAACGATTAAAAGGTATGCCATTCTATCTTCTTTCTTAAATAGGAACGGATCTAGTAGATCAAGGGAAAATTGTGTAGTGGTATATCTCACTATATTTCTTGGATAAAGGGAAGATCCAAGGGAGGTCTTACTTATCCTTAGGAGAGATTTATCCATTAACATGAATGTATAAATATGCATAAATACTTGATGTATTGAGTTTTCATTGATTAGATATAATAATAGACTACTTGTTGGATCCACTACTACTTTTCTCCTCTTCCTCCTTCTATGTATGTACACTTGTATATTACTTGTAGAATGCTTGTTTTATATTATAGCTATGTAACTATAGTATTGGTAACTTATATTTTGTAATCCCATAGATTATAATAGTATTCCCAACTCGAGGATGATTTATATCTTATAGGTTGATTTTTGCTTGCAAGTGCTTCCTATATCCTTTGTCTATAGAAATCCATTTTATCCCACTCATCAACATTCTTTTTCATAATGTATTTTAGCCATTATCTCCCCTGCTGACCTCATACATTAGGAGGAATATTTTGTACTTATATTTGGCACCCTGGACCAAGTAAATATGTAATGAGCCAAAATACACACATGTGCCAAGATGTGATACCTCACAAAGTCTTTTTTCTCCAAAAGGACATCTAGGTTGTAGTTTTCCAACTACAAATTTACTAAGGAACATAAATGGTTAGTCATAGGTTTCCAATGGAAAACTCACGGTTGCCCCTTAAATGCTTTCAAAATAGAAAAAACTTGAGGAAAGATCAAAGATAAGAGTTGGAAAAGCCAAAAGTTGCACATGAATATTTTGCATGGCTTACCCATGCACAACAGGCATTCCATGAAACATTGATATTATCACCTTAAGATCATATAAGTAAGGGAATCAAATCCAAGGGATGGGAGTATAATGAAAGCATTCTTATGCTAGAGGAATATTTAGAAAAATATTCTTGGTTACAAGAACATATGTGTTGAGAGAGATCTAGGTGTTAGTTCTTATAGTGAGATAAAATCTTGTGTGAGGTTCAATTAGTCATTTAGTTGGCTACCTCACCGAAGTAAGTTTCAAGATTGTGGTGGTAGATGAATAAAATTTTGTGGCAATAAAGGACTCAAACATTGGATAAGGAACTACAACAAAAAGACTTAGGTATCAAATGTGTTTCTCTTCTTTCATTATCAATATCTATCTATCTTCTTTCTTCCAAAATAACATTTCCACGCCTATATTTCATTATCAATATCAATATCTATATCTATATCAATATCTATATCTATCTATATCTATATTGATCATTTTCCACACCTAATGAGGTTTTGAGTAGGATTTTAGTTTCTTTAGTAGCTAAGTTAATATCTCAATATGCATGTTGATTTATATTTTATAAATGAAGAATGTGAAATGTATGTTACGTTGTATATATGTGTAGATTTATCAGTGAGGCATTGAAGCTAGGAAAGGATTATTATAATATTTCATAACGCTAAAGACAAACTTCGTTACCAGGTTCCTTTCTTTATCCTTCTCTCATTTATTTATTATCATGCATGAAATTCTTAGGGAAATAAAGCTAGTAATTTATCTCTCTGTCTGTTGGTGAGTTTCACCCACTCACCAAGGGTTTTTCTTAGATCATAGGTAATTATTTTCCTTAACATATATATGCATTATATCTAAAAGAAGAGTGTCACAAGTTTTAAATTGAATGTTTTATCTCAATGATAAAAATAGATTTCCAATATCCCTCAAATTTCTGTAATTTATACTTTGATATTTCCAAAATATCCTCTATGATATATATTTACACAATTATGTTCTGCAGCAAAGGATGAGGTGGTCTACAAACACTTATGTTGGAGATGTACAACTAAGAGCTTTCATGTCTTGGCAAGAGAATGAGAGTACTAGATTCTTAGTAGCAAAGTGATATGAAGCTAAATAAAGGAATGCAGAGCTACAACTAAGAGGTGAAGGAGCCACACCTAGAAACATTTGGAAGAACCACATCCAACTCATAATAGACCCACTTTCCAATACAATACTAGATAAGAGGAAATTAGAGGTTGTAATAGAATGTAACACACTCATCAACACTTCTTGGGAGGAACATTTGAGACAAATATAGGTAATATGGTATGAATTATCAAAGGACTTGCAATAAAAGGAACCACACTCACTACCTGGGATAAGGATGGCTCTATACAGATCCAACCTATACATTGAAGGTATTCAAAAAATCACCTCCAACTACATAGGTCTAAAGTATATGTTCCCTCTCTTGTTGCATCATATTCCCTACTTTGGAAGGTCAAGTGAACCTTACTTTGATGTTATGAAGGCTATATGGAAGGAGGTTGTGAAATTTTCAAGGTATAACCACAAATAGAAAGAGACCTACACCATGGCCTATGATCTAAGGACAAAGTGATAGGCTAAAAAACTTTCTATGGAGGAAGATATTTCTCTATAAGGCCAAATTGTTCCCTATTTACCTAGGGTGAATAATACTCGAGATTCCTCAACAACAAGAGAGTAAGTATCGACAACAAGAGAAGAAGCATCAATAGAAAGGGAAGAAAAAAAATAAAGTCCCTATAACCAAGGGAAGAAGTATATGTAGTAGAAACAATGATAATAGATCCATCAATAGCTACAAAAGAAAATATAAAATCATCAATTGCAATAGTAATTAGGATTGATTTAGCAACTACTAAAAACACTAGAGGTTGAAGTGAAATAAAAAACAACCACACAACAAATAGAATCAATAGTAGCAGTGGACAAGGAGGAATCAAAGAACAAGCATGACTAAGCAGTAATCAGTATCCAAATCATTTCCATTCACTTTTTGTCCCTTTTCCCTCCTTTTTTCACGAGGTCATGAAAACCTCAAAGTTTGTTGGTATGATGGGCTCCTGAATTAGCCCATCTTTATCCATTTTGTATAGTTAATTATCCCAAAACATTATTGTTTTTTCCATTATTCAACCTATTACTTACTACAATGACCAATTTAATATCACATGACATTGTGTCGATTAAATTTTAATAATGTTTTACTTTAGTTGCATTTTATGTGTCTGACATGAGAAAATACTTGAGTGTGCCTAATCATTGATGAGTATGATTTTGTGGTATGCTTGTTGATGAGGTATTTTTTATAGCCTAACTTTGTGAGTTTTGGAAAGATTGTTTTAAGTATATTTCAAATCCATGTATGTCATTAACACCTATCATAATTGCATCTATGATAAGTGACAATCAATATCCATTCAAGTAGCAGTCGATACGCCCTCATCAATTCAAGGCATAAGGAAAGACTTCATTGGAAACAAATTAGGGAATGGATTGACTTTTCCAAATAAGAATATCATGGTAGCAGGAGCATGATCCATAATACCCCATCTTGAGAAAGAATGACGAAGACACATAAATCTACAATAGTCCATTAAAGTAGTAGAATTAAATAGAAGAACAACAGCATGAGTTATCTAGAAAATTGCTTGATCCAATTCGAGGAGAAGGAGATGGGCATGCAACTGGACATCAATTCATTCAAAGTATCATATACTAAGATATGGAGTGGGTCCATGGACTCCCCAAAAAATTAGTCATTCCAACGTCCTTGATGGATTGTGAATCCGAAGATCCCATTACTCAATGCTAATGTAGAGGAAATGGTGATTTCAAGGGTAAGACCTATAGCCCATAGTTGGGAACTCCTCACCAGGAATCCTAGTCTCTTTCAATATCAAAATACTCATCTATAACTCATTTAGGTTAGGCAATTTATATTTTTAATGCTACTTACTTGTAGGGTTAGAAGGAGTTGCAGATTAGAGTTTGCAATGTTGAATGATTTTTTATGAAATAAAAAGACTGTCATTATTATGAGCTAAATTAAGTTGTAGAGAAGGAATTTATTAGACCTTCTCAAGCAAGGTCCGCTTTAAGAGGGAGTTGGTGAATACACCTTCATATCTATTTTTCATTTCATATTTAGTTAATGTTGTGGATGTTTTCATTTCAATAGTTAGAAAATATATGTTCTTGTGATTCATCATTTACTAGTATGTTGTGAACCCATGGCCAAGAATGTATTTTTTATGTGATTCAATGCACTAAAGATTCAAATTAATTTCCAACAATGTAGTTATTTTTCAGTCATCATTTCCTTTATGTAGCACTTGAAGTTCTTTATTTGATTTTATTTATGTTCATGTTATTTTATTTCAAATGGAACTAAATAACTCCACAACACCAACCAATAAAATATAAGGAATTTTATGCATGGAATACTTATGCTACATACTATTAGTTATTTTCCACAAATATCTATATATAACTCATATAGGTTCCCATTCCTTAGAAGAAACATAGTACAAAGTTCATTCTACATCTCTTTCATACATTTTAATGTTGCATAAACTTTGCACAATACTTCAGAATTATACAATTCCCTAGTCAATAATTTAAGTATGATTAGCTTAGGTTCAACAACCTTTATTGTTGTAATATTTTCTCTCACTACGCATCACAATGTAATTTCCAAGTGATGGTCATTCGTTCCTACAATCTCCCTCTATTTTTCACATAATACACCATATATATTTTCACACATTGCCTTCCCTTTAGACATATCCTATAGTTTCTTGGTCAAGGTATCCAACTAGTTATGTACATTCACCAAGCCTAATAAAGGCTAGGAAAATTCTCATGTTGACTTCAGGTGCATTGTAATCTCCATTTCCTCTTCCTATCTATTAATATTCTATTGAGTTAGAGGGATCCTCATATGGGGAAGTAATCCAACAATAAACCATTCTCTGTGTTGAACATCTTAGATCTCAAAATTTAACCTTCCCACTAAGATTTAGAAACTTTGACCATAATCCCATATTGTCTCCCTAACCTTATATTTTATTTCCTTAATCTTTGTCATACATTTTGATCTAATTTTATTTGTTAAAACTCTTTGATAAAAAAAGGTGTTGTTCCATGAACATTTCTAGTCTATCTTGTTGCTACATTACTGTTATATTTCATATCCCTATCTTTGAAAGTGGTCTTTAGTTGCACACTATACACTAACATCATTTTCTTTATTGTTGACTATCTAGATGGCCTCATAGACAAACCAGTGTTGTTCAACATCCTCTTTCCTAGTTCCATGTAACATAGGGAATATTATCGCATTTCCTATTGTAGTTCCTAACATTTCAAAATTCAAGGTTCTCACTATTGTTGATCCCTTATTTACCGGTATCACTGCTATCCTCTATTGTACTATATTTCTCACCTTTGTCTCTATTGAAATTTCGTCTTCCATGTATGAGTTGTGTGTAGGGGGTGGTTCCAAAGGGGAGTTTGTTACTTGATTCTCTACAAAAACTTCCAAATGGGTTCTAGAGACTTCTTTTATTCATATATGAGAAATCAATTATGATAGTGTTGAAGCATTTTCACTTTCTATATAATCCTATTCTATCTCACTCAGAACATAGTATTCATCGAAATAAATTTCCACCTCATCAATCAATTAATCTTTTGACCTTATCCTCCACTAAGGTCCAACATATTCACTACCTTCTACAATCCCTTCACTTCTCTGGGACATCCCTCTAGCACCTCCTCCTCTTGTGCATGCACCTAAGGTGTCGCCTCATGCTTAGTACTCCTCATTAATGCTTCTCTTCTCTTTCTCATCATATTTCCACTACTCAAGATGTCTTCTCCCCATTTCCTCAAGATATCCATCTAAACAATCAAAGATGCTTGTCTCAACATGTCTCTTCACACATATCTCTTTGCTCCTCTAGATCCATATTTCTTTCCACTTTCCTACCTCATCGCATTCCCTTCATTTCCTACCCCCATCCAAACGGATTATGATACCATGGGATTAGGTTGCATCTACATCAACCCTTTCTCAAAAAACATCATTTTGATCCACAATGGTATATTCACAATGGTATATTCTTCAACAATATTCCTTTCGACCCAACCTGAAGCTCCCTTTTAGCAGTTCTAAAAGATGTGTTGGAATCAATATAAATTTCCACAATATATCCTTCTATAATGCACTCAAATCATAAATCAATAACATGGATCCACTTATTATCCAGGGTTTTTAAATTCTTACCATTGCTTGATCCCAAACAATATGTTCTTTAGAATAGTGTACAATACTAATATCATTTTTTCTTTAGATCCATTCATGCAATAAGAAAAGGAACTCAACAAATAAAATCTCATGCTTATCTTAAAAAATGTACCTGACTTTCCACCATTTAGGGTTTGTATGCAATTTTTTAGTCTCTTTATGGGTGAACTCAACTTTTTTCTTGGTATTTCAGTCTTGCATCTCTCACTATGATATTTTCCATGACATGTCCATGTTTCTTTCTACAAGAAATATGTCTATCTCAACAAGGAAACCAATTTTTCACACTAAACACTAGACCCCAAGTTCAATGCATGGGCCAACAATAGAGTTCACTAGTATTGGCATTTTCAATACACTAGGAAGGATAAGGTCTCACCTAAGAAACTAGTGAGCAATATAGAGATGTATCTAAATGATAAAAGAAAATAGAACATGAATTAGAAGCATGCATTGGACCATCACATATTATTCATCATCCATAGGCAATGATCATAAATATTAAAAGGGGGAACTAGCACACAACCCATTCCATTTCACTCTAGGAGAAACATTGCATACAATTCTACTTGTCACTCCTTATAAATCATAATAGCAATATCTCTAATACTACTAATAGCACTAACAACTAGCAACCCAAACTCTTCCCTCTCTACCTTTATATATGAATCTTCAAGTTGGTTACAAGGTGGCGCAACAGTTGCAAAACTCATTTCTTGGAAGGAGCACAAGGAAACTTGCATGCAATGCATAAGTAGTTTTCATGGTTCATTATTACACGCCGAAAAACCAAGGCCCAAATGCTCTAGCATCACATAGAAGTCCCAAAATCATAAAAGAGGGCACCAACATCAAGTAATCAATGCCAAAAAACACCCTAAATATTGTTTTTATCAAATTTTTCTTCCAAATTAACAAAGATAATATTTATGGTTAGCTTTCAATCCCCCACATGTATGTCTCTTTCACATTCCTTCCTAGGAATTTTGTCAAGCAATAATGCTACAATGCACCAGTTCGTACATCAAGGTGAGCAACTCATTTTGTGTGCTAAAGAAAATAAAGTGTGATCAAAATATTGGAATGGGCTTATTCCTAAGATTGCTTATGTGGTTTGGATCCAAAAGCCTCATTTGATCAGTCCTATAGAACCCCCATACCTATGGTCCCCTAAAATTATTTTATGTCAATTTATTTTACATGTTCACCTAACATGAGCTCGGCGAAGAATTTTCTAATGAAGTATAATGGAACTTCCTTATTATTATGAGAAGTTTTGTTAAATTCCATATAACAATGATCCATCTAATTTTAAATTAATAACTAAAATGTCCATACTTTATCGATGTTATGCAATTTTAGGGTTTATGCAAAATTCAAGCATCATCTCTTTTGTGATTTTTAAATCTTTCTCATTATGATGATTCAATTTATTCCTATATTTTTTATACATTCGGTCCCCATAAGAAGTTATATTATAAAGTTCACCATATACCTAGTTAGTAGTAACAATAATGGCATTAAGGGTATTACTTAGTGATCTAGTTATTGTGTATCTACCCCTAAATGTGTCACTCAACCATCTCAATTTTCCCATCTTAGTAAGCATGATCTTAACATTTGATCATTGAGTGATAGGGCATTTGGTTGAGGCTCTTTTAAGTTTTCTTATATGTTTTTGTTCATAGTTAGAGATTTTGTCATTCTCCATTTAAAATTCAAATTACAATTTCTATATAATTACAAATTAAAAAATATATTAATTATTCACTCAATTATTTTAACAACTTATAAATTTAAATAAACCCCACATTTCTACCAAAAAGTCAGATAAAAAGATCTCAAAAATCTAATTGAATGTTAAATCTTCCCATTTAAATACCTTATAAATACACAAGATCCCATCAATGTGCTTTGGTCTTACCTAAAATATTTTCAAAACATGCTCTCACTAGAAACCCTACCCTACGCTCCCTACCCTATATGCATGTCCATCTCGAAGCCACACATCACAAATCTTCTCCTTTATTCTCTTTAAACCTTTCATTGGTCGAAAATTCAAACCATCACTATATTTCTAAATTATTTACTTTCTAAAGGTCTCTTTATTCATAGTTATGAGTGGTCTCAACAAATTATCATATGTTATATCTTTGTCTCCCTCCTTAATGATGCCACTCAATCATCTCAAATTTTCTATAATAAGATTTTACCATTTCGACCATTGTGTGGTGCCGGTGTTTTGTTGAATTTCTTTTAGATTGCCTTCCCTGCTTTGAATTTCATAATAATTCTCGAACAAACAAAAAATTTTATTTTTATATCAACGAGCAAATTTTAAAATGTTGTAAAATTTTCAATGTTATTAAATTTTTTTTTAAATAAAATTATAAAATATTAATATTAATAAAATTGAGAATGAATAATACTATGTTTAACTTATACTATTTTCAATAATAATTTTGTAAGTTTGATAGAACTTTTAGCTACGGTAAGATGATCGATTTTGATTTGGATTCGAAAAGTCAATTACAACATAACTCCTACTCAAGTAAATCTAGAAAATTTCTCTCAATTTCACATCACATGAATCTCAAAACAATTTTATAAATTATTTATTTAAAAGTTAAGCGAATGCACCTATTAAGTAACTGAACTGTGGTTTGATGATTAAGATGAACATTACCATGTAAAGTGGCTCAAGTTCATCTAGATAAAAGTAAAACTCTAATATTTATGAGAGAGGGTAACCAATAAACCCTTTGTATATGTGATAGAAGAAGATGTTTAATCTGTCAGATTTGATTTCCTAGTTTATTATTAAAAAACAGAAGCACATGGTAATAGAATACAAAATACCATTGACATTAATTGATACTTTAGAAATGTACCAATAATTTACCTCCTCAGTCAAGCTATTCATTTTATATAACCAATTAAATTCACGGTAGGTTAATTGTCGACAACCGATGAATCTGGACAACCAATGAAAATCACGGTAAGTTAATTTTGTACAACCTATACACAAGTTTTAACAGGTAAGAATTACCTTCAACAGTAGAATTGAAATAATGAATTTGTACAAGAAGGAAAATTTACGGTAGGTGCTAACGGCATGATTTGTACCAGGAAAATTTACGGTAGGTGCTAACGGCATGAATTACCTTTGAGCCAGAATTGTTTTGTCCATAACAATTGGAGTCATTTTCCATGAGAAACATGCGTACGAAACGGTGTAGGGAGGCAATTAAAATCCCCACAACCTGTCAAAACATAACACAGTACAGTATCAATCTTAGGGCTAAATGAAAATGGTCAGAATTAACGATCAAATTTATTTGAGGCTGTAAGGTTGTATTCTTCATTAAAACAAAAATTCTTCATTTGAAATTTTGTAATAAATTTAATCTCATTAAATAAAAGTCTTTATCTATGAAAGATTTAGCTGAGATTTTTCTTTCCTTCCAGTGTTTTTTTTGTCAACATTTGCATCATAAAGAAGCTTGGCCTAAAATAATTCACAAGAATCCTTCAGAATTTCTTTTAAGTTGTATGAATACACACGCAGCATGATTGGGATGACATATTTGTTTTGACAAATCTGATGTTGGTTACGTGGCATCTGTTGAATGAAAGAAGACATGATCTGGAAAGCTGACTACCATAACTGCCTTTTTGAAGGGCAGCTGGCTCAAATAGGAGTAAGCTAACTCAATCTTCTTTCTTTTCAGGTAAAAAATAATGACTTGAAACCTGTCAGATTTCCAGGGGTAGTCTGAGTTTTGAATGAATCAAAGTTCTATGTATTTCAGACCCTTAAGTCAGGGGTTTTGTCCTATTTTAAATCAACTCAGATGCTCAGAAAATCGATCAGACTTTTGGATTAACCCAAAATTTAAAACAGCACAGCTGAAAAACTTGCTGGAAAAGTAACTCGGGAGGGAAGATTGCTTCAGAATTAGCCCACTCCAGCTCAAATATATGGCGTTGACCTTTGGGGTTTTTTGCTCGGAATTGGGGAGACAAAATCTCTATTTTCTGTTGTTTAAATTGCATTTTTGAATGCATAAATGGATTCAGCATGCTGAAAAATGCCTGAAGCACTTGGATTATACAAACTTAACCACTCAAATCTATAGATCCAACCATTCCTCACCGGATTTCGGACAAAAAGAAAATGCATCACCCCACTAGATTGATTTCTATTAAAAAAATTAAAAACCGCACCTTCCAAAATTTAAAACCACACAACCAAAAAGCTTGCCTAAAAAGTAACTTGTTTCGAATTAACCCACTCCGGCTCAAATATATTACCCAATTACTTATATGCTATTTATGAATTGGTTTCTATCTCTGCATCACCCCACTGTTGAAAAATTTGTTTTTAGGTTGTTGAATTGGTTTATATTAAAAAAAATAAACGAACGTGAGGGCGGCTGGGCTGTGTTCTGTCTCTGTTGAATCCAGCGACCCGGACAGATAAGTTAGAAAGTTTGGCAAGCTTATGATTTATTCATTCATGATAATGATATATACGTGTGTGGGCACTGGGGATAGATATAATTTTATGATTCTGGGTATCAAGTGCATATACTCACCATAGATTCTCTCGCGTTTACGTTGTTTCTTCCTTTGATTTTCACCCTGGGGGAGGGTGGCTGTAGCCATAGAGTACCTCGGTCGGATAAAGCGACCGAGAATGGCAGTTGGCAAGACAGGCAGGTGAAATTAAATATCTAGAAGCCAATAGCCATCAGTCTTCCTGCATATTCAACTAGTACGAAAGCTCCTCCTGCGGTTCTCATAATCCCACAAATGAAGATTGATGGGGACATTTAATTAAAAAATGCGTCATTTTTTGTGTAAGGTCGGATCGGGACATTAATGTTGAGGGGTAGGCAGAGTCGCACCGAAAACGTGGCCTCCTGCCAGCCCGGTCGATAAGTATCGCCCAGTTTCACCTCAACAAGCCCACATAGCAAGCTCGGGCTATGTCTCTGCATTTCAGCCAGTCTATGGTCTCAAGGTCGAATCTCCTTGCTGATATGAATCCATGAATATATATGTATAGATTTAGATTTAAAGCATGATCGTTGTATTTTCTGCATTGCACTGTAAATTCGATCGGCCAATTTGTATTTGCATTACGAGCTGATTAATTATTTATCTAATTTTCTCTACCAGTTAGTCGTTCCAGTAGAGTAGAGATGGGTCGCGCTCCATGCTGCGCAAAAGTAGGTCTGAACAAGGGAGCATGGTCTGCCGAAGAGGATAGTCTTCTGGGAAAATATATTCAAACTCACGGTGAAGGCAATTGGAGGTCTCTTCCCAAGAAAGCAGGTTTGTTGCTCACTCCGTTTTGTTTTTTTAAACAAAGTTTCAAAGTTCAGGGTTATCTATTTTATCAAAGTAAGTATTTACCAGGGCCAGCACAAATACCAGGGCCATTTTTATTGACCTGAAATGCCACGGCTAACATTATACCTATTCTTATGCTTATAATTTTAGCCTGTTAATGCATTTTTTCAGGGCTGCGAAGATGCGGAAAGAGCTGCAGATTGCGTTGGTTAAACTATCTTCGGCCATGTATCAAGCGGGGAAATATTACAGCAGATGAAGAAGAACTTATTATTAGAATGCATGCTCTTCTTGGTAACAGGTAATACAATTTGAGTGGGTTTAATGATTAATAATATGTGTTTCTTCTTAAGAGATTACAAGTTCAAATCCAGAGGGGATAGGGTATGTATATCTCCTTAGATTTTACCAGTCAAATCGCTGGGAAGAGATCTCTGGTTCCACAAACAAGGAATTCTCATACACCAATTTAGTGTGGCTTGGCGATGACCTTAAAAATAAATTATTATTATAAAATACAGTAGAAAAAAATATTTTTCTGTGTTTAAAAGATGTTTTTATCTTGCAATATACCTATTTTTGTGTAGTGTTATATGACCCTTTCGTTTTTTTTTTTCTATAGAAGTTTTGTTCTTTTACAAACTTACGTAAACTAGTGAAAAAAACTAAACTAAGTGACTAATGGATTCTTCTCGTTATGCGCAGATGGTCGATAATAGCAGGCAGAGTCCCCGGCCGAACAGACAACGAAATAAAGAACTACTGGAACACTAACTTGAGCAAGAAACTTGCTGTCAGAGGAATCGATCCCAAGACTCATAAAAAAGTCACAACTGACAGCATTAACAGAGCCAGTGATCGTTTCAACCAGAGGAAAGGTGGGAAATTATATGATTGTTCACAGAGATCACAACGACTGGAAAGAAATGTTGTCAGGGCCGGCCAATCAACAGGGCTTGTGATTCCCAATGTTCACAATCTAAAAGCAGATTTAAAAGGTCAATATATTGCAGGACCTAGAGCAATTCAAAGCTCTAACAGTATCAGATCCTCTTCTCCAATTAATACGCCGATTCAACCAAAGTCCAATGATTTCATGCAGCCTCAGCCAGTTGTCAGCTCAGATGCTGGCAAGCAAACCGATGATAGTACTGTATATTGCAGCAGCGACTCAGCTGCTAGCTGTGCCTTGATCGACCACTTGTCAAGTGAAGATGATGATCAGTACTTGTCTCTGGAGGGAAATTCTAATGAATGTTATAGTCATACAGTGGCTGAAGAATCTGGAACTCTGAAGTCCAGTAACCCACAGACACATTCAGAGGCAATATGTGATAGCAGAGAACGTGATAATGGCGGCCCTGTGCAGAAACATGATCAGTTTCCGGAATATGATGTATTCAGTTTCTTCGACGTTCGCAACGCTGAGAATGAGATTTGTTGCAACGATGATCAGTGGGTACATGAACAAGAGATGCCTCAACTTCACAGCTGGGACAACCAAATTGATGATCAGGGAAAAGAGCATTTCGGATCTCATGTAAACAATGACGTTACTGCAATGTCATGGGAAGCATCTTTCTGGTTTTAGCTGCTGCTGCCCTTTGAGTAATCAAAAACTAAGTTGCAGGATAATTAAGTGCCTTACTGGTTAGTCTTTTTCTGTTTCCCCCCAAATCCTTCACATGCACGGTGAGCAAGTAGCGAGTCGCCTGTACATAGAATCCGTCCATCGTGTGGTGTGTGTGGACTTTGTAGAGAATGGCTGATGTACTGGTCTTTCAACGGATCTAAGTCACCTAAGTCTTTGCCATCCAAACGTCAAAGGATCCCATTGACCAAAATAAATAAAAAATAATAACTAAAACCTCGTTTTCAACGACCTTATTATTAAATATATAAGACTTTAGTAGTTATATTTTCCACTCTAATGCTATTGTGAATAGTTGTTAGAAAAATTAATTAAGGAACCGACTAAAACGCGTGACATGGTTGGTACACCTACTAAAATTCGGCGGCATATTGATTAATGCTCTATTAACCGACTTAGTGTTATTTAAGTCATAACATATATATAATTAGTGAGTCAAAACCATAAATAATTGATATAAAGTTGATCACGATTTGCTACCATACGTTGCGTACCAATTATCACAGATCAAATTGTACCATGGAACTTGGAACAATGTTCAATTCTAAATGTTATATTTGCATAAGTGGTTGGTTTTTTACTAGTTTTAGGGGTCATTTAATATTGTAACGAATTTATTTTTAATCATTGAAATCTAATAATATAGGAACCGTAGTTTTCATGGTTAAATTTGATTATTTAAATTTATTTAGAATTTAGCAAAATGTTTCTCTATATCATTCTACCATAAATACAATTTGGATTATAATGAAACTTTATTTATTTAAAAATAATCAAATATATTTTTTCTTTACTTTTCAATATTTCATCATTCTACTATAAATACAACTTAGATTATAATGGAACTTTACTCATCTAAAATTAACGAAATATATTTTTTCTTTACTTTTCAATATTCTATGCATCTAACAAATACATCATTCTATCATAAACACAACTTAGTTCATAATGGAACTCTACTCACCTAAAAATAACCAAATCTATCTTTTTCTTACTTTTCAATATTCCATGCATCTAACAAGTGCTATTAATGGTGCTATTTTATATAAAAGAGATATTCAAAATATCTAACAAATTGCATTCCTTTATCCTATGGTATCTAAAAGAGATATCTATATAGAGCAATTATGGAGGAGGTTCACACAACACATCTCAAGTATATTTAGATTTATTTGGATTTCATTAAGAGTTAATTTCTTCTAAATGTCAATTAAAGAGATACTCATGTGTATTTAGAAGAGATATCCATGTAAAGTAGTTATGGAGGAGGTTCACAAAGCATATCTAGACTATCCTTAGATTTCACAAAAAATATTGATTCTAATAAACCTTCTTCTTCTTCTTCATTTGGATTTCATTAAGAGTTAATTTCTTCTAAATGTCAATTAAAGAGATACTCATGTGTATTTAGAAGAGATATCCATGTAAAGTAGTTATGGAGGAGGTTCACAAAGCATATCTAGACTATCCTTAGATTTCACAAAAAATGTTGATTCTAATAAACCTTCTTCTTCTTCTTCACAAAAAATGTTGATTCTAATAAACCACCTTCTTCCCTTCTTCTTCTTCTTCACAAAAAATGTTGATTCTA
>JZKD02S2001459.1:0-12029 GCA_000966675.3 Picea glauca | reverse complement strand
AACATATGAGGGTCCTCCAACTTCGTAAGGCCATAACTCTCAAACCATGAGGAGTTATGTGACGTTCCACATACCACCAGAAATGGCATGACATGTACTATCCATATGGAATAGTCTTAACTATAAATATATCAAAACTCATACCATTATCCATCAAGAAAACTTGGGTCCATTACCCAAACCTGGGTTCTCCAACTTCTCATGTCCATAACTCTCTAACCGTGAGGAGTTATGTGACGTTCCACATACCACCGGAAATGGAATGACATGCAATATCCATATAGAATAGTCTTACCTTCACATATATTAAAAATCATACCATTATACATGAAACAACCTTGGGTCCATTACCTAAACCTTTGTGCTACCAAAATTCTCTACCGGACTTTCTCCAAGGGTTGACATCAATCAATAAGGCTCGAAATCATTATACAATATCACTCTCCAATGGTTGACATCAATGACAACAAACACTCCATACCAACTATCCATCAACCTAAGCCAACTGTATGACACATTAAACTATACAACACAGTCAAACACAACATCCACTCCCATAAATATTATTTTAACACACATATGGCAAGAGATAAGAAATTAAATCAAAAGAGATTCAACTAAGGCATTCTCTTTATTCTGCTTAAATTTCTCAAGTCAGTTTTGTCATAAATTAAACTTACATAGTTCTAGAACATAGCATAAAATTTTCTCTGAACTAAGCACTACAGATATCTAACCAAGTATACTTATCTACAAACCCGATAGTGATGCAATTGCTGAAAGGGGTGTCATTTTCCACCCAACCATAGGCACAACAAGTCTTGGACGAATTTATCGCTAGCCACCCCCTAACTAGATCATGATGCTCTAAGAGAGGGTCTTCCTTCTATTCAACAACAGTCAGGGACAGAGGCATGGTGGAGCGTTTTTGGAGTGTACTTGGAGATGAATACTAAAGAGCCAGGTTATCATATCTCAAGAGTGAACTCTTTTATGAGTTACACTGTAATAGCGAGTGTTTGTTGTTGTTTTTTCTGGTAGTTTTCCTAGTAGTGAGTTCCCTTGAGTTCCCAACAGAGAGATTCTTGGTTACCTATTCCAGAGACACCCTGATAAACAAATGGGAAACTTGAGGGAATGATATCAGTGAAGGGGTACATTCCTTAGGTTGGGCAATTCAAGAGGAAGAGAGTTGGTGGAAAATCAAGATAGTTGTAGGAGAATAACAATGGGTTGTGGGATTTTTTGAGCCGTGAGTGGACAATGAGAGACCACACTCTTTTCTAAATTGCTATCCCCAACTCGGGGGTGAATTCTTGTTGATATTTGGATAAAAAAAAGTCTATGGTTGGGTGGAATTCCTGTCCCAAGAAGCTACCTGCACTACAAAATTAAAAGATAAGTGTTTTATTTGTTTATGTGTTGCATTTATGAGTTAAACTGTTGTGCATGAACTCTGTGTATAAGATTGATTTACATGTTGTTGTGTTTTATTTTACTATTTTCATTTCATGTTCATTTTAGCATGATGTAAATACACTAAATTAATGGTATCATACAATAGTGAAATCTGGTTGAAATTTATAGTTGTCAAGCTATAGGAAATTAGTTAGCAAAAAATTTAATTTTAATGAGTATTCTGCATGTAATGGACTTCGGCTGGGCCGAGGGACATTGAATTATGGTATCAAAGACTCTGGTTCAAACAAGGGGATTGTATAGTCCAAAATGAGTGTGAATTGAGAAATTTGTTGTTGCATATTTCAGTCTGTGCAAAATTGGGGGAAAACAAAGAAATTAGAGAGAAATCCCCAAAGTCGTGGGTAAATTTCAAGCTTTAATGCCTCAAAGTAGTCGAAGATATGATTTGGGGCATGAATATGAAGGTTGCAGAGATGAATTTGACTTGGAAGGTAAAAAAATCATGTTTTAATGGCCATTGTAGAATCTAGGCAGAGTTGATGAATTGATGACCGAGATCATGTTTGATCTCGAGATCAATGACCCAGATTCATTTTAATAAATTTAAAATTTTCTAATGTCTTCGAATTTTGGAAAGGTTAGCAGATGAATGACCGAGATTCATTTTCAGAAGTTAATAAAATGAGACAGACTGACGGTCTGGATTCATTTTCGTTCGTTGGAAGGTTGGATAAGAATCAACGAATGTGATCATTTTGGGTGGGAGATCGACGATCGAGATTCACCTAGGATTTAGTCAAAATTTGTAAGTGTTGAAGTTTTCCAAAATAATTCGTCAATGGTCGATGGTCGGATCGTTAAGTTTGGTGAAGAGTTGTTTCAACCAAGATAAATCATCGATCATCTATGATCGATGATCGGGGGTTGACAGATTTAGTGTGATGTTCAAATTCTTCCAAGAGAAATTGTCGATGCCTGATGAAGGAAAGTGGAGGGTGATGTGTAATGCCACGTCAACATCCATGTTTCATGCCACGTCAGGCTAGTTTATAACTAAGGATGATGTGTCATTCCATATCATAATCTACGTGTCATTCAATGTCAGCATAGTTGCCACATCAATGAAGAGATGGTCGATCGTTGATGGTCATGGTTCGATGGATTTTGAAAGAAAGTGGTTGTTAATGAAATTCATCGATGGTTGATTATCAATGGTCAGGGTTCGACGTGATTTGTAGAAAATATTATTTTTCCAAGAGAAATTATTGATGGTTGATGGCTCAGGACCGAGCGTCGGGGAGGTCGGTGAGCTAGTTGGTTTACAAAATAAATATTCTATTTCCAATTGCCAATGTGTCAGACAATTAGCTTAGGTTGATGGATAGTTGGTATGTATTATTGGTTGTAATTGATGTCAACTATTGGAGACTGATATTGTATATTGATGTCAACCCTTAGTGATTGATGTCAATCCTTGGAGAAATTCTGGTAGCACAAAGGTTTGGGTAATGGACCCATGTTTTTTTTATGTAAAGATGACTCATTATTGTCTTGTCATGGTTGATAATAAGTAAAAATGGATGAACTTCAAAGTGGTCCCGTCATTGTGAAATCCCTCATGAGAAGATGCTTTGTGGATTGAGTTATCCTAAAAGTATTGTTAGAGAACCTATTGTTCCAGAGTCTATACTTAAGGCTAAAAAGTACAGGGTCTAGGCATCTGAAAGTGAGTAAAAGATAAAAAAGGGAAAAATCAACCTTCGGGAAAAAAGGAATCTAAGGCTAATTTCTAAGTTGTCTCTGTCTCGCTTCCAAACATTCCTGGATGCTTATATCCCATTCAATTGCGGCCCATGAACGCTCGAGTTCGACCTGGGTGATGGCGATTTTAAGTATGGTGTCAAATAGGTTCAAACCGATATTGGTTTGATCCGATAGGCCAGGTTCGATGTTGGGATGTCTTGCAAAGGGGATAGTCATGGAGGAACAAAAAATGAAAAGAAAGTTTGAGGTTTAAAATGCCACTTCAATTATTTTTTTAGCCATATAAAAGAGAACTTTTGAAATCCGATGCTAAATATAGAAGACAAACCAAAGGCCTTCTCCCGTAAATGAGTTAAATATTTAAAGAATCATGTATGAAATGTGAAAAACCATTAAGCAGTCGACAATGTGAGGCTCCTATCAAGGGAGGATCTCATCCTGTAAACAGAAGAAGAAAAATGAAATAAGTAATCTGACAAAGCATAAAATATAGAGATCTAAAAAGTTCACAGGTCTTGTACCTGCTGATAGCTAATACAGAGGAAAAACTGCAAGCGATTAGATGACTAAAAGTTGGTCACCACAGTAGAAGTTGCACTAAATTGTAGCTAAGCATTCGTCAGAAATATCTATGATAAATGAAACTTAATATAAGATAATAGAGAAAACAAAACTCATAACTCAGGCTTCACAGAATCAGGAATCTTTGGATTGCTTTGTATTAATTTTCAAAGGGAAGAAAGTCTCTATTACAATCGGCCAAGAAAGGTATAGCCCCTTTTTTCACTTCAAAATGCATATTTATACAAACTTCTAAACATTCGGATCTCAATCGTTCCAAGAGTTTTCGGTTACAAAATAGAAAATTTGAGCGTTTTTCTTCTTTGTCTTTGTCCTCCTTCATGCAGGTAGAGCACCTTCCTTTCTTTACTCTTTGGGTACTAAAAATAGAACATGCAGACACTTGTCATTATTTGGCATCGGAAACCTGCCCCTTCGCCTGCTTGGTGCAAGTGACACACCTCTCCACCAGCTGGGCTATCAACCTGGAAGACTCTGCTTGGTTGTTTGCCTCAAAAGTGTAACAATCCTTCGCTAGCTGTGGCAACCTTCCCCCTACTTGTCGGTCTTTAGTGATGATAGAACATAATTTTACACTTGGTTTTATTAGCCATTTATCCACTTGGACTATATCAGGCTATCTTATCTATGATATTTTAGCCTGCTCTCTTTCCTCGTTCTCCTTGATATTGAGCAGGTGCTTGGCTGTATCGATCTGGCCCAGTGTCCCAGTGCTACTTTCCCTATCGAGATCCAACGAACTTTCATTTATCAAGCCGAAAGTTTATTCACAAAAGTTTCTCATTTATTTTTCTTGTTCTCTGCTTTCGGATATATTATGCTCCCACACCTTCAACAAGATATTACCTTTGGTTTTCTCTGGGATGGAAAGCCTAGAACTATTGACCATTTCTTTTCTCGTCACGGCTATAACAGCCTCTTGGAAAGCGACCCGAGCCACCCCAACTTCTCTTTGTCTCAAAGAAATGTCTTCCAATACTTGGTCAATGGTCTGGTAATGGTTTTGGATTGCCTCCACTTTAGCAGGTAAA
Source organism: Picea glauca (assembly GCA_000966675.3). NCBI lineage: Eukaryota > Viridiplantae > Streptophyta > Pinopsida > Pinales > Pinaceae > Picea > Picea glauca. Next base: position 7,230 of record JZKD02S2001459.1, on the reverse strand, counting down.
TCTTGCTGAGCTACCAACACTCTTTTTCATATTTCAATGGCTTGGGATTTGAATATCCCGATATCTATAACCCGACTCTCAGCAGAATTCAAGTTTACCTGTAACTACCTGATCAGTTCTTCTTGTTGGCTTACCTGAGCTTGGCTAGTCTGAGTCGACTGATGTATTTTCTTGAGATCGGATCTGAGCCACTCGATTTACCTTTGATCGACTGCTCTGGCTTTCTCTAGACCTATGTTCACCTGATCTATGGAATTTGCCTCTATTGTAGCTAGCTTAGCCTCCAATGTTTTGATCAAACGATTCTTCTGCTTTAACTGTTCTTTTAGAGATCCGACGGAAAATTGGTTGGCTGTAGCAAAAGCCCCCAACATCCCTGCTATCTGGGTGGTGAATTCCTCCTTTTTCATGGCCTTCCTGTCGGCTAGGATTTTGAAATTTTTTGGCTATTGTTCCCGCTTCTCAGTAAAGATCTTGCTTCACGATGACCTTTCTCTTCTTATCGAATAAGAACTCGTTTGGAGGCAACTCTTCTACGGTAATGGTCGTTATCTCTTCGCCGAATATCCATCTCGTGTCAGGGTTCCCCTTTGTAGATTGTAGGGAAGTGATAGAAGTGATGGGACTGTCGATTTCCTTGAATGGTTTCTGTGGGATAACAATCATATCTGGCTTGCTCGTTGTGGGCGATGGCGTGAAACTTACCCCTTGAGGGAGTACTTCTTCTTGGCTCTAGACTGACTTGCCCAATGAAACCGCTTCTGGGCTTCCTTCCTCTGGGTTGGGGATCTCGGCTTCCTATTCTGGGTTCCCGGTTTCTTCTATCCTTTCCTGATTTTCCTCCCAGTCAAGACCTAAATCCTTTGGGTCCTTGGCTTTCATCTGCTGTATATCTATGGTTTGTGGGTTCTTACCCTGTAAAACTGGAGGAAGACAGCAGCGCCGGTGTTCCCGAAACTTGAGATGATCGGCCTTATCTCCAGGCAACAAGGCTTGAATCCGTCTTAGGACGTCGGCATAGGATCTCACACCTCAGAAGATGTCATCCTGAGGTGAGTGCTGATGTTCATATATTTTTAGGCCACAAATCACCATGTGATTACTCATGACCTTATATGGGTCATGTTTCCTGAACTCGATGTGGACAAATTTAAATTCCTCCAAGTTCGTAGCCTCGACTTTGGCATGTCTGAAATATAATAAAGAATATGTATTAAAATGAATGGGTAAGGGTGGCCATACCTTCTTCGAAAAACCTTTAAGTTATTTGCTTATGCCACTGAGCACGGTTTACCTGGAAATTTTGCAGCACACCAACTTATCTGGCATGAATAGTGGTAGAGCATATGGGGGAACAGAGGCTTCGAAAACCATGATGTATGAAAATTCCTCCTCTACATACTAGTCAACCACACTATTCAAGTTGGCGGCGATGCTATCTGAAATCCTGGGTGGTGGGTTACCGAAGATGGAGACATGCATCGTTACCATTACCCAATTGAAAATATCGTATATGAATTATGTGGCCTTATCCTCCCAAAGTTTAGAATGATAGACATGAATAGGCTCAACATTAGATGGAGTCCAGCTCCAACTCATTAGAGGGAAAGGCATCATGAAACAAATAACATCCATGATGTAGGCAAACATAAAAAATGAAGCTGCTTTCCCACTCGCCTTCTGCGCTCGATCTTCTGTAATTCGACAGGTTAGACTGTCTGACAATAGTTTGTCCTAGTCGAATGAACAACCTTCAACGACTGTATAAATCAGAGGCACCCACAGGAGGAGAAAATGTGCGGTGTCCTCCTTCCCATACAACTTATAGGCCATCATTTCTATATACTTGAATGGTGGATCTAAAGAGGAGATTGAATAAATACCATTAGAATCTACCTTGAACTTTGTAGGGTGCAAAACCCAATCCTTGATTATCTCGGGCAAGGTTTTTCCATATTTCTCGCATTCCTTCTCCTTGAAACCTTCTAGAAACTAGGCATTGTATGGGAAGTTTGGTGTGGGTGACAGCTGATACATTGCCTGCATATGTTTCGGTCTAAAAGTCCCAACTGTCACCTTCTGTTCGCTGATAATAGTCCTGGTCAGAATATCCACGTGGTCTAGTACCGATCTGATCGTATCATAATAGGGAAGGAGCCATGGCCTTGCCTCTATTTTGTGCATCTCTTCTTGAATGAATATTTTGTTTTTGGTGGCCAAATCATCCTTCTCGTTATCGCTAGAATCATCTGAATAATTCACCGATTTGGACTGAAGAATGTCAAAGATGTATGTCCAGGTTTTGACATTATTAATACTTCGGGGTGAAGTATCGGAAACAACATCTGATCCCTGAGATGAACTCTCAGCAGCCGCCTTAGACACTTTTCGTGGAACCATGATAGAAAACTTTGTGTTTAGATCTCCTGTAGTAAGAATTGTAAACACAAAAAGAAGTTATCCCGATGAAAAAACAACTCTGCGCGCAAAATGGACATAAAATTGAACAAATAAAAGAAACTCCCTCGCTTTAATCTTTCAACTTTGTGTGAGTCCTTGCTGACAGAATGGTCAAATCGTTTAATGGAAATATTTAGGCATGAAACGAGATCTTATTTTCCATTAATTCATCAAGATTCAAATCAATGCCATAAATGCTTAAGAGATTTGTGATAATAAAGAAAACGTGGAAACATTCAAAAATCTCATCTGTAGGTTGCGTACGTTAAAGTTCCTTTAAGGCATTAATTAATTTAGTTAATTCCATTAACTTTGTACTTTCAACCCTCGAAACCTCTTTTCGGCGTTCACTCTCTTGGATAATTTTGTTCCTAGTCTTGGAGTCCAAAATACCCGAAATCGCGATGGCGCGATCTAGTTAAAAAATCGTGATCTGACTTAAGTTCTTAACTCACCCACACTTAGTTAATAAAAATCGTGACTTCACGACTCGGGGCTGCGAAGGTATAGCTTTTTGGAGAGCGATCACCGACTCGCGAAACCCCGACAGTGCTTAACTAGGGTTTAAAGTGACTTACCCCCGACACTAACCTGGGTAAACTTTTAAAACCATTTCGCGACTTCGCATATCAGAATTTGGAAACATTGCGACTTGTAACTCCTGAAGCGCGATAGTGCAAGGTAATAAAAGTAATAAAATTTCTTAACAGTTAAGCGACGGTGACTTAGGACTATAGCGGCCATTGCTACTTCACATGTCGGGGTATACTTTTGATTGCAATAATTATATTTCAACTACTTGTAAAAGGTGGCTCCAACATAGGCTCCAGCTATGGATCCTGTCTTCCTACAAGACGGGAAGAACAATAGACCACGTGTCTATATTGGGTAAATGGAGTCATTGGTTTCTTTCTCCGAAACTTGTTTTAGGAAGGGGATACAAAGGGAAAAAGAGATTTCATCTTTACCTCTGAAAAGATTTTCAGCATTCAATTGCATTCTAAACTTAGCTGCAGCCCTTTCGATGACTTTATCCTTCTCAATACTGAATTCAGGTCTGCTTTAAGATAATCGAAACAATCCTAGGAAATTCAATAGATCCTATGGATTTTGGCTTGCATCAAACGAAGTAAATTTCATGCTTTTAATCGAGGGGGGGGTCCTGTCTAAACTTGGGATGTAGATTCGGTTTCGAAAAGGATGGTTACCAGAGTAGAGAGAAAACTACTTATGACAGCCTTACATATATCTCAGATATTGCTTCACTGCCAATGAGCCTGTTCAGTACCCTGGTGAAGTTATCTGACCCTTTTTACTAAATTTACTTTCACCACTTCGAATTGTAATTATGCATTTAAATGCTGAGACGAGGGCAATCATTCATGAATTTCCTTTCATCATCTTCTTGGACCAGATGGGGGCAATCAAAAATGAATTTCCTTTCACCATCTGTCTTATATTTTACTTTTTTAAAACACAAAGTGGGGGCAATCAGTTTGTATAAGGCATACCAGGGATGATATATGTGTAATATTCGCAGTGGAGGTCTATAAAATTGCTTTGATTACTCAGGATCAATCTTCTCTTAACTTTCAAAACACCTTAGCCCGCAGGGAAAATGGGAAAAATTACTTCCAGGGGTTTTCCTTCGAGCAAGCCTCAATCCTTCGAATACTGTTAAAAATCCTAGAAGAGTTAGGATCAACCTACGCATAAATTTATTTAGTAGGAGACTGATAAGTTAATGAGGACCGACTTACTTTCCAAGGTCTGTTTTATAGCTTCCAAAGCTAAACGTCACCTCTTCTTCCCCTGTAGGAAACACATAAAGGTGTTTGGTTTTTAAGAAGGTAAATCCAGGGATAGAAAAAGGGTGACAGAGAAAGGCATGGATTTTGAAAAATAGAGGTCAGGGATTAAACCTGACTCTTGGAACCCTTTCTCAGAGATGCTTTAGTCCCTCTGCTTATTTTAATTACCTCTTATCTTTATCTGGGTGAAACTTTTAGTACCCAGAGTAAGAAGTCATTCTTTTAATGACATATCAGGCGAAGACATCATACTTATGAGAGCATCATGGCACTTTAGTGATACTTGTTTGAAAAACAGACATCTCTGGAACTCATACCTTTGCCTTACCATTTCGTTCTCTTCTAAAATAACGGATTTTTTTTTTTCCATCACCTGTTTTTGGTGAATTGATTTTCCGATATATGACCATCTGTTTATTCCCTTCTCTCGTTTGGGCTGCAAGTTGGGATCCTGCAAGGGAACAACACAAAGAGTATCAAGGCTTTAAAAGAACTGAATGCATTAAAAATTTTGTATCGCTACTTCTAGAAAAACACTGACCTATTTTATTTGTGATGAAATTAGACTTACCAAAGAAAAATTCTGAAATAAAAAGAAAACACAAACCAACATGTACAATGGAAATTTTGGAAACCATTTATTTCATATAGTGTTTTAAATAACGCTCGTTGACAGGGGTGTTGAGTATTTTACCATCCAAATTCTCTAATAGAAATGAATTTGTCCCTTTAGGAGCTGTGACTTTGAACGGTCCGTACCAGATATGATCAAATTTACCATGTTTTTCCAAGTCTTCCTTCCTAGCATCCCATTTCAAAACCAAATCGTCGGGGATAAATTATCTATCCTTGGCCTTACAGTCGAATAACGCTTTCATGTTGTCCTGGTATTTCTATAGCCTTTCGTCCACTTCAGCCTTGTGCTATTGAACTTCAATCAACTGGTTTATTCTTCTCGTGACATGATTTGGTTCTTCTTTCTCATCTTGCCAAAGTTTCATTGCGGGAAGTGCTAGATTTATAGGTAATACTGTGTCAGTCTCATATACCATTTGGAAAGGAGAAGTGCCGATAGATTTTTTTGTACCTATCTGATTCGCCCACAAGGCGTATTTCAAATGCACATGCCAAGATTTTTTGTTTTCGCTCAACACTTTCTTAATTATAGAGATCAGACTCTTGTTTGAAGACTTTGCTAGCCCATTTCCTTGGGGGTAATATGCCATGGAATGACCGAGCATGATATTGTACTTTTGGCAAAAGCTAACCATGGCCATAGATTTAAATGCCTGGGCGTTATCTGTGACTATCTTTCGGGGGCAGTTGAATCTAAACAAAATGTTCTCTTCTAGGAAATCCATTACCACCGAATTCGTTGCCTTTCTAGTTGGAATAGACTCCACCCATTTGGTGATGTAATCTGTAGCAGTCCGGATCCATTTATGTTGAGCGCTAGAATGAGGGTTAATTTCACCTATAAAATCTAGTCCCCATTGTTGAAAAGGGGCTTCCGTTTTGATCGGCACCAATGGTAGCGCTGGGAGTTTGTGCTTGCCTGGGAACAATTGGCAAGGGTTATAGGATTTGACTTTGGCGTTTCCATCTGGGAATAGTTTGGGCCAATAATATCTTTCCCTCAGGATCTTATAAGCCATTTCCCTCAAGGTTTGATGTCCTCCACACACTCCTTCATGAAATTCATTTATGACCTTCTCTATTTCTGATTCAACTAAACAAACCAACAGGAAGCCCAGTGGGTCTTTCCAATACAATTGGCTTTCGGATATACAATACTTCACCACATGCAGCTTTAGCATCCTAGATTTAGATGGGGATAAGTCACTTGGGCATTTCAAGGTCAGCAGGTAGGACACTATGTCTTTATACCAATTTGATGAGGCAAAATTCTCTTCGATTCTGATGGCAGTTATTTGTTCATCGAGCTCGTTCATGTCCACGCACTCTTCACATCCCTGTAGGCCATTTATCCCAAGGGAACTGAAATTGGATTCGGCTAAGAGCTTAGCCAAACCTTGTCCCTTTACTAGTCTCGTCAGTTTTATCTCCAGGTCAAATTCTTGAATTTTAGCAAGCCACCGTCCCATTTTCCCATCACTATCGGATTGAACCAAAATGTCTTTTACAGAACTGGTGGGTACGTATGAAATTACCTTGGAATGTAACATGTAGGTTCTGAAAGCCTCTAATGCCTTCACCATAGCATACACTTGCTTTTCCATTATATCGTGTTTGAGTTAAGCATCTCTAAGACTTTTGCTAAAAAAGGATATTGGTTTCTCGAAACCTTCTTCATTTTTTTGGAGGAGTACCGCGGCAAGTGTGTGTTCATAGGTGAACGAGAAAATCAGAAAATCCTTTAGATAATCAGGGCTTTCCGATACGAGTGCCTCGCTTATAACCTTCTTGATGTGTGCAAATGATGCTTTGGCTTCTACTGTCCATTTCACTTTGTTGTTCTTCTTTAGCATATCTATGATCAACTTCACGATTTCAACAAAGTTTGGTATAAATCTCCTCAAAAAATTTATTTTTCCTAAGAATGACTAAATCTCCTTCACATTCCTAGGGATATTTATTGTGTCTATAGCTTCAACTCTTTTAGGATCAATTTTAATTCTATCTCGAGACACAATATGGCCCAAGAGTTTACCTTCTTGCATAACAAAGTGAGACTTTTTGGGGTTTAAAGACAAACCAAACCTGCGACATTTCTCAAATGTTTGCTTGAGATGTATCAGATGATATTCATCAGATTTAGAAAAAATGGTCAGATCATCAAGATAGATAACCACGAATTTGTCCCTTTAGTCGATGAAAGCGATATCCATAGCACATTGGAAAGTAGCACCTGCATTCATTAAACCAAAAAGCATCTTGCATACATAAATGTACCCCAAGGGGTGGTGAAGGCTATTTTTTCTTTATCATGCTCGTTGAC